>OY294067.1:183694518-184294518 GCA_958510875.1 Endomychus coccineus | reverse complement strand
TCATCGGTATCGTCATCATCTTCATCATCGTGTTCATTTTCATCCATACACTTATCAAAATCATAATCATCTAATATATTGAATTCTGGCTCGGTACAATTAGAATAGCCTTCACATTCACAATGCTTACATAATGAGCTACAAGTTAATTCCAATTTTTTGCACGAATATTTATCAGTACAACTTTTTTTAACCCCGAAAAGAGATGATTTTCATCAACTCTTCAGGACGTGCATTTTTTACTGTTTGTATAGGAGTGAGTCCACTCAGACTATTTCTCCAACCCAATTTCTTTGGATTAATGGTTTCATTATCGATCCAAACCTGAACTTGGTAATACACCCTGAAAATATGTTGCTTTGGAGTATTATCGTATTTTCATATGGCTATCTCCCAGATAGCACAAGTACGTCCCAAGATCGTCCTTAAGACGTTCGCTTCGGATATTGAAAACGTCCTAGGGACGTCCATTCTCCGTACGGTGGACTTCCTATGGACATACTATGGATATACGATGTTAGAAAACCAGATGTCCGTAGGACGTTCGATTTAAGTCTATTTTGAGTCTGTACAGGACCTTCATCGTACGTAGGCTCAAAAACCGATTTTGCGTTCTTATTTTGAACTCCCATGTATTTTATGTTAATTCGCTATAAAATTGTAGAATACAATTTTTTTTAAAGTAGTCATTCGTTACGAAAATAGTGACATGAGAAGAAAAATTTTTTTCAGCAACACTCATTAAGCAAAAATTGGTGTTATATGGAAAATAAATAGCTTATTTGTCTTTCATAACTTTTTGTGAAAAGAAACTCATATTCATAAACATTATTAGTAGTTCAATAAAACCTGAAAAAATAGGACAGGGCAAATCAAATGGAAGTATGGATCAAAATGTTATATATTATTCATGTATTAGGTAAACAGGACCTCATCTCAAATCTCTTTGTTTTGGTCGGCGTTCAGACGCTCAGAAGATCGCCTGAGCTACAGTTGAATTGCAGTTTCTGTCGATTTCTAATTTGGCAACAAACTTGCCTTATCAGCAGCACCTTCAAAAACAGGACAGTAAGTAAATTGTATAGAGTGTTTTCATCTTTCAGTGGGAGAAAAGCTCATTAATAATAAGTGAAAAGAAAAATAAAATAAAAGTAAAAAAAAATTCAAAGAAAGCTTTTACTCAAATGCACTAAAAATTAAAAAATAATTTCATTGGAAGAGTTTGACATAGGTTATTCTGTGAGTATCAGATTAAAAAGCTTGCCGCGGAAAGTTTTGTGCAGGAATAAAAAAAAAATAGGTATTCTTGAGAGACAAGCTATTTAACCTGTCACTCACAGTATAACCTGCATCACACATCTACATAAATTATTTGAAATTTTCAGTGCATTTGAATAAGAGCTTGCCTCTGAATATTTTTTTACTTTTAATTTTATCTAAAAATCTTTTGTCCTTAAGCAAGATGTATAGGAGCAATGTAATTCACAATATTCGACCCCAAAAATCCCCACATACCAATTTTCAATAGAATAGAATCAGCCCATATAATCACAGAATTCATTCACCATTTGAATTTATGAATTTTGACAGAAAATTCATGAAATCTTTGACCCTAAAAACTCCTACATACTAATTTTGAATAGAATCGGACCATAATCACAAAACTCGCCCGTAATTTTTTCCTAAGAAAAATTTCATAATATATTTTTTGTCACCAGGATTATGAACACCTGCCAAATTTCAGCTCAATCAGATGTCTGCAAGTGCTTGAATAATGGATATCGAATTTTGAGACGAAAGACAAACAGACATATAAACAAAGCAAGTTTGAAATCATGTGTGGAGAACGAGTTAGAGCTTATATTTCTACATATCAAATTGAATATTCAACTTACCAATCATAATTTCTGACACAGCTAACAAGTTGAAAGGCATTTTGCCCTTTCTTCCTATCCAACTATATGTTGTGGCCAGAGCATTGGATATGAGTAGCGTTAAAAAGCGTTTGACAAAATTGTAGTTATTTGTCCCTCCATATTTTGACATTTCATTGACCTGAAACCACAATTTCAAAATGAAATTGATATCCATTTCAACTGTATAGGTGCATCTTTTTTGAAGCGTATATTGAAACCAGATATCTATGTAAATTGACATTGAACTAACTCAAATAGTTTTTAGAGCTTACAGCTTCTGAAAAATCTTTCTCATTCTTAATAGATTCCTCAAATTGTTCCACATGGTATCTATTGAAAACTTGATACTTGGTTGGTATTTCAGGAAAATTGAATTCTTTTCATTACTAACATAACTTCCAGTGAAAGACTTCTTGACCGTTTCATGTACCAGTTGTACTTCACCCAGAACCTCAGAAACCGTATATCTCAATAAATGGTTTTGAGATGAAAGTTGTTTCAAGGACTTATTGGGGATTATTAC
Organism: Endomychus coccineus; assembly: GCA_958510875.1. Lineage (NCBI taxonomy): Eukaryota > Metazoa > Arthropoda > Insecta > Coleoptera > Endomychidae > Endomychus > Endomychus coccineus. The sequence goes on along the minus strand of OY294067.1, from coordinate 184,292,079 downwards.
ATCAATTGATATTTATTTGATATTTCGAATTCACTGATACACTTGAATATTTTCATGAAATGAGAACATAGTCTAGTGCCTCCAAGAGCTGGCAGCCTTGGGTCAAAAGTTTTATATATTCATCGATTTTTGGTGTGTCGTTGAATTTGTTCAACATTTCCCACTCCTTGCGGGTTGAGGAATCCAGCTTAGAACTGAGGAGGAAAATCATTATGTTATTCCATTCATCAACATTATCACATAGGTTTCTTAACGATCTGACATGTTTCTGGAATTCATCCAAGAATTTTCTCAAAACTATATGTGATTCTCTCGAAATTGATGACAAATCAGAAATATCTTCCATATGGGTGTGAATAATAGCTCTTTCATTTTGATAACGCTCTCTTAGCAAATCCCAGGCTATTTTGTACTTATCATCATAGTCCAGTCATTTGAGGAATTTTTTGGTCCGAATTTCCGCGAGGTCTTACTGTGGTCTATTCTCATGTATTTTGACACGCTGAACACAATGATGTAGATTAAATTTGGATTCACCCTGTGCACGGAAAACTATGTACATTTTTTGAATCTGAACATGGCCATTTTTCGATTTTTTGGGTTTTGAGACAAAACTATGGGTTTTATTCAGAAATGTTTCGAACAATAATTGTTGGAAAAAATAATACGCAAGTTCCAGTTCCAGTCTTGAGTCGATTCGAGGTTGTGGGCCTATTTAGTGTGTTTTTTGGCACATTGAAAAAATGAGTATATGTGAGAGGGTTTTCGTTTTTTCATATTCTGTTTTAGTGCGAAGATCGTACGTTCATTCGTCTTTTATTTGGTCTTTGGTATTTTGACCTATCTTGTTTTTTGTCGTCACAATCGGCCACTTTGAAAAATCCGTATTTTGCGAATTTCTGACGAACTAGTGATTTGATAAGCTTTAAACTGAAATTATTCGAAAGACTCAATCATTTTGCATATAATATCCAGAATTCAGATTTACAGATATCTATGTAAATTGACATTGAACTAACTCAAATAGTTTTTAGAGCTTACAGCTTCTGAAAAATCTTTCTCATTCTTAATAGATTCCTCAAATTGTTCCACATGGTATCTATTGGAAACTTGATACTTGGTTGGTATTTCAGGAAAATTGAATTCTTTTCATTACTAACATAACTTCCAGTGAAAGACTTCTTGACCGTTTCATGTACCAGTTGTACTTCACCCAGAACCTCAGAAACCGTATATCTCAATAAATGGTTTTGAGATGAAAGTTGTTTCAAGGACTTATTGGGGATTATTACATCAATTGATATTTATTTGATATTTCGAATTCACTGATACACTTGAATATTTTCATGAAATGAGATCATAGTCACATTTATCAGTTACCATCCATTTTCAGTTGCATTGTGCAACAATGAGGACAGCTGTTATTGCATCTGGGAATGCCTGCACTGGATTTTGCACCTGAAAATTGAATCATTCAAGAACAATACATATACTTACATCTGGAATGAACTATATTTTTGTTTAGACCTCTGTGGTTTTTCGAAAATGACAAGTCATTGTCATCAACAACTTATTCGTCATAGGTAAAAGTACTCTTGGAAGCAAATGTTGTTCGGTCATATGAAACTTAAATCATGGTAATTATTTCTATTCGAATAAGAGGGCACTCGGTTCTGGTTATATACCAATATATTCAAATTTTGAAAAATACTTCCACTTCTTCCAAATAGATCATCATATTGGCTTCGAATTGGAGCCCCTATTCTACTACTGCTAGTCGAAGTGTTTCTTGCAATTTGATTTTCTGTCTCATGTTCTTTATACCTTAGAATACTAATAGATTTTGTGAAATCTGAAATAATTATAGATGTATGAAGTGACAACAAACGATTGAAGATGTATGAAGTGACTGTCGAAAAACATTTGGCAAACTTTTTATTATCCAATTTTCAGAGAATTGACTATGATAAAAGTTGGTGAATTTGCGAATACAACAGAAACTTGATAAATTAAGCCAATAAATTTTCAATTGTCTTGGCCTTTTGTCACACATTAATTGGTTGTTTTTATATCCTATAGACGATCAGCTTATAGGTTTCAAAATGCATATTAGCATCATATAAGGTATATAAGTGAATTTGTTGAAGAGTCCACTCACTGATAGTTTTGATTGTGTATTTTTTTCGAATTTTTGGAGGAAGTGGCAGGAGTGTTTCATCATTAGAAGGATCTGATCAGATAAATATCTTAGGTTTTCTGTTCCTCATTTTTTCCAAACAATCCAATCCCTCCTTACCTGAATTCAGATCACTGATTTCTTCTGCCTTCCTTGCTTTCACCCTAGCACTCATATAATCATCTGTAATTTTATTTAATATTTTTCTTAATGAAGTATTAAAATATACTTACTAAAGGTGGGACTTTTGAAAAATCTACCTCGAATGTTGATCAGTATGTGTTGTCCATTTCAGATTTCCTGGTGGCATGTTTGATTTTTTCTTGAGAAAAGTGTGGCCAATAACACATGTTGCCAATTAACCATCCTGTGAGGACAGCTCCTACAGAGTTGTCATCAAATTTCAAAACTGTCCAGCTTTTGTCAGTGTTCATTTTCTGATAAAATATCTTAATCAACAACTCAATTCTAACAAAACTAGCACACGAAAAGGAGCTATAATAAAAGTGGACAACCGCTAAATCAAAGTAGCTTATGTCGCATGTCGGATCTACTCGTCGTAACAGTCAGAACTCGTAATGTACTGTGATTGGTCGTGGAGCAACCACATGCAATGCAGCAACGAAATAATACAGTCTCAGTTGGTAGTTTTCATAAGAGCAAAAGGGCGCCCATTTTGATTGATCTCAGCTTTCAAAAATAATGATTACCGTTTCAACTAATTTTTATTTCATATTTTTGTTGTGATCAAAAGATATTGAAAACAATATTTATAAATTTTTCAACAGAAATATATTTATTCTGAATATACTAATCAAATTCATAGTTCATATATTTTTAATTTTATTTATATCGTTATTCATTCAAAAAGATCTGTAAACATCAATCTTATGATAAATATTCATACACAAATTATGTTTTCAACTTTCTGGAACAATAAAGACAGTCGTACCTCTGATGAACGAACCAGAAATGTACATGTTCGGACGTCTGTTTCTGGACGTCTTAAAGACGTCCTATTATTAGCTCGGGACATTCGGACCAAAAATGGACATAAACTGATCGTCCCGAAAACTTCCTGTGCTATCCGGGCTTGTGATGACTTGACATAATGTGAAGGTCCATTTGCAAGAGAAATTGGGAGCATCTTGTTTAACACATTTATTAGCAAATTCCAATTGCCCAATCTTCCATACTCTATATAAGATTTCAATAAGGTAACCATATGAAAATACGATAATGCTGCAAAGCAACATATCCTTAGGGTGTATTACCAAGTTCGGTAATAAAACCATTGATCCAACGGAATGGGGCTGGAGAAATAGTTCGAATGGAATTACTCCTATACAGACAGTAAAAAATGCACGTCTCGATGAGTTGATCAAAATAATCTCTTGTGGTTGTAAAAAAAATTGTACTGGTGAATGTTCATACAAAAAATTAGGATTATCTTATAGCTTATTATGTAAGCATTGTGAAGATAAAGACTGTTCTAATTGCCCCGAGTCAGAAATCAGTATATTAGATGATGATGATTTTGATAAGTGTATGGATGAAAATGAACACAATGATGAAGATGATGATGATGATACCGATGATCAATGATAATTGCGACGATAAAATTTCGTCGAATTCAGATGATGAAGCGAATCACAATGATCCGTATGTCAATAACGATCATATTACATCATTAACAATATATGCTGACAGTGATAACGAAAACTCAGGGTACTCGTGAATAATTAGACATACAGATAATTTTAAATAAATATGAAATGTAAAAAACAAAAAAAAATATGAACGTGAAAAAAAAAATTATTGTGTAACAGCCTATGAAACATCATGTCACGGTCACATATACACGTTCACACGTCTACATACACTCACACAATTTAAATTGATCTGCTTGGACCTAGAATACTCGCTATCAAAACATCTAATAGAACCTAGAATTTGGGTGGCGTGGACAATTTCTAACCTCAAAAAATTTGAATTTTTCGTTGGTCCAAAATTTTCAAAATGGCGCTCAAGTTATGTCTTCGTAGCAAAATGCCAGAATTTTGGATATTATATGCAGAATGATGAAATCTTTCGGATAATTTTGCTCTTAGATCGATAACACCAGCATTTGATCTGAAATTTGCAGAATAAGGATTCTTCAAAATGACAGATTTTGACGCCAAAAAATAGTATCTTTCCACCGGAACAGAAAATGAAAAAACAGAAATTCTTTGACATATACTCAATTTTCCGATGTGTCAAAAAACACACTAAATGGACCCTATCTTGGGTCCACAACCTCGAATCAACTTGAGACCAAAGTAAAAAATTGTGTATTGATTTTTCCAACAACTTTTGCTCGAAACATTTTTCCACAAGACCGATAGTTATGTCTCAAAACTCAAAAAATCGAAAGATGGCCATTTTCGGGTCCAAAAAATGGACACAGTTTTTCGAGCACAGCGTTAATCCAAATTTAAACGACAATTGTGTATTGATTTTCCCAACAACTTTTGCTCGAAACATTTTTCCACAAGACCGATAGTTATGTCTCAAAACTCAAAAAATCGAAAGATGGCCATTTTCGGGTCCAAAAAATGGACACAGTTTTTCGAGCACAGCGTTAATCCAAATTTAAACGACATCATCGTGTTCAGCGTGTCAAAATACATGAGAATAGACCAAAATTAGACCTCGCGGAAATTCGGATAAGAATCGTCGATTTTCCTCCTTAAATGCCTGGACTATCAGAAGCATTTATTGAGCAAATTAATTGAGCTTCTTCGCCCTTAATAGCACCTTGAAAATCAAAAAAAAACTGTACATTGGTGAGCAATAGATTATTATCAATGAGAGATTCAAAAGTTTCCTGAAATTGGGTCCAATTGTCATAGCTACCGTTGAATTCGGGTAATTTAATATCTAGTAGAGTATGTGAAACCAAAAAATAAGTGATATCGAAAATTTTTTATGATTCAACGCGACCCCACGGAAAATGTTTGTTTTGGTGTATAAAACAAAAGTATAAAATTTCTACCTCCTAAATTGACCGCAACCCCTTTTTTTCCGCCATTTTGTGGTATTTTGGACATTTTTAGGGGGAGTTTGTCAAAAAAAAATCTATATCTCCAGTACTATTGGGAATTAGGGAACCAAACTGGAACTCTTTTATTGTCAGTGTTTAAGGAACTCCCAGTTCAAATTTCAAGTTGATCCGACCTCCCCCTTCCTCGCAATATATATATGTATATACATATATGCATGGGAGCTTGCGTGACAGCTAACTCGGGCAGTTTTCAACCTATTCAACTGAAATTTGCACTATAGGTAGGTTTTATGCCCTAAAAACCGACTTCCGATTTTCAAAACAAAATATGGAATAGTTTTTGAGAAATTCGAGCTTAAGTCAATTTCTTAGCTAATTTCCCAATTAAAATATCTCATGTCCTTTTCATCCGATTGACATTTTCTTAGCGTCAAAACATAGGCATTTGCATATATTTTTACGTTGTAATCATCGTTTTCATATTACATTAGCAATATGATACTATTTCAGGTGATAAAGGTATATACATTTTTTTTAACATAAAAAAATCATAAAATGTGCCTGTGAATACAAATATGCATGTGTAAATACGTGTTAATGTGTTTGTATGTGTGTATGTAAGTAAGTGTACGTATATGTGAGTGTGTGTGTATGTAAGTGTGTGTGTATGTATGTATGTGCGCGCGCGTGCCTTATTACGCGTGCGTTAAAAAATCACAGAATGGTCTATAAAATATACTTGAACACGCCCACTATCCATCTCATAATAATAATAATAACAGAACACACATACCTACATGTAAATGCACGTGTATAATAATCATAGAATACTATAATAAATATGAGGGGTACATATCTGTCTCAGGTATACGACAGATTCATCGTATTGTAAAGATGAGAGACCCGTTTTTACTACATTGTTTAATACATAGTTTATACCCACACATACCTATAATAATAAGTATGTGTAAAAAATTTGCATATAAATAACGGATGAGAACATAGTCTAAGAAGATCTTCTCATCTTATGGATGAGAACTACTTTGTAAGGCTGATTCAAGTTTTTGATACAACCGCTGTCAGTTTTTATAAGAACCCGTGTGGTCTTAGTGATCTCGTGTCGTGCTTCGGTCTTTGTTTGATTTTCTATCGTGAACGTCATTTTATTATCGATCACTATACTTAGAATATTCCAAGTATTATTAAGTAACGTTGCTCTGTTTGAAAAACATCAATTTCAGAATTCACTTGGAGGCACTTGTTCAATTGCACATACACTTGTACTCACTTGAGATATTAAACCATTGTTATCTTCAGCTAATTTCACTGATGAACGTGTTTTGCGTGATGATGAAGATCAATTCGCAGTTTCCTCCTGAATTTTCTTACATGACAAATATCTCTTATAGCATCGTTGATGAAAATCCTACTCCGTCAAGGATGCTGGCAATAATAGGAACTTATTATCACCCTTTACTTGTAGACTGATAGAGCGATTGGCTGCGGTTCATCAGGACACGATATGCAAATCTGTAAATCTGCTTCCATTATTGATAATTTTTTTAAATTGAAAAAAAAAAGCAACGTTACTTAATAATACTTGGAATATTTTATATATAGTGATCGATAATAAAATGACGTTTACGATAGAAAGTCAAACAAAGACTGAAGCACGACACGAGATCACTGAGACCACACGTGTTCTTACAAAAACTGACAGCTGTTGTACCAAAAACTTGATTCAGCCTTACAAAGTAGTTCTCATCCATAAGATGAGAAGATCTTCTTAGACTATGTTCTCATCCGTTATTAATATACAAATTTTTTACACATACTTATTATTATAGGTATGTGTAGGTATAAACTATATATTATACAATATAGTAAAAACGGGTCTCTCATCTTTACAATACGATGAATCTGTTGTATATCTGAGACAGATATGTAGGTACCTCTCACATTTATTATAGTATTCTATAATTATTGTACACGTGCTTTTACATGTAGGTATGTGTGTTTTGTTATTATTATTATAAGATGGATATTGGGCGTGTTCAAGTATATTATATAGACCATTTTGTGATTTTTTAACGTACGCGTAATAAGGCACGCGCGCACACACATACATACACACACACTCACATACACACACACTCACATACACACACACTCACATACACGTACACTCACATACACGTACACTTACTTACAAACACACATACAAACACATTAACACGTATTTACACATGCATATTTGTATTCACAGGCACATTTTATGATTTTTTATGTTAAAAAAAATGTATATACCTTTATCACCTAAAATAGTATCATATTGCTGATGTAATATAAAAACGATGATTACTACGTAAAAATATATGCAAATGCCTATATTTTGAGGCTAAGCAAATGTCAATCGGATGAAAAGGACATGAGATATTTCAATTGGGAAATTAGCTAAAAAATTGACTTAAGCTCGAATTTCTCAAAAACCATCTGATATTTTGACTTGAAAATCGGAAGTCAGTTTTGAGGGTATAAAACCTACCTATAGTTCAAAATTTCAGTTGAGTCGGTTGAAAAGTGCCCGAGTTAGCCGTCACGCAAGTTCCCATGCATATATGTATATACACATATATATTGCGAGGAAGGGGGAGGTCGGATCAACTTGAAATTTGAACTGAGAGTTCCTTAAACAATGACAATGAAAGGGTTCCAGTTTGATTTCCTAATTCCCAATACAACTCGAGACATACATTTTTTTTGACAAACTTCCCCTAAAAATGTCCAAAATACCACAAAATGCCGGAAAAAAAAGGGGTTGCGGTCAATTTAGAAGGTAGAAATTTTATACTTTTATGTTATACGCCAAAACGAACATTTTCCGTGTGGTCGCGTTAAATCATAAAAAATTTTCGATTAAAATGTTTCACATACTCTACTAATCAGGTGGATTCGTATTTGATACACTACTGGTCGTGATATGGGAATTCATAGCGGCATTTTGCGCGTCTGCGCTGCTTATTTTTGCTTTTGCGAGGACTACGACCGAAAATTACTTACATTCAAACTCATACCACTCAGCATTGTGCCTATCTACATCGACAGGCTCTAGAGTTCCAATTCCACTTTGTAATGTATCATGTTCTGAAAGAAGTGATGTTTTAACATTCAAGCGGGTATCTAGTTCGATAACAATTCCATCAGTTAATGTAGTACCTGAGATTTTCTTCAAATCAGTTCCGAATCTTGTTACTGAACCTTTTATACTAGCTCTGCGAGCCACAAGTTTTTCTTTATTTCCGTTATCTGTCATTTTGTGATGTATGACTTAAGCGCATGATAAAATGAATAAAAAGTTATGACACGTACGAGTACAGATTAGGCATTGTACTGCGCATGACGTCATATGGTGACCAAATAGAATAATATACAATTTTAAACTCAATGAATTTTTAATAACTTTTGATTCAAACGATGATTCAAATTATTTAACAAGGATTGTTAATAAAAGTGTACTAATTTATTAGTGAAGAATGAAATGTATCATTTATTTGCCCGCTTATATAGAAACTTTAGTATTGTAATAAAGTTGTTGCTCTTTTATAAAGCTATGTTAGTTTATTTTTTCTGATAAAAATGTAGGTATTATTTGAGGTCAAAGACACTACAATAATACTACATGATATTCATTGAACAATTTTTTTTTATTTTCCGTTTACGACTGAGACTGACATCGTTAAGTTGTCGATTTAAAAAATATTCGACATTTGGAAAGTGATTTTTTTGTGGGGTCAAGGCACAGAGTATGACAACTTTCATCCAATAATTTTTTTAAATAAATCCTGGTGAATAATAAAGTCTCGCCATTAATTCGTTGAACATTTTCTCCCAATATTTCCGTATAATTCATAATGGTCGAAGTAGGTACTCAAATCACCTTCACTCAAATGATTAATCAATGTATATGAATCATTCGATTGTGAAGAAGATGGTTCCGTCAACTTTAATTTGTGGCAAATATATTCAGCTATCCAGCCGTCATAGGCTAGATCGTTAAGTTCAAATGTCTCATCCATAGTTGTATTTGCTTCTGCTTCAGTACTGATTTTTGAAAAATACTTTCCACTTGAATTTTCAACGTGTAAATTTGCCGTATCATCAATTTGCTACACTCAGACAAAGATCCCTCGTTTTGTCCCAGAATGTATGATCCTAACCGATACTTGAAACACATCAGGGTGATCATGGAGACCACCTTTTGCCCGAATAAAGCCAGAGAAAGTTTCTAGCACGTCTTGGTTCAACCTGTACGTTAAAACGTACTCTGTATCAAAACGTTCTTTCAGGACCTGGTACAGAAATTCCATTGACGTATTTGTGATGATAATCCCTAAAAATTACACACTGTATTTTTTTTATTCTGCCTGAACTCTGTAGATAGCTACCTGTTCGAAATGGAAGTCCAAACAATTTTCCGTCATGTCGTCAATTATTTTTGGTTGAGTTTACAGAGCTAAACCAAACGCTTCCATCATTTCTCCACCATCAATTTCCGGAATTCTCACATGAAAGACAATCGAACAATTCATTTACTCAAAATAACATATTTTCGAAAATTGAAGTGTATTGTCCAACTATAAGGCGGAAATTACTAACTTGTTTCAAAAATTCTCCATATTTCAACTCATTTTCAGTATCTAGCTGTCCACTGCTACCCATTCTAGTTATAGCTCTTGACACCGTGTGGGCAACATTTAAATCAGACCCTTCACACAAACGCAGGACTTCTTTGATGATTGCTTTGCTGATTATTTCTCCGTTGATTACAAAACCTTGATCAACGGAGTGCTTGCGAATGAGTTTAACCAGATGTGAAACGTCAGCAAATACGTGAATTTTATGGTTATTCACAGGAGTTTTGAACCAGGTGTCGTCAACAGTAATTCCTAATTCATTATGTGATGACCTATTACTACCTCCTGGGTCGCTTACAATCGCAACAACACTGAATCCTATAAGAATAAATAGTGCATTAGCAAATAATGAAAACAAAATAAACGAATTGTACCTGATTGTTTGCCATATTCAATGATGTCGAATAAAAGAGTTTTGGTCATTTCACAATCAAATTCATAAAACATTGGCTGTTTCCAATTAGAAAAAAGACCTCGAATCATGACAACTTGTGCGTGACTATGGGGCTTAAGCGTCTCATCATTGCTTTTATTATACAAATACTTGCGTCGGATTTCAATTTCATCAAAAGACAGAACACAGACTTTGTCATGTTAAGTGAAGGATGATATTTTTATGACAATAAGAACGCTTTATAGAATACCTGGTTCAAGTTTAATAGATTTTAACCAGGATCGTGATGTCGAAGCAGCTGGAAATGGATATTTCCTTTTTATTAATAATCTATAAGCCCTAGAACCGGCAGCATAAAGTACAATCGCCTTGGGAATATCTTCAATAGTCCACCTCACTTATTCCTTTGAATTATTTAGTTTCAGCAATTGTTCCTGGAAAAATATTTTTTCTGTTGCTTCTTCTTGAGTTTCTAAGGCAGCTACTTTATTTTTAAGTTCCTGGATTATCTTGTCCCGATTGTCAACTCCTGTGTTTGTACTAGAACAAATATAATATTAGTATATACATATATAGGATTAATATTATATAAATTAACTAACCTTTTCTCTTCGCGTCTGATTTCATGCTGCTAGAACCTTCATCACTAAGTAGAAAAAGAATAATTGAAACTACATGACATATTGTGACCGCCTTTCTCGGAAAAAGATAAGTTTGCTTGCTACACGGAAAAGTAGAAAGGGGTCACCACCAGGATGAGTGGTCCAGGGTCGTATATTTCCCGTTGAATGAAATCTGACAGATATGAATTGATTTATTCCATACCTAAAACGCAGATGTTTCTATATATATATATATATATATATATATTCTTTTGTTGATATTCTTGAACCATTTGTAATATTTGTATGTTTTCTTGGTATATTGGTTCGTATATATACTGATAATGAAATAAAAATTCTGTTTTGACGTTTCGACAACGTTTATTGCCTTTATCAAAATTGTTGATTGAAATTAGTGTTTCCATGTAATTTAGAAAAGAATAGATGATTTCGATTAATGAAATGCGTCTGCAGCCGACTTGTGTTTTGAGATCCAATTAAAACTGCAGAAAACATTGGATCGGTTGTGTGTGAAAGAGTAATGTATGGCTAACTACAATTTGAAATAGATTGAATTTGATTAAATACAAGACATTCCAATATTGTACAATTATAAATATCTATGAATTATTGTATGAATTAGTTACTCTATGATGAGTATTTCTATCATAACTATTCAAGTTTAAGATAATTCTATGGAATTTAACCTCAAAATTGTTATTCTATAGTGTCATAGTTAAATAATACTTTATCTTTTTTAGGTTGAATTTTAAATAGACAATGGAAAGTGGCACTTCAAATTAATAAAATTTTGTTAAGTTTGAATTAGATTATTGTACAGTTTCGAAAGATTGGAATCTATTTTGTCATTTACACAATTGTTCTTTTTAATTTGAATAGATTCTAATATCAAACGTTTGTTGTCGTTTGTTTCAATATTTAAAATTTTTGTATTGTTGTAGTCGAAAGTATGGTTAGTGTCTTTCACATGTTTATTGAACGCAGTTGATGAATTTTTGGTATATTTGTGGCCATTTAATCTTTTTTCGAGGTATTGTGAAGATTGGCCAATATATACCTTTTCGCAATCTTTGCAAGGGATGGAATAAACAGTATGGGTTATTTTTTTGAAAGGTACGCTGCTTTTTAATTTTGTAAAGAGACTTTTCTGATTTAAATAACTCTTATGACATATATGTAGGTCATAAGGTTTCACTATATTACAAATTTTCTCTGAAAGTCCACCGATATATGGTAGTGATATGTAATGCCTATCATTAGTTTTCTCATTATTGGTATTGATTCCACCAAATGAGTTATAAAATTTATGAATTTTGTCTTTAGTTATCGAATTTACTAAATCAATGGAATAACCATTTCTTATTAAAGTTTCTTTCTTTCTGAACTGAGAACTATATCTATTACAAAAACAAAAGAAACTTTAATAAGAAATGGTTATCCCATTGATTTAGTAAATTCGATAACTAAAGACAAAATTCATAAATTTTATAACTCATTTGGTGGAATCAATACCAATAATGAGAAAACTAATGATAGGCATTACATATCACTACCATATATCGGTGGACTTTCAGAGAAAATTTGTAATATAGTGAAACCTTATGACCTACATATATGTCATAAGAGTTATTTAAATCAGGAAAGTCTCTTTACAAAATTAAAAAGCAGCGTACCTTTCAAAAAAATAACCCATACTGTTTATTCCATCCCTTGCAAAGATTGCGAAAAGGTATATATTGGCCAATCTTCACAATACCTCGAAAAAAGATTAAATGGCCACAAATATACCAAAAATTCATCAACTGCGCTCAATAAACATGTGAAAGACACTAACCATACTTTCGACTACAACAATACAAAAATTTTAAATATTGAAACAAACGACAACAAACGTTTGATATTAGAATCTATTCAAATTAAAAAGAACAATTGTGTAAATGACAAAATAGATTCCAATCTTTCGAAACTGTACAATAATCTAATTCAAACTTAACAAAATTTTATTAATTTGAAGTGCCACTTTCCATTGTCTATTTAAAATTCAACCTAAAAAAGATAAAGTATTATTTAACTATGACACTATAGAATAACAATTTTGAGGTTAAATTCCATAGAATTATCTTAAACTTGAATAGTTATGATAGAAATACTCATCATAGAGTAACTAATTCATACAATAATTCATAGATATTTATTATTGTACAATATTGGAATGTCTTGTATTTAATCAAATTCAATCTATTTCAAATTGTAGTTAGCCATACATTACTCTTTCACACACAACCGATCCAATGTTTTCTGCAGTTTTAATTGGATCTTAAAACACAAGTCGGCTGCAGACGCATTTCATTAATCGAAATCATCTATTCTTTTCTAAATTACATGGAAACACTAATTTCAATCAACAATTTTGATAAAGGCAATAAACGTTGTCGAAACGTCAAAACAGAATTTTTATTCATCATTATCAGTATATATACGAACCAATATACCAAGAAAACATACAAATATATATATATATATATATATATATATATATATATATATATATATATATATATATATATATATATATATATATATATATATATATATATATATATACAGTTTATTAAAGGAAATGATGGATTTTAGAAAATATATGTACAAAAGAAGATACATATTTACACCTACTCTAAATGAACAACAATTTCATAAAGTGACTTCAAATAATTAAGTCATGTATTTGACCTAGTCGAGATAATTCGCAACAATTAAATAATCGGAAGTTCTATACTATAATTCAAATCAGGATATCTATTCGCGTGATACAGTTGTTCACATCGAACAAATCTAAAAAACTTAGACGCCAAGTAGTGTACGTTTGGAACGTTGACCCGCAATGAGAAACAAGCAGAAATAATTCAATAGTCCGTCAGTATCTTTGACACTGTCGACACAGGTGGTTGGATTCATTTTGAATCGTGGAAATTTAAGTGTTCGCCAATAATATTCGAGTTCTTTAATGATCGGGTCAATTCCTCAACACAAATAATAAATTATTCGGTTTTCGGTACTAGAAATCCCGTCGGCTATCGGTCTGTTTTCCTCAACACGGATAATAATAATATTATTCGGTTTTCGGCAGTCAGTTAAAAAAATGTGATGTTTTCCTCAACACGAATAATAAATTATTCGGTGAATGAATTCCTATAGGCAAACGGTCTGTTTCTCCTCAACATGAATAATACATTATTCTGTTCTCGGGAGTCAGTTAAAAAGAATGTGATGTTTTCCTGAACACAAATAATAAATTACGCGGTTTTCGGTAAATGGATTTCTGTACGCAGACGGTCTGTTTTTCCTCAACACAAATGATAATGAATTATTCGGTTTTTGGCAGTCAGTTGAAACTGAAGTTAGTTGTACAATATTTATCTTCGAACTTGGTCAAAGTATATGACTGGATCCTACGGAGCGCGGACAGAGTTTATGATGAAAACTAAAAATAAATTATCGGTAATCAACGGAGTTGAATTAATTAAACGGTCGGTGATAATGCATCTGGATCGTAGCGGCTTAGCGGTCGGACGGCTGATTCTTCAATCCCCCTCGTGTGAAATCTGTTCTCCTTTTATACTGGGTTTGTGTCAAAAGAAATAAAACGTCAGAGGTGGCCTGAGATTCTGGCAGTCAGTGGTGAATTGAAAAAGAGTTTCTTTATCATATTAGCTTCTACTTTTTTTACATAGGATGTAAGAAACTTTGATGCGTTAGTATCCCAGCCTCGTAGGTGTTGGTAGTTTTTGACCAGAGGAGTACATTAAATTATAAGTAACGAGGGCACTTCGTTTCACACTTCACTTCCTTCGGGAGGGGGGTTGGGGGACTATTTTTATTCTTTATTTTGATCCCGTCCACCGGAGTTCTCGTTTCGAATGGTGCCAGTCCCTTGGTTGATCCTCCTAATCCATCAACGCGAGGTTTGGTCATCGTTTTTGAGGGATCACGGGAAATGGGGTGCACTAAACGATTCACTTTCTCCCATTGCACTGGGGTTACTGGCGGCACTTGCGAAGTCTCTATCTCACGTTCTGTAGTTGCGAGCGGTATCTTCGGTAGAGGAGAATAATGAATGCATTTTGACTATTGGGCTTCTAGGGGGTGGTGTGCCAGCTTTCCTTGGGATATGCGGAGCACTGTGCCTGTGTTGACTGTACCTATGATTCGGCATTATACTCACTTTGTCTTCCCTTATGGCTTGCATCGTGGGAGTTTGTGGTCTGTATCGTTGTTCTATAGGTGTTCGTTTTTTCAGCCTAATGTGATGTACTAGGTTAGCGGGTTCCGATACATTCTCATACTTGGGCAATTCCTCCTCCAAGAGAATCTGAGGTACCATCTTTCCGTTTTCCTCAAGGGTTTCCAGGGTATTCACGATTGTATTAGACACTCTATTATGTGTTAGAGTGCTTTCCCTCAAGTCTATGAAAATGTTCCATTTTCGTAGTAGACCTACACCTAATAAAATCGACGATATCATTCCGTGTAATACCACAAATTCTTCATCCAGGTTCTTGTTTGATAGATTACAGCGTAGCTGAAACTTTTCGGTCATATCTATTATTGTTCCATTCGCCAACCTTGCTTCCATTCGTGTTTTATGTTCATTGAACCCTTCAGCACGGCAGTAATGGGCTACCTCCTCGTTTATAGAAGGGGTAACGGATCCTGTGTCTACTACGGCCTGGAATGTCATCGTTCCTATCTGAAAGAGGACATGTGGACGGGGATACGGAATAAATCTTCGACGGCGGTAATGTGCGTTGTGGAAGGTGAGTTTCCCGTATTCGGTGTTTTACACTGGCAGTCTCGGGACAGGGTATTCCTTTTACTGCAGCGAGAGCAGAACTTAATGAATGGTTCGCGGCATTATTGACGGATATGTCCTCTTTTCCCACATCTTCAGCATGTCATTTCGGTGATTGGAATGTATTCCGCCAGGGGTAGATGTTCCTCTCTGATTACGTTTACTGTTTCCCGGAAGTTTTTATATTTTTAATTTTCCAGGAATTCATATTCGCCACCCAATAGAATCAATTCGGTCAATGTTGAGAAATCTCGTGGCCGGATATATTGCCGGACTTCTGGTCTCAGATTTCTGTATATTCTCAGCAGTTCCTCCACCGGTGAAAAATTGTTACTGCGCCTGCACATTGTTCGTAGTTCGACCACAAAATCTCTTGATTTCTCCCACGGCTCGTGTACTTGTTTGATGATAGCTTCCCGTAAATTGTCCTGGTAAGCCGGTGATAGAAAATATAATTCGAAATCGGTAACAAACTCGTTTCAAGTATACTAGCCTGTCTTGTTATTGCGGTACCATAGTAGCCCGTGTCCTGTTAGCAATTCTTGTAGGCAGTATAACGATTCTTGATCTCAAATGTTGTAACAAATTTTCGTTTTGAAAATCGTTCGAGGAACACGGTTGAGTCTTTCTGGCCATAAAAATGTTAGCCACATTTGCGAACTTGGTCTAGAAGGGCAGCACGGTCTCATGTTCAAGCTGGCGGGGGCGTTACTGTTAGGCTTTCGACGAGTTCGGTGTCGGTCGGTTCTGGGATCGGGTTATTAGCTGTACTCATGTTTCAAACTGGTGAGGTGATTTGAAATAAATTTGACGGAACAGTTGGGGACAGAAGCCTAACTACGAAAATATACTATCTGACAGTCGGGACTTTTGATGTTCGGGCGCCATTTATGTGACCGCCTTTCTCGGGAAAAGATAAGTTTTTCTGTTACACGGTAAAGTAGAAAGTGGTCACAACCGGGATGAGTGGTCCAGAATCGTATATTTCCCGTTGGATGAAATCTGCCAGATATGAATTGATAGATTCCTCACCAGTAAAACACAGATGCTTATATATATATATATATATATATTTGTATGTTTTCTTGGTATATTGGTTCGTATATATACTGAGAATGAAATAAAAATTCTGTTTTGACGTTTCGACAACGTTTATTGCCTTTATCAAAATTGTTAATTGAATTAGTGTTTCCATGTAATTTAGAAAAGAATAGATGATTTCGATTAATGAAATGCGTCAAAACAGAATTTTTATTTCATTATCAGTATATATACGAACCAATATACCAAGAAAACATACAAATATTACAAATGGTTCAAGAATATCAACAAAAGAATATATATATATATATATATATATATATATATATATATATATATATATATATATATATATATATATATATATATATATATATATATATATGTATGTTTTCTTGGTATATTGGTTCGTATATATACTGATAATGAAATAAAAATTCTGTTTTGACGTTTCGACAATGTTTATTGCCTTTATCAAAATTGTTAATTGAATTAGTGTTTCCATGTAATTTAGGAAAGAATAGATGATTCCGATTAATGAAATGCGTCTGCAGCCGACTTTTCGAAACGTTCAAAACAATTTTTATCTCATTATCAGTATATATACGAACCAATATACCAAGAAAACATACAAATATTACAAATGGTTCAAGAATATCAACAAAAGAATATATATATATATATATATATATATATATATATATATATCTATATATATATATATATATATATATATATATATATATATATATATATATATATATATATATATATATATATATATCTATATATATATATATATGTTTCTTCTTAGGTTCTCGCGGACGTAATGTGTAGAACTGGATTCTCGGGTATTTGACTTTCGAAAGTCCAAAGGTCGAACATAACGGGGGATATAAATACCTGTCCCTCCAAGTAAGCGTCAGTTCGCCTAGATTTTCCAGACTCTACGGTCGAATCACCTGAAGATGGCAAATGCGACTTTGCCAAAACGTCGTGAAATTGGTCCTTTTGAGAACCGAAACCACACAACGCGGATCAATACCCGAGAATCCAGTTCTACATATATATATATATATATATATATATATATATATATATATATATATATATATATATATATATATATATATATATATATATATAAAGGAAATGATGTATTATAAAGAATATATTTGCAAAAGAAAATAAATATTTACACCTACTCTAAATGACAACAATTTCATGAAATTACTTTAAATAATTGAGTCCTGTATTTGACCTAGTCGGGATAATTCGCAACAATTAAATATTCGAATGTTTCATACTATAATTCAAATCAGGATATCTATTCGCGTGATACAGTTGTTTACATCGAACAGATGGTCTAAAGAACTTAGACGCCAAGTAGTGTACGTTTGGAACCTTGACCCTTAATAAGGAATCAGCAGAAATAATTTAATAGTCCGTCAGTATCTCGGACACTGTCGACGCAGGTGGTTGAATTCATTTCGTATCCTGGAAATTCACGTTTTCGCTAATAATATTCGAATTCTTTAATGATCGAGTCAATTCCTATATGGAAATAATGAATTATTTTTCGGTAGTAGAAATCCTGTCGGCTAGCGATCTGTTTTCCTCAACACAAATAATAATAATATTATTCGATTTTCGGTAGTCAGTTAAAAAAAGTTGATGTTCTCCTCAACACGAATGATAAATTATTCGGTTTTCGATAAATGAATTCCTATAGGCAAACGGTCTGTTTTTCCTCAACACCAATAATAAATTATTCGGTTTTCGGCAGTCAGTTAAAAAGAATGTGATGTTTCCCTCAACACGAATAATAAATTACTCGGTTTTCGGTAAATGAATTCCTGTAGGCAAACGGTCTCTTTTTCTCCAACACAAATAATGGTAAATTATTCGGTTTCCGGCAGTCAGTTGAAACTGGAGTTAATTGTACAATATTTACCTTCGGACTTGATCAAAGTATATGAGTGGATCCTACGGAGCGCGGACAAAGTTTATAATGAAAACTAAAAATAAATTATCGGAAATCAACGGAGTTGAATTGATTAAACGGTCAATAATAATGCATCTGGATCGTAGCAGCTTAGCTACGGCTGATTCTTCAATTCCCTCGTGTGAAATCCGTTCTCCTTCTATACTGGTTTTGTGCCAAAAGGAATAAAACGTCAGTGGTGGTGAATTGAATGAGAATTTCCTTATCTCCTATCAGCTTCAACTTTCTCCACATAGGATGTACAGAACTTTGATGCGTTAGAATCTCAGCCTCGTCGGTGTTATTTCTTTTCAACCAGAGATGTACATTGAATTATGAGTAACGAGGGCACTCCGTTACAATATGTTTCACTTTAGCAAAAACAATAACTTAGCTGTACTTAACAGCTCTTCTATAAATTTATTATGATTCCGTTTTTCTTGATGTTCATCCCTGGTATTACTCGTATTATTAGAAGTTGAAGGAATACTGCTTGGTAAATGAAATGAAGGAACCGCATCAGGTTTCAGATGCTTAGAATTTCGTGGTGCTGGTATCTTCAGCAGTTCATATTTGAGATTAAGAACGTAATCTTCTTCTTTGAAATGTTTAGGGCAAATTCTAGCATTATTGCTATTGAATTTTGTTGTTCGTTGGCACTTTTTCACAAACATTTCATTCAACACTTTGTCTTTGGCAAAGTGGATGAACATGACTTTTTCTATCACATTTTCAGTTCGGCTGTCTGATTTGCAACCAACAACTGCAAAATGAACCATTTTCATCATTTTCCTTTGTTGTAAACGAATAAAACACAACTATTACTTGCTGAATGGAGCACGTGGAGCTTCAAATTCACTTTATACAACTTGTTGTATCACGCGTTGTACACCACCTGACGTCATCTGAGAACAAATATGGCGCCAACCATGCGGAATATCAGGCCCTAATTTGAGCGTACCTAACAGCTCAATATAAGTGTTGACTCTGTCTCTCTTCTTATAAGTACACTGTTTCAAGTGATGAACAATAGCAAAATGTAGCGGTTCACAGGCACGTAGCCAGCAAAGGGTAGAGGGGGCAGTTGCCCCTCCCCCCGGATTTATTTACCTATTATATTGAAATGTTATGTGTGTGTTAGTATGTTTGTTCTGCTGTACCACTTAGTCGGAACACCAGTGTGAATTTTTATTAAACTCACAAACCAATCTTATAATTAATAAATTTTCGTTCTGAATTGGACCCGCTCATCAATTATTGAACAACAACCCAAGAATAAACCTCAGCATTATAAAAATAAGATAATTCATTTTCAGAACATAATTACACTCATCACGACATCTAACCAAGAAAGGATCAGGCAACTGCCAATATTATCGATAACACACCATAGTTCAAACCTCCACCACAAGAGAGAGATAACTGATCAAGTTATATCACCTGCTTCTAGCAATTGATTAACTTTCCACTATACTCTACTGATTTCATTCATTTATTTACCTTATTAGATTGAACGTGACATACATATTAAAATTCCAATAATAATAATCAAGAATGAAGTGTATGACGGATGAAGATGTAGTATTTAAATCTATAGCAGTGTTCAGCTTGTGGAAGTGTGTTCCATAGTTTATCATTTCAAATTCATAACATCACTCAATACTTGATGATGTGATATATGTGAAACTAGTACTATTTTGAAGCTAAGAATCTACTCTTTATAAAAGTGATAAATTTATTCTGGAAGAGAAGATAATTATGGGTAATTAGATACAAATAAAACTTAAAATACAATTCATTGGAACACCTATGTGAACGTAGACATCTTACAAGAGATAACAAACAGATTGTACGTAGAAAAAAATCCTTTTTATATCTACAAACATATCATAAGAATTGTGTTCAGAACCGGATTAGGATAATTTGATAAAATTAAATTTCAACAACATAGTAAATACAATGCAAACTAATAGTGATATTACAATACAACATCTTTATGAGGAACTTATTCAAACGAAGAAGGAACTAAGGAATGCAATAGAAGCTTCCGAAGCCAGAATATTAATGGAATTGGAGGTACCAGACAAGAAAATTAAAAATTTGGAAGCGGAGAATCTTTTTCTGAAAAACAAGCTTAAATATTTGGAACGAAAAAATGAGAAGAATAATCTAATAGTATTTGGATTGGAATTTAACAACAAAAACAATATTAGAGAAGAAGTTGTGGAGAAATTAGAGAATCTCCTCAAAGTTAGTTTAAAACTGGAGGAAATAATAACATATATCAATTAGGAAAATCAGATAAAAAGACAGTTGTCATAGAATTAATATCGCACATTATAAAAAAAGAAGTACTACGAAACTGTAAAAATCTTAAGGGGACTACAATATCAATAAACAGAGATCTAACATTCTTGGAAAGAAATTTTTGAAACATCATCTCAATTCAGCGAAGATAGCAGGACAAAATAATTGCTACATTCGATTTGATAAATTGTTTGTCAACGGAACTGCTTATTTAGCAGGCGAATTACGAGAAGTCACTTTTGAAGAAAAGGCAAAACCAAATAGTGCTCCTGGAACACCCAACATTTATACTTCAGCAAAGTATTCCACCAACAGCACTTCTGGACCAATACTTTTAGAAGAAAACATCAATAGTCAGCAGAAGAAAGAGCAGCATTAAAAGATTAGAGCCTTAAATACTGGAGAAAAGCCGCGAACACGGTCTGTGGAAAAAAAGGGTAACACAAAATTGAATTTTACAAATTCAATTACGATATTAATTAATTGAACATCCATTATAGCACGATTTACACAATGAATAATTTTATAAGAGATTTTAAGGATACAGAGATTAATACTGGAATCGTGGATAACTTCGCTGATTTGAACCTATTAATAAATAAAGACAATTTCAATCTAAGAATTTCTCATAACAACATAAGAAGTATTGACAAAAACATTGATGAGCTCGATGTACTTTTAGAAAAATTTGATTCACGATTAGATGTTATAATATTATCTGATACCAGAAAAATATACGATTTGAATATTTATGAATTACCAGGCTATAATATTACTTATAATGAAGGTTCCATCAATAAGAGTGGAGTGATAATATTAATAAAAAATTATCTAGAGTTTGACAGCTGCATACTAAAATTGGGAATATTTGAATTATTGAAAATACATTTAAGTGTTCAAAATAAAAATTTAATATAATAGGTTGTTATAGACCTCCATCAACTGAAATTAGTGATTTTAATAGGGAACTTCATCAATATTTACAAAATTAAGAGAATTAATTGAAGAAAATGTAGATATATACATCTTCATAGGAGATATTAATATAGATATCAGGAGGAACTATGACTTATGTCAAGAAAATTTGAATATTTTCTCTGAATTTGGTAACATTTCTTATATAAATGATTATATCAGAGTGGATCATGTTTAGATCATATCTTAGTTAAAGCTTTAGATGATAATTATAAATTTGAACCTATTATATTCAAACACTTGGTAACAGATCATTATCCTACTATGTTACTAATAAAACTGATTGGGAAAAAACACGAAAAATCATTAAAATATGAAATAATTATAAATTATGAGGCACTTGTAGATGACCTATCAAGGGAGAATTGGCTTGAAATGTATCAAAAGAATCATGCAAAAGAAATGTCAGAAGTATTCATGAATATTTTAAGGAAAAAAATTGAACAACATACAATAAAAACAAAATTTAACAGGAAAAATCGTTAAAAATCGGAATGGATAACCCAAGGCATATTAACTTCTATTGATATTAAAAACACTATGTATAAGCAAGTTCTCAAACATCCGGAGGAAGAAATTAGGATGAATACCTATAAGAGCTATAAAAATCATCTTACAAATATGATAAAAACAGCTAAAACAATGTACTATAACAAGGAGATCATGCAACATAAAAATAATGCCAAAAATTTGTGGCAATGTGTAGATAAGATATGCAATTATAAAAGTAAATCAAATGGAGTAAATAAAATTCAGACTGAGAACCAAACAATTTTCACGAAACCGGAAGATATCGCCAACAGGTTCAATGAATTCTATAAAACTATGGGAGAAAATATGGTCAATAAAATTAATGCATCTAGATCTACATTCCCTAAAAAAAGAATCAGAAATTCTATGCAATTGAGTGAAGTTTCAAAGGAAGAAGTAGAAAAAGTAATTGCGTAACTGGACTGTCAAGAATCTCCTGGTTTAGATAGAATAACCGCAAAATTATTAAAATGTGTGAGTAAAGAACTTTCCATACCTCTTGCATTCTTTTTAACAAGTGTTTTTCTGAAGGTAGTTTTCCCGATAATTTAAAAGATGATTTGATTATACCTATATATAAAAAAAGGGATAAATCTAAAATGGTTAACTATATGCCTGTGACAATAATCTCCAATATATCAAAAATTATGGAGAAATTAAGAATGACATGTTTTATAAATAAATATAACTTGATATCAAATGGCCAGTTTGGTTTCGCACAAAATAAATCGACACAGGATGCTATAGCTTTTCTTTTATCAAAAATATATAACATCCTTGATAAAAGTACTCCAAGTGTCTGTATTTTTATAGACCTTGAGAAGGCATTTAATACGGTATCTCATGGCAAATTGATAGATACTTTAGAGCAAAACGGATTTCGGAGCAATATATCGAATTTACTGAAAAGTTACTTAAATAATAGAAAACAACATGTAAGAATAAAAGAACAAATAAGTAATCCTGAAACAATAAAATGCGGAGTACCTCAAAGCACAGTTTTGGGGCCAATTTTATTTAATTTATATTCAAATGGCTTATTAGATTGACCGTCTTCTGGAACTATAATCAGTTTCGCGAATGATACAGCCATATTATATTATGCTGACTCGTGGGTCGATTTAAAATCAAGAGTAGAATCTGATATGGAAGTTCTTAAAAGTTGGTTTGATAATAATCTCCTGTCGACAAACTGGGAAAAAACAAAATATATGCCATTTACCTCTTACAAATATAACTTGCCTAATTTAGGACCATTGATTATTGATAATCGAACAATTATTCAAAAAACCAGTTCAATAACTTACTTAGGGATAATAATTGACAATCATTTACGATGGGACTTGCAAACAACTAAAGTCAAGAAGAAGATTCGAAGCTTTTTGAGTAAATTTAAACGAATGAAACGAGCATTAGATTCATCTCAATTAAAAACTTAATACTACGCTCTAATTCAATCTCAACTTTCATACAGAAATATTGCCTGGGGAAGTGCGGCAGAGCAGCATCTAAAAAAAATAAATACTACTCAATAATGGCTCATCAAAATCATATATAATAAAAAAATTAGTTATTCTAGTGACCTTCTGTATAAAGAATCTGGGTTCATGGACATTAAACAATTTTATTGTCAAACGGTTCTATTTAATTTATTTAAAAATAAAGATATGATTAACTTCCATAATCATAGTTATAACACTCGTCATAAGGAAATTACTACATCAAAGACTAGAATGGAAAAGGCAATTGGGCAAAGAAATTTTGTTGACATAAGTAGCAAATTGTATGATATATTGCCTAATGAACTGAAAACCATATCATTTTCCTTAAAAACGTACAAAAAAAAAGTTAAGAATTGGATTAAATCACAACCCAGACATACATTTTCAAACATAATTAATGATGTAATTTGACAACTTACTTTTCATAAGTACATTATTGAGTGATCAATGTTTTTGAAAATTTTCTTTAATAGCATAACATGCTTTTATTTCATATATGTATGTATATGTCAATGTGTGTATGTGTGTGTGTATGTATATGTTGTGTATAAGTATGTATGTGTATATATGTATATATATATATATATATGCTTTCTTGGTATATTGGTTCGAATATATACTGAAAATGAAATGAAATAAAAATTTTTTTTGACGTTTCGACAATGTTTATTGTCTTTATCAAAATTGTAAATTAGTGTTTCCATGTAATTTAGAAAAGAATAGATGATTTCGATTAATGAAATGCGTCTGCAGCCGACTTGTGTTTTAAGATCCAATTAAAACTGCAGAAAACATTGGATCGGTTGTGTGTGAAAGAGTAATGTATGGCTAATTACAATTTGGAATGTATTGAATTTGATTAAATACAAGACATTCTAAGATTGTACAATTATAAATATCTATGATTATTGTATGAATTAGTTATTCAATGATAAACACTCTATCCACATCTATTATAATCAACTATTCAAGTTTAAGATAATTCTATGGAATTTAACCTCAAAATTGTTGCTTATAGTGTCATAGTTAAATAATACGTTATCTTTTTCAGGTTGAATTTTGAATAGACATTTACAAGTGTCGCCAATCAGAAGAGAAAATAGGAAAATATACTCATTACGACTATAAAGTTTAAGAATAATAACAAAGTTTTCAAAAATCAATGATAATCACATCATTTTCAATAGAGAGTACTCAGATAATGCTTATCTTCAATTCAAGGAAACATCTCAATTGAAAGTATTAGAACCTCTTAATATCTGACACTTGTAAATGTCTATTCAAAATTCAACCTGAAAAAGATAACGTATTATTTTACTATTAAACTATAAGCAACAATTTTGGGGTTAAATTTCATGGAATTATCTTAAACTTGAATAGTTGATTATAATAGATGTGGATAGAGTGTTTATCATAGAATAACTAATTCATACAATAATCATAGATATTTATAATTGTACAATCTTAGAATGTCTTGTATTTAATCAAATTCAATGTTTCTTCTTAGGTTCTCGCGGACGTAATGTGTAGAACTGGATTCTCGGGTATTGATCGGCGTTGTGTGGTTTCGGTCCTCAAAAGGACCAATTTCACGACGTTTCGGCAAAGTCGCATTTGCCATCTTCAGGTGATTCGACCGTAGAGTCTGGAAAATCTAGGCGAACTAACGCTTACTTGGAGGGACAGGTATTTATATCCCCCGTTATGCTTGACCTTTGGACTTTCGAACTATTTCACGCTTGGTTGATTTCTAGGTGTTTGGCTCCGAGTGACACGTTTGGATGACGTCATTGCGACGCTGGAATCAGCCGGAAAGTTTCCGTGACCTGTTGCACGTGCATTGGATACCACGTTCTCTCTTGTTTTTAGTTGTATCTTCCGACTTTCTAAAGCGGATTTTCATGTTGCTGGTAATCTTAGTCCGTCATCTCGTTTGTTAAGACTATGTGGACGTTTATCGATCTCTATTGCCTCCCTGGTTATTCTGGTGTAGAAGTGTTCAATGTTGGCTAGAGTCTTTGTGCCGCTAAAGTTGATCATATGGCCCGTACTTCTTACATGTTCAGCTAGTGAAGACGTGGTTTCGTTTTTCGACACAGCGTTTGCATGTTCAGTCTTTCGCACATCAATGCGTCTGTTGGTCTGTCCGATGTATGTCTTTTCACAATTACCACATGGCACCTCGTACACTCCTTGGCATTCTACAGGAATTCTTTTTTTTGGATTCCGAAGAACATTTTTGATTTTCCTATCTGTTGTGAAGGTTGTTTTGATATCATGACGGCTCAGTAAGGTCAAGCATAACCTGTCCCTCCAAGTAAGCGTCAGTTCGCCTAGATTTTCCAGACTCTACGGTCGAATCACCTGAAGATGGCAAATGCGACTTTGCCGAAACGTCGTGAAATTGGTCCTTTTGAGGACCGAAACCACACAACGCGGATCAATACCCGAGAATCCAGTTCTACATATATATATATATATATATATATATATATATATATATATATATATTTGTATGTTTTCTTGGTATATTGGTTCGTATATATACTGATAATGAAATAAAAATTCTGTTTTGACGTTTCGACAACGTTTATTGCCTTTATCAAAATTGTTGATTGAAATTAGTGTTTCCATGTAATTTAGAAAAGAATAGATGATTTCGATTAATGAAATGCGTCTGCAGCCGACTTGTGTTTTAAGATCCAATTAAAACTGCAGAAAACATTGGATCGGTTGTGTGTGAAAGAGTAATGTATGGCTAACTACAATTTGAAATAGATTGAATTTGATTAAATACAAGACATTCCAATATTGTACAATTATAAATATCTATGAATTATTGTATGAATTAGTTACTCTATGATGAGTATTTCTATCATAACTATTCAAGTTTAAGATAATTCTATGGAATTTAACCTCAAAATTGTTATTCTATAGTGTCATAGTTAAATAATACTTCATCTTTTTTAGGTTGAATTTTAAATAGACAATGGAAAGTGGCACTTCAAATTAATAAAATTTTGTTAAGTTTGAATTAGATTATTGTACAGTTTCGAAAGATTGGAATCTATTTTGTCATTTACACAATTGTTCTTTTTAATTTGAATAGATTCTAATATCAAACGTTTGTTGTCGTTTGTTTCAATATTTAAAATTTTTGTATTGTTGTAGTCGAAAGTATGGTTAGTGTCTTTCACATGTTTATTGAGCGCAGTTGATGAATTTTTGGTATATTTGTGGCCATTTAATCTTTTTTCGAGGTATTGTGAAGATTGGCCAATATATACCTTTTCGCAATCTTTGCAAGGGATGGAATAAACAGTATGGGTTATTTTTTTGAAAGGTACGCTGCTTTTTAATTTTGTAAAGAGACTTTTCTGATTTAAATAACTCTTATGACATATATGTAGGTCATAAGGTTTCACTATATTACAAATTTTCTCTGAAAGTCCACTGATATATGGTAGTGATATGTAATGCCTATCATTAGTTTTCTCATTATTGGTATTGATTCCACCAAATGAGTTATAAAATTTATGAATTTTGTCTTTAGTTATCGAATTTACTAAATCAATGGGATAACCATTTCTTATTAAAGTTTCTTTTGTTTTTGTAATAGATATAGTTCTCAGTTCAGGAGAACTTAGTCGAATAGCTCTATCTATTAGATTTATAATAACATTTTTCTTATATTTTTTAGGTATATTAGAATTGAAATTAGTATACCTTCCTGACCAAGTAGGTTTGGTATACCATTTTGTTAGAATTTTGTTATCATTTGATTTTCTTACTAAAGTTAAATCTAAAAAATTTATTTCGTTATGATTTTCTAATTCAATCGTAAATTGTAACTTATGGTGAAAGGAATTGAAAGAATTCAAAAATTCATTACATTTGTTTTCAGGGATTGCAGCAATACAATCATCAACATATCTTTTGAAGAAGGCTATATTATAATTTAGTTGAGATACTACTTTTTCTTCAAGGAATTCCATTACTATTTGGGCTATGATACTTGATATTGGAGAGCCCATTGCACAACCATCTAATTGTTTATAACAATCATCTTTATATTGTAAAAAATTAGCGGTGAATGTATATTCTATAGCTGTTAAGAACTCATTCATAGGTAAATTTGTATATAGTTTTATTTCATCCCATTTATTTTGAATTATTTGTTTAGCTAATTCTAAAGGGATATTTGTATATAAAGATGTGACATCTAGTGATACTAAGATATAGTTTTTAGGTATTGTAATTTTGTTAATGAATTCCTTGAAATCCCAAGAATCTTTGATGTAAAATTCATTTTTGTAAGCTATGTTTTTTAGTATGTTGGATAAGTATTTAGCCATTTCATAAAAAGGTGATTGAATGCTGCATACTACAGGTCGCATCGGTATATTAGGTTTATGAATTTTGGGTAAACCATATATTTTTGGAGGATGAGCATTATGTATCGTTAATTGTCTATGAATGTATTTTGAAATATATTTCTTTTCAAACCATTTTTTTACTAAGTTATTATTTTTAGTTTGGTAAATATTAGTTGGGTTGTTATTTAGTTTCTTATATACTTCAGGATCATTCAACATTGTAGACATTTTATCCTCATATTCATTTGTGTCCATGATAACAGTTTTATTACCTTTATCTGCTTTTAAGATAGTAATTTGTGGGTTAGATTTGATGAATTGTTTGGTTTCTTTGAAATTTTTGATTGATTTGTTATTTTTATTATTAAATTTATTATTTTTAACTGTTTGTTTGAAATTAGTTATTGTGTTTATACATTTTGATCTTATCTCATTCGCTATTTGAGTAGGTTTTTTAGCAATTTCAGTTTCAAGTGAAGAAATTATGTTATTAATAGGTATTTGTCTTTCGTTATATAGAGTATTACTAAATTTCTCACCGAGAGCTAAAGTGTCTATTACATTTTTTGGAACATTTGTTTGAGATAAATTCATTAGCCAATTATTATCAACTATGAGATCTCTTTTGTTATTGTTATTTAATTTATTTATTTTCTCAATATTTCTATGTTTAATTTTATTAAAGTTTTTTTCAAATTTTTGAGTTTCTAATTCTAAATACGTATTGTAGATTTGAGTAGGTAGGATATTTTTCATTGTAGATTTGGTTCTGCCTATGTTATTTTCAGTTTGTTTTACATTTTTACAAGTGTCAGATATTAAGAGGTTTAATACTTTTAATTGAAACGTTTCTTTGAATTGAAGATAAGTATTATCTAAGTACTCACTATTGAAAATGATGTGATTATCATTGATTTTTAAAAATTTTGGTATTATTCTTAAACTTTTTAGTCGTAATAAGTATATTTTCCTATTTTTTTGATTGGCGAAGGTATTCATCATTTTTGAGAACGTTTTCAATAATTGGACGGTGTAGAATCCATAATCTTCTTCAATTTTCTTATAAAAAGCCATGATTATTACGATGTATGTATATTGATGTTGAGAGTAGTGTATTCTTGAAAAATAAAAAACCTATTTCTCCAGGCCAAATTATTCTTTTGTTGATATTCTTGAACCATTTGTAATATTTGTATGTTTTCTTGGTATATTGGTTCGTATATATACTGATAATGAAATAAAAATTCTGTTTTGACGTTTCGACAACGTTTATTGCCTTTATCAAAATTGTTGATTGAAATTAGTGTTTCCATGTAATTTAGAAAAGAATAGATGATTTCGATTAATGAAATGCGTCTGCAGCCGACTTGTGTTTTAAGATCCAATTAAAACTGCAGAAAACATTGGATCGGTTGTGTGTGAAAGAGTAATGTATGGCTAACTACAATTTGAAATAGATTGAATTTGATTAAATACAAGACATTCCAATATTGTACAATTATAAATATCTATGAATTATTGTATGAATTAGTTACTCTATGATGAGTATTTCTATCATAACTATTCAAGTTTAAGGTAATTCTATGGAATTTAACCTCAAAATTGTTATTCTATAGTGTCATAGTTAAATAATACTTCATCTTTTTTAGGTTGAATTTTAAATAGACAATGGAAAGTGGCACTTCAAATTAATAAAATTTTGTTAAGTTTGAATTAGATTATTGTACAGTTTCGAAAGATTGGAATCTATTTTGTCATTTACACAATTGTTCTTTTTAATTTGAATAGATTCTAATATCAAACGTTTGTTGTCGTTTGTTTCAATATTTAAAATTTTTGTATTGTTGTAGTCGAAAGTATGGTTAGTGTCTTTCACATGTTTATTGAGCGCAGTTGATGAATTTTTGGTATATTTGTGGCCATTTAATCTTTTTTCGAGGTATTGTGAAGATTGGCCAATATATACCTTTTCGCAATCTTTGCAAGGGATGGAATAAACAGTATGGGTTATTTTTTTGAAAGGTACGCTGCTTTTTAATTTTGTAAAGAGACTTTTCTGATTTAAATAACTCTTATGACATATATGTAGGTCATAAGGTTTCACTATATTACAAATTTTCTCTGAAAGTCCACTGATATATGGTAGTGATATGTAATGCCTATCATTAGTTTTCTCATTATTGGTATTGATTCCACCAAATGAGTTATAAAATTTATGAATTTTGTCTTTAGTTATCGAATTTACTAAATCAATGGGATAACCATTTCTTATTAAAGTTTCTTTTGTTTTTGTAATAGATATAGTTCTCAGTTCAGGAGAACTTAGTCGAATCATCTATTCTTTTCTAAATTACATGGAAACACTAATTTCAATCAACAATTTTGATAAAGGCAATAAACGTTGTCGAAACGTCAAAACAGAATTTTTATTTCATTATCAGTATATATACGAACCAATATACCAAGAAAACATACAAATATTACAAATGGTTCAAGAATATCAACAAAAGAATATATATATATATATATATAAGAATCTAAGAATCTAAGAAGAAACATATACAGTATCGGAAATAATTCTTCTAGGGTATAGACATAAATCTACACATGCAACAAGGAAAGCAATGATATGATAATACCACATAAACAAGAGAGACGCACTGCTATGCGCCCCTCCTCTTACCCCACCCGAGGCGTTTACTGCGACTCGCACATTCACCCCACTGGTGCTGGTATGATACTCACGTCCTACGTTCTGAGCTGACCGACCTGAAATTGTAATGCTCTCTCTTCATTAGCAAGCTATTCTTTACGCTCTCATGAAGCCACCATACCCAAGATAAATAATTTCCGAACCTGTTTATATATTCGGTGTACGCCGAAGCCGCTTTTGCCGGACATGCTGACAGAAGGTGGAAAAGCGTCTCAGGCGCCTTTCGACTTTGCTTACGTTTCGGTGGTAGATCTTCACCTTTTCCGAAACATCTAATATTAGACTAAAATCGAAAATGTTACAATTGGTGAACCGGTTGAATACTTAAAATGGAGGTCGTTACCTTAAAATTTCATTCTGTATATCATATGAATGTTTTAATAATAATAATAATAATAACGTCTATTTACCCAATATTGACATACGGTAAACAAACACATAAGATGCAAAAGAATTCAATCGTTATAACAATCTCATTTATAGAGGTCTTAGAAACTTGTTAATAAATGAGATTATTAGCCTAATACTTCTTATTAATATTTGAAGTAGATATACACGAAATTGCATACTACAATAAATACAATCAAGGCTAATTCAATAAAAAAATACAAAAGCATTAATAATACAATAATGAATTTGAGGATAAAATCATTTAGAATATAGCATAGATGTACATAAAATTACACATTAAATTGAACTGCTCTGACCGAACTCAATGAGCTCATCTTGAAAACCAAATGAAATACGGCAAGAATTAGGAAATTTGAATTTTCAGTTTTTTTAGAATACTTTAGAAATTGAAAAAGATATTTCATATTTGCTTTTACCAAAATATTCGCCTCAAAATTGCGCAACTTCTTTGTGTTCTTACCATATGTGATATCCAAATGATGAGCCTTTAGTGAATCATCCTGTATAAAAATATCTATTACTCGAATATCTTCAATGAACTTACTGTTACTTATCTCACCTCTCTATCGTTTAACAATTGTGTAATTATGACTTTTCAATGGCTAATGCTGTAGTGAACTGAATAAATAAATATTTTCCATAAACTGACATAATATTATTGCATTTGAAGTATTTGAATTCGAATTGGAGTGGGGTGATATATGAATGTTACTGGCCACAAGTGGATTATGTTCTCTAAGTATTCCTGTTGATATTTTATAGTTTTAAGAATCTATTGTTCCGTTTTGTTTTTGGAATATAGAAATGAAATTAGATTGCGATGGGACTTATACAGAAATCTCTAAGCGAAATTTACGAAAAAGAACGTATGGCCATAAGTATAGTACAAGAAACAGAAACTTAGAAAATCCTAC
Organism: Endomychus coccineus; assembly: GCA_958510875.1. NCBI lineage: Eukaryota > Metazoa > Arthropoda > Insecta > Coleoptera > Endomychidae > Endomychus > Endomychus coccineus. The sequence continues at coordinate 184,259,543 of OY294067.1, read as the reverse complement.
TGCCCTTGCTAAACACTGCTTTGATTATAACCATCAATTCGATTACAAAAATTTTAATATTTTAACTAAGGAAACCGATTGTTATGAAAGATCTATTCTGGAGATGATTCACATAAAACGAGATTCCAAATCTGTTAATCTTATGTGAGATATCCAGACGTTTCGGCGACGTGGGCATTTTAATTGAGATTGGTGCTATAAGGACGCTTTGTGTAATACAATTAGTTTTGAGTAATCCAGTTTAGACATAATAAGTCTTCTGTTGATGGTCGTGAGACAGAAACGTACATAAAGAAGAGAAAATACAAAGCATAAGTGTTAATGTGACCTATTTCCCGAGAATTTATATATAATGATATTCAGACATTAAGTATACTAATGTATGTATACTAATTTAATTAATTAAAACACTTGCAAATTCCTACATGCGTCTTTATGACGTTAAAAGTATATTTTAGGATGAATGCTCGAAAATAATGTTCCAATAAGGTCGATCACAACCTTTTCTATTACCTCATAAGTCTTAACATCTGGTTCGAAAGTAGATACTAAACGTTATAGTCTTACTCTTCAGTCGTATAGAGACTATACTAACATACGTTTGTATATTATGAGAATACTACTAAATAGTGAATTCTTGATATATTTTATTCTTGAAACATTGATGTGGTACAATTTCGATTATTATTCGTATTTCCCCAGAATTTAGACATATAATTCATACCTGGGTCAAGAATCTTTACTATTATTTCGGCTGGGATATAAGCCTTAATATGGAGTAAACAACCACCTATCCTAGAGTTTTAACATTGATGAAGATATTAGCAATATAGAATAATCGCAGAATATTTCTGGTAAGATGTAGAAATCTGCAAGTATTTCCAATTTTCATTGAATCTAAATAAAAGGATAACTTGTTCAGCAAGGTGCAAAATAAGAAGGCGTACGGAAAACTATTGAATTCTCTTCAAAAAAATTTTCGTGCATTGAAGAAGCAAGCGCGAATGTAGCGTTGAAAAATCCTGTTATCTTAATTTTGATAGCAACTTTATCTCGCAATTTTTTCAAAATCAAAATGACAATTTCGAAAAAAATTTCAACAGAATCAAATCCATTCAATCTAAAAAAAATAATTCATTGAAAGGCGTAGCTTATGAAAAACAAAATATCAATCAACAATGGTTGAAAAACACAAAAATCCGGATGAGGTGCAGCACACGTTAGCTTAGGTCAGAAATTTGCAATGCCTGATAATAAAAGCTGCCTATCGACAATATAATTGCTAATTCAAAATGCGAAATTAGGAATAAAAACTTGAAGGAAAAAAATTAAATTAGAAACAACATTCGTAACATCTTGACAAATGAAAAAAATAAACAGAAAGCAGAAATAGGCATAGCAAAAAATCGTTTTTACTATCACACAAAAAAGACGAAAGAATTCTCAGATGCTAACCATCAAATATTAGTTTTCAACGCGGATAAATGTAATAAAACCGTCAGAATGCATCGAAATGACTACGAAAACAAAATAGGAAACGTTTTAGATAATGAAACAACTTACAAAAAGTTTAAATCTGACCCTACATTATCAGTCCCAAATAAAATGAATAAACCAATAAATAAGTAGTACAAAAATAAGATAAACCCTATTGAATTGGAAAATAAATTAATTTGTCATAATATATCGATCGGGTGCCGAGGGGTGATATATGAATGTTACTGGCCACAAGCGGATTATGTTCTCAAAGTATTCGTGTTGAAATATTATAGTTTTAAGAATCTGTTGTTCCGTTTTGTTTTTGAAATATCGAAATGAAATTAGACTGCGATGGGACTTATACTGGAATCTCTAAGTAATATTTACAAAAAAGAATGTATGGACATGAGTATAATAGCACAACAAACAAAAACTAAGAAAATTCCACCGCCCTTGCTAAACACTGATTTGAATATAATGATAAATTCGATTACAAAAATGTTGAAATTCCAGATAAGGAAACCAATTATTATAAAAGATCTATTGTGGAGCAGATTCAAATGGAACGTCACTCCAAATCTGTAACAGATATTCAGACATAGAGTCAGATTTATACTAATTCAAAATTTCAAAACTTTTGTAAATTCCTACATGCGTCTTTATAATGTTAAAAGTATATTTTAAGAAGAATGTTCAAAAATAATGTTCCAATAGGGTTGATCACAACCTTTTCTATTACCTCATAAGTCTTAACATCTGGTTCGAAAGAAGATACTAAACGTTACAGTTTTGCTCTTCAGTCGTATCGAGACTATACTAACATGCGTTTGTATATTATGAGAATATTACTAAATAGTGGATTCTTGATATATTTTATACTTGAAACATTGATGTGGTACAACTTCGATTATTCGTGGTTCTGTTCGTTTCGGCGACGTGGGCATTTTTGATTGAAATTGGTGCGAGAAGGATGCTTTTTGCTAAGTTTTAAGGAATCCTGTTTTGGACATAATAAGTCTTAAGACGAAAATATAGAGCTTAACTCTTAATGTGACCTATTTCTCGAAATTTATAGTTTCCAATATATAACTCAACGATCGTGATCTTTATCTTCAAACATCCATGGGTGCTAACTTTGAGGTGAATGGAAGAATCACAAGATCTTCCGGCATCTTAAATCACCAATTTTTTATTCGTCTATTTCTTGAAAGTCCCCGGAAGTACATTTCCAAACGAACCGAATGAGAAATTACGAAATCGTAAGTACATCTTAGAGAACCTATCTTGACTTTCCAAATTCGACCTAACATTCATAATCTGTAATCTTGAAAACTGATTATGAAATGTATAAACAGTCCGCTATTTTGAAGGTATATATATATTTTTTTTTTTTTTTTTTTTTTTTTCTACATTCAAACCTGGTCGGGGCTGCTGCGAGCTCCGACGACATCGCAGCAGTCGCGCCAGAAAAAACCTAAAAGGCGGTTACCCGAAGCTACTCCTCCCCACCGGTCGGTAAGTAGCTTCAAGTTCCTAAATCGTGTGCCCTAAGTATTCCAATTGAACCCAGAATGACTGCCTTTTGCATCCGGTCTATCAAGATCTGCGCCGAGTTCCTACAGGCCGGAATGATCTTCAAGTTTGAACGCAGCGAAGACCGAATTCCGCCCAAAACACCGATGATCAGAACCACTAATACGACCTTGTGGCCTGGGTATAGCGTGCGGAGCTCGAACAGGAGATCTTGATATTTTGTCCATTTTTCCTCCTCTTTCAAGACTATGTTCTTCTCTGCCGGAGCGGAGAATTCGATGACATACATAGTCTTGATTAGTTTATCGAGGAGGACAACGTCAGGCCTATTTGCTTGTATGGACCTGACGGTCGGAAACGGATAATTCCAGAAGATCTGGCATTTTTCGTTTCCGACAACGGACTCAATATCTCCTGGCATGTAAGGCAACACCGGCTCTTGGTCTATTCCGTACGAGTGCCTTAGATGGTAATACAGCACCCGTAGGGCCGCATTATGGCGATGGGTGTACGCCGACGCCGCTTTTGCCGGACATGCCGACAGAAGGTGGAAAAGCGTCTCAGGCGCCTTTCGACAGGCCCTGCAGCTGACATCAGGGACCTGCACACCCATCACATTGCGGCGATAGACCAAGGTGTTAATTACGCCATCTTGGCAAGCTGCGGTAAATCCCTCAGTCTCGGATGTAAGCCCGGCTGACCTTAGGTAGCCGAAGGTCAGCCTAGTTGACAAGCCGAGCGTTTCGATGTTTCGATAGAAAACACCGTGTATCGGCTTGTCAACATGCCGCCTGAGCGTAAGATCTTGCTCCGCGGCATTTATCTGGGCTTTCAGGCGAGAAGGTAGGAGCTCGAGGTTGCCCTCTAGTCGGCCTTCTCGACTGATCTGAAATTCGAGACCAAGTTCTTCCGCAGCCTTTTGTGCTTTAACGATAAATGCCCCCACTCCGGCCAATTCGTGACTTTTAACAAAGCACAGGAGGGGGTCCGAGCTCCTAAGAACTTCACAAGCTATACTCAGAACCACACTCCGATGCAGACTCTCCAGACTGAGGAGTCCCCTACCTCCCCGATGACGTGGGAGATAAATGCGGGAAACGGACGATCTAGGATGCAAACTGTGATGGATATGCATCATTATACATATATATATATATATATATATATATATATATATATATATATATATATATATATATATATATATATATATATATATATATATATATATATATATATATTGTAACAATAAACTCAACGGAGGTTATTTAATGATAATGAATTATATTTGATTTTTAATTTTAATTTTTATTCCGGCTAGCTTTTCATTTTGATTTGAATTTTGTTATAAGTCCTCCATATATGGAGGAGCTATCGCATCTAGTGTAGAACGCTCCCAAACATCGTGTTATATCATCCAGTGAAATTTGAGCTGGATGACCTAGAGCTGTTTTTCGGTGTTTCGAATAAATAAGTTCAGGAATTTGCCGCCGTGAAACTTGAGTGCGCTCTGTGGCGTATATTACCTCGTATGTATTCCGTATATGTTCTGCAGTGGATCAGTCATCCTATAATATACTCAACTCCCTTTTGCGCTTGATGGGTCTTCCGTAATATTGACAACACTGTAATTGAAGTCACATTGAATTGAAATATGAAACACAATGAAGGATTTCAACAATATTTCCTCGGAGATGATTCTGAGCATCTCGCTAAGAGCATGGTCGTTTCATATTTCACTTCATAAAATTATGAATGATCGATTTAATATGTATCTGAAATATTCTTGTCGGATATTTACTCAAGGTTATGCCGTTATGGTAGCTTTCAACTCAATTCGATTGGTATATCTTTTGGAATATCTCATATCTATACATGAGATTCTATCGATCGTAAGAAGAACTCTTTTCCACTTATCAGATAAGCTTGAAACTTTCTTTTTCTGTCTGGTTGATGTGACAATACTCTTATAAACTTTCAGTATTAAGAAAATAAAGATGATACCTTCAAAATAGCGGACTGTTTATACATTTCATAATCAGTTTTCAAGATTACAGATTATGAATGTTAGGTCGAATTTGGAAAGTCAAGATAGGTTCTCTAAGATGTACTTACGATTTCGTAATTTCTCATTCGGTTCGTTTGGAAATGTACTTCCGGGGACTTTCAAGAAATAGACGAATAGAAAATTGGTGATTTAAGATGCCGGAAGATCTTGTGATTCTTCCATTCACCTCAAAGTGAGCACCCATGGATGTTTGAAGATAAAGATCACGATCGTTGAATTATATATTGGAAACTATAAATTTCGAGAAATAGGTCACATTAAGAGTTAAGCTCTATATTTTCGTCTTAAGACTTATTATGTCCAAAACAGGATTTCTTAAAACTTAGCAAAAAGCATCCTTCTCGCACCAATTTCAATCAAAAATGCCCACGTCGCCGAAACGAACAGAACCACGAATAATCGAAGTTGCACCACATCAATGTTTCAAGTATAAAATATATCAAGAATCCACTATTTAGTAATATTCTCATAATATACAAACGCATGTTAGTATAGTCTCTATACGACTGAAGAGCAAAACTGTAACGTTTAGTATCTACTTTCGAACCAGATGTTAAGACTTATGAGGTTATAGAAAAGGTTGTGATCAACCCTATTGGAACATTATTTTTGAACATTCTTCTTAAAATATACTTTTAACATTATAAAGACGCATGTAGGAATTTACAAAAGTTTTGAAATTTTGAATTAGTATAAATCTGACTCTATGTCTGAATATCTGTTACAGATTTGGAGTGACGTTCCATTTGAATCTTCTCCACAATAGATCTTTTATAATAATTGGTTTCCTTATCTGGAATTTCAACATTTTTGTAATCGAATTTATCATTATATTCAAATCAGTGTTTAGCAAGGGCGGTGGAATTTTCTTAGTTTTTGTTTGTTGTTCTATACTCATGTCCATACATTCTTTTTTGTAAATATTACTTAGAGATTCCAGTATAAGTCCCATCGCAGTCTAATTTCATTTCGATATTTCAAAAACAAAACGGAACAACAGATTCTTAAAACTATAATATTTCAACAGGAATACTTTGAGAACATAATCCGCTTGTGGCCAGTAACATTCATATATCACCTCTCGGCACCCGATCGATATATTATGACAAATTAATTTATTTTCCAATTCAATAGGGATTATCTTATTTTTGTACTACTTATTTATTGGTTTATTCATTTTATTTGGGACTGATAATGTAGGGTCAGATTTAAACTTTTTGTAAGTTGTTTCATTATCTAAAACGTTTCCTATTTTGTTTTCGTAGTCATTTCGATGCATTCTGACGGTTTTATTACATTTATTCGCGTTGAAAACTAATATTTGAGGGTTAGCATCTGAGAATTCTTTCGTCTTTTTTGTGTGATAGTAAAAACGATTTTTTGCTATGCCTATTTCTGCTTTCTGTTTATTTTTTTTATTTGTCAAGATGTTACAAATGTTGTTTCTAATTTAATTTTTTTCCTTCAAGTTTTTATTCCTAATTTCGCATTTTGAATTAGCAATTATATTGTCGATAGGCTTTCATTATCAGGCATTGCAAATTTCTGACCTAAGCTAACGTGTGCTGCACCTCATCCGGATTTTTGTGTTTTTCAACCATTGTTGATTGATATTTTGTTTTTCATAAGCTACGCCTTTCAACGAATTTTTTTTTTTAGATTGAATGGATTTGATTCTGTTGAAATTTTTGTCGAAATTGTCATTTTGATTTTGGAAAAATTGCGAGATAAAGTTGCTATCAAAATTAAGATAACAGGATTTTTCAACGCTACATTCGCGCTTGCTTCTTCAATGCACGAACATTTTTTTGGAAAGAATTCAATAGTTTTCCGTACGCCTTCTTATTTTGCACCTTGCTGAACAAGTTATCCTTTTATTTAGATTCAATGAAAATTGGAAATACTTGCAGATTTCTACATCTTACCAGAAATATTCTGCGATTATTCTATATTGCTAATATCTTCATCAATTTTAAAACTCTAGGATAGGTGGTTGTTTACTCCATATTAAGGCTTATATCCCAGCCGAAATAATAGTAAAGATTCTTGACCCAGGTATGAATTATATGTCTAAATTCTGGGGAAATACGAATAATAATCGAAATTGTACCACATCAATGTTTCAAGAATAAAATATATCAAGAATTCACTATTTAGTAGTATTCTGTAATATACAAACGTATGTTAGTATAGTCTCTATACGACTGAAGAGTAAGACTATAACGTTTAGTATCTACTTTCGAACCAGATGTTAAGGCTTATGAGGTAATAGAAAAGGTTGTGATTGGAACATTATTTTCGAGCATTCATCCTAAAATATACTTTTAACATCATAAAGACGCATGTAGGAATTTGCAAGTGTTTTAATTAATTAAATTAGTATACATACATTAGTATACTTAATGTCTGAATATCATTATATATAAATTCTCGGGAAATAGGTCACATTAACACTTATGCTTTGTATTTTCTCGTCTTTATGTACGTTTCGGTCTCACGACCATCAACAGAAGACTTATTATGTCTAAAACTGGATTACTCAAAACTAATTGTATTACACAAAGCGTCCTTATAGCACCAATCTCAATTAGAATGCCCACGTCGCCGAAACGTCTGGATATCTCACATAAGATTAACAGATTTGGAATCTCGTTTTATGTGAATCATCTCCAGGATAGATCTTTCATAACAATCGGTTTCCTTAGTTGAAATATTAAAATTTTTGTAGTCGAATTGATGGTTATAATCAAAGCAGTGTTTAGCAAGGGCAGTAAAATTTTCTAAGTTTCTGTTTCTTGTACTATACTTATGGCCATACGTTCTTTTTTGTAAATTTCGCTTAGAGATTCCTGTATAAGTCCCATCGCAATCTAATTTCATTTCTATATTCCAAAAACAAAACGGAACAACAGATTCTTAAAACTATAATATATCAACAGGAATACTTAGAGAACATAATCCACTTGTGGCCAGTAACATTCATATATCACCCCACTCCAATTCGAATTCAAATACTTCAAATGCAATAATATTATGTCGGTTTATGGAAAATATTCATTTATTCAGTTCACTACAGCATTAGCCATTGAAAAGTCATAATTACACAATTGTTAAACGATAGAGAGGTGAGATAAGTAACAATAAGTTCATTGAAGATATTCGAATAATAGATATTTTTATACAGGATTATTCACTAAAGGCTCATCATTTGGATATCACATATGGTAAGAACACAAAGAAGTTGCGCAATTTTGAGGCGAATATTTTGGTTAAAGCAAATATGAAATATCTTTTTCAATTTCTAAAGTATTCTGAAAAAACTGAAAATTCAGATTTCCTAATTCTTGCCGTATTTCATTTGGTTTTCAAGATGAGCTCATTGAGTTCGGTCAGAGCAGTTCAATTTAATGTGTAATTTTATGTACATCTATGCTATATTTTAAATGATTTTATCCTCAAATTCATTATTGTATTATTAATACTTTTGTATTTTTTTATTGAATTAGCCTTGATTGTATTTATTGTAGTATGCAATTTCGTGTATATCCACTTCAAATATTAATAAGAAGTATTAGGCTAATAATCTCATTTATTAACAAGTTTCTAAGACCTCTATAAATGAGATTGTTATAACGATTGAATTCTTTTGCATCTTATGTGTTTGTTTACCGTATGTCAATATTGGGTAAATAGACGTTATTATTATTATTATTATTAAAACATTCATATGATATACAGAATGAAATTTTAAGGTAACGACCTCCATTTTAAGTATTCAACCGGTTCACCAATTGTAACATTTTCGATTTTAGTCTAATATTAGATGTTTCGGAAAAGGTGAAGATCTACCACCGAAACGTAAGCAAAGTCGAAAGGCGCCTGAGACGCTTTTCCACCTTCTGTCAGCATGTCCGGCAAAAGCGGCTTCGGCGTACACCGATCGCCATGATGCGGCCCTACGGGTGCTGTATTACGAGTCTGCCTGTGTGAGCCAGTGCTCACGATCACGGTATACAGGACAGACAATCCTACGTCCTCGTGCAGATGGAAGTAATATTTTTATGTTAACTGAAAAAATGGACCGTTTTTGCATTACAACTCATACTTAAATTATTACAGAGTAAAAAGTAATAATTAAATTATGTGTGATCGGTAAAGTAGCCTGTTTTTTTATATGAGCACATCTGATTCCACAGTGAGTTTCATGCTCGAATCTAATCTAATAATTTAAGTATCGTCGAAGTTACCGATAATGACGACGCAAATGCAGAAAATGCTGTTTAACATTACTTTCATTTACATCGATGTAAATATCAATAAATAATATGTTTTGAAAATAAAATAATGTGTATTCATCATAACGGCTATCGGGTTACATCCATACTCTTTAAGGTATTGTACCGCCCATTACACTTTTTTTATTATTAAATATGGAAATGTATATAATTGTTGATTGAAATGATGACAGTTGTGAGAACTAAAGAATAATTATATTAATTTTCATTTAGAAATAATAAAATTGTAAGTTTGGAGGCTACAATAGCTCAAAAATGATATAAAATAATTAAATTCATAGTCAACATGTTTTCGATAAACAGCTATTATAAAAACTCCCGTTACTGTTTTTTTAATATTATGAAAAAGTTGTACTGGTATCCATTTATCTATCGATATAACAAAATAGATGACGTTCAATATTAAAATTTCTAATCTTAACAGCTTGATTTCTTCAAATAACAGGTACGTGTTTTATTATTGTATAAATAAAGGTGGATACTGCTCCAAAGACAGGTTCCCCCTATGATTGCTGCGATTTTTGGAATATATACAATTTATAATTGAAGAAACCCTAACACAGTGAAGATATGGAATCTTGGGCAAAAAACGATAGCTCATATAGAAGATAGCTCGGGTTATCCCTGTAGCTCATCTGATAGAATCACAGTCTAGTAAGCGAAAAGTCTCGTGTTCAAATCAAATCGGACCTTTCTCTATTTCAACCTATTCGATTGAAAAATTCCATAAAAAAAGTTAATCAAATACTAGGTGGTTCAACTTATTGATTATTTTTAATATTTTGATTGTGATTGTACATTGTTCCGAACGACTTATACTCAATTCCCTGTTAATAGTTTTATAACATATATGTAATTAATATAAGTTGATCAATAAAGATTAATGAAGTATATCTGTGTTTTCTATATACAGAAGCAAGTTGGGTATTTATAAATTGGAAAGTATTTTCAATAGAATAGCCCTAGAAGAAAACAATAAAAATAAATGAAACATACACGTCATATTTTCAAGGTTTTGTTCATTGTTAGTTATCATTACAAAGTACGTAGGTATAATTTATATGAACATAAAATAAATTCCCATCGCGAATATTGAAAAAATGTAGGTAAAAATAAAAACGGTAAATGTATAATAATAAAGTACAAATTCGAGGTGAGTATGGAGGGAATCTTAAATTACAGATTATAAACAAGATATACATAAGTATTAAATGATGAACTACAACCAAAGCAATCACCATTATAATAGCAAGATGTCGATAATTGAGATCAATAGATATTTTAGTATAAACATACAATATTCGAAAATAAATTCAGTCAATCATAAGATGTAAGTACCTGAGGTGAGTAAATTACTTATTTGTAGTCACAAAAACACATTTTTTTTCTTTCTTCATATATAGATTCTGCTCAAAAACTTTTATTTCCAGCCAGTTCTTGTTTTTCAATATGTCCGAATTCACTGCAATTAGCTCTTCGCATTCAGCCTTCTTTGGTGGGCGTTTTTCTTTGATATGATTTTTGAAGTAGGAAGTAACTAATTTTCTCTGACATTCAGACCACGGAACAAGAAATCTCTTCATAGGTTTCTCTTTTGAATTCGTGTTTGTATTTTCTTTTGTAGCTAGTACATCTCCTTCGTTAGAAACGTCCATCTCGTTTGGCGAATGGTCTTATTCTAGGGCATCATTTTCTGGATTCATCAAATCTTCCTTCACATTTAGATTAATTTCGTCGAAGCTTTTGCCTTTGAACTGGTCAGCTTCGCCTTTTTCCATTAAAATCAAGAGTTTCGATATTTTTGCTGTCTGATATACATTATAGGGGAGCCTATAAGACGACCGGTGAATACCTAAGGTGTGGCCCATGAATAAAGCTAGTTGTTCGATATCATTTTCTGACATATTAAATAACAGAGTCAGAGTCGCTAAGTGTTTTCTTAGACGAGTGCATGATAGTGGATCGGCATTTTCAGCTTCGCATTGAGTGGCATATTTTTTGAGTACTTTATAGCCAATAATTGGTTCATTTGATTTGAGATTCCCGAAAAGATAAATATTGGGTCTCTGGAAAATATCGTTCCTACATTTTATAAGTACGTCTAAATGTTCCTGCACATCCTTACTAATTAATACCGAAACTCCCCGACCTCTTTTGCCTCTAATAACTATTCTTTCAAAGCTATTCATTAAAATCTTTCCTGTTTCAGAAATAGCTTCGGAAAATTCTTCATAAGCTTGTATGTTTGGATTTTCAAATGCAGATATATAGGTTTCAACTAATAGTCACTGAAGCTCGCCAGGACGTCTTCTGTTCAATAACAATAGCCGACAGTACACAGTTTCCATTAAAATTAAGTAAGCTTCAATGTCTTGAGTATTTTGTTGCAACTTCGTAAATGCAGTGTTAGCTTTATCAATCAGATACCCTTTCAGTAGTTTCAAATCACCTGCCAAAGGTACTGAGCTCACTTTGTTCCATTTTTGGAGACATAAGTCACTTACGGCTTGAGTAGAAACATCAAATATTCAGTTTCCATCAATTACCTGAAACAATGTTTTTATATCTGATTCACAGGTTGCATTTTGTATCGATGGAAATAGTTTAGATTTTTTTTATGACATGGATAAGTGCTATGTCACAGCACTGTTTAAACGTTGTACCCATATTTATAGCAAATGTTGGAGATTTATACGTTTGAGTTTCTGCATCATGTTTTGAAGCAGCCTTAATGGCAGATACTAAAATATCGTAATTTTCAGGTTTGAGTGCTCACAATAAGTTTTTGATGGAAGGTTCGATTTGTTTCACTTCAATAACGAGTCTAGCCAGTTCTCTCATTTTTCTAGAAGCAACTAAAATAAAATGCTTTCTGCGATGGATTTTTAAATATCTTGAAGCGAATGCACATATGAGTTGATCTTTTTTTGCTACAAGAGATATCCCATCCGCTCTCATACGAGGAAACACATCCCTCATTAATTCAGGATCCACTTTGTTACCTATAACTAAATTTTGAGCAACGGATTGGCAATTCTTTTGAGATCTTCCTTTATTTGGATTTGCATCACATTTCTTACGATGCCTCCATAAATTCTTGGCAGAGTAGAAGCCAAAGCAAAATGTACATGGTGGGTACTTTGTATTATCTAATCTCTTTCTTACAGGTTTGGTTGGAACGTGACTCTGTGAATAATTACCTTTTTTTCTTAAAGAAAAAAGTAAACGTTGTCTCTCTCTACTACGGTATGGTAAAGCTGAAAGTCTTTGCACTTCTATTTCTGCTTTATGATTTCTGATTATGTGGCTCGGAAAGTGCTGCACAGTTGATTCGCAGAAGTAGCAAAATACCGTTTTAGTGGATGCCTTAATTTTATCATCCGATAATTCAATATCATCACAGGTATTCAAATTGCGCACTTCTTCAGTAGATGCTTCAGCATTTTCGTCAGTATTATTCTCGAATGAAGTTAGAGATATATCCTGAAAATAATGGTTATATTTATTTAATTGTTATGTAACTATAAACAATAGCTTACTGATGAGCTTTCACTATCAGATGGAATATAATTAGGATCTGATTCATAATTCATGACACTATCATCTGCTCTATAATTGCTGCTTTTACCCGACATTGGATTCATTGGAGGAAATGAGTTTCTGTAAAATGAATAATACGGCTTGCTTCATATTCGTATATAAGGGAGTTTACTATTATAATCCAGAGTACCTACCTTTGCAATGCATTTTTCATCGTGCTCATCTATACTACTCTGAGTACTATTGTCTGTGGTACATAGCCATCAGGCGAATAAAATTATTTTGGCGAGGTCGAAGATATTTCCTAAAATTGATGTTATTAACAATTCATTTGCAAAGCATAATAGAATATATTTACTGGATATTTGTCGCTCTCAGAAAGATTGGAATTAGTACAACGTACATCTGTAGACTGGTGATGAGCAACTTCGTCCTAAAAATACACTATAGCTATATCTTTAGTAGAGGGTAAATTTGGGTGACTTTGAACAAAATTAGTAACCTCTCTTGTATTTCGAACGAATGCGACAAATGCATTCATCACCATGCAGCAAGTTGAACATTGAACAGCCTCAAGGTGCGCGTATCCAACTATTCACCAGAATTCATTATCACAAAAGCATGCAAATTGCAACTGTTTGTTATGGTGTGTAGACATGTCTCCACTGCACAAATACTTGCCACGAACCGTACCTATGTTTGCGAAAAAGTTTACAAACATTTCGCGTACTTTTTTTTTAGATGAGCACCTTCAAGCCTAGTGCCGACATGCAGCCTTGATAGAAAGCCGGCTACTCACTACGTGAGTACTTGCTTCTTGGCAAGTACCTGCCAAGTAGCGCGCATTGAGGATGAGAGGCGCCACGCAACTCGGGACTAGTCACTTGTATTTCCCGTTCGTTGTTGAATTAACCCAAGTCAAAGGGGAAAATAGTTACATGCAAAGTAATGTCCGCACTACATTAGTCATTCTATGACGCGCCGCATTATTTCAGTTTTTTCATCATTATTTACACGGCAATGGTCAACACGTGTGACGTAATCGATATTACAATAACAATAGACTTCAAAAATGACAGCTCTAACATTTTTCAGTTGCGATATGGAAAAACCAAATATCTGGGAAAACATCTCCTCCATTCTTGTATTTTTCGAGTTCTCTTATTTAATAGCAACTTGGCATAGCAACAAATGCAGCGAAACCTTCAGTTTCGTCCGTTTCCGTGATGATTGACACTGTACAGGAGATTACGATCACTAGTAATCACTACTTGACGAGCTACTTAGCAAGCAGACGGTTTAACGTTCAGTTTGTCCCAATATAGAAAGTGATGAATGGCAGTCGCATGTGTGCGCTCTAATATAATCTTATGGTAGTCACTCTGAACAAACTATTGTACAACGAAATCTGCATGTTAGCCTCAGCCTCGAAGTCACCTATCCAAGGCCATATCACTTTCACTGTTGTCGAATTGGATAAAACGGCAAAATATTAGTATGTTTAATTTATTAAATGAAATGAACAATATGAGCAGTAAACGTTCATTATAAGCTAAATAAGATGTTCAAAGTCCCACAAATCTAGTAATATAATCTACATGTCTTTGAGAGATATTTCATGTCAACATATACATTCGAACAACTTACTGCTCTCAAAATAAGAGGCGAAAGTGGCCTATTCAGAACCGATTGTCATTTTTAACATAATTTCATACTAAAAATACGACAATAAACAGCAGGCAAACAAAAATCAGAGCAAAATGTTGAACTTACATGACTTGACGAAAATCTAAGAGGATTGGGGTTCATCCTGAGAAATAAAATGGAATTTTAGCTACAAATGAACCGTAGATATAAGATCTCGCAAATTAAACTGTATAAGCAAGAATAGAGGTGGATTTATTCTAAAATATTGCATATACCTGTATAACTTGAATTATAAACATTCATTCATAGGAGAAACAATACGATAATAAAGGGCACTTTAGTGGTTCTAAATCAGCCATAATTAATGGGTCTATCGCCTTTCATTATTAAATTACAGGGTGCGTGTTTTATGATTTTGACCAACTCTTTCTTTGATCATGAATTTTGAACCACACGGTATAACTAACTTGAACTTGTTGGTAGTGATAGCACTAATAATATACAAATTATGAAAGTATTCGATTCTTGCGTGTTTAAGGATGCATCCAATTCTTATTGGAGTAGTCGAATACTCCTGTATTCGAATAATCATTCGATTTTCGAAAGTATTCTCATTCGAAGTATTCGATTCTCTGCATTCGAATAATCATTCGAATTTCCCGATACCAATCAGATTCAGTTTCAAGTGAAATTGCTGAAAAACCTACTCAAATTGCAAATGAAATAAGATCAAAATGTATCAACACAATAACTAATTTCAAACAAATAGTTAAAAATAATAAATTTAATAATGAAAATAACAAATCAATCAAAAATTTCAAAGAAACCAAACAATTCATCAAATCTAACCCACAAATCACTATCTTAAAGGCAGGTGAAGGTAATAAAACTGTTATCATGGAGACAAATGAAAATGAGGATGAAATGGCTACAATGTTGAATGATCCTGAAGTATATAAGAAACCAAATAATAATCCAACTAATATTTACCAAACCAAAAATAATGACTTATTGAAAAAATGGTTTGAAAAGAAATATATTTCAAAATACATCCATAGACAATTAACGATACATAATGCTCATCCTCCAAAAATATATGGTTTACCCAAAATTCATAAACCTAATATATCAAAGCGACCTGTAGTATGCAGCATTCAATCACCTTTTTATGAAATGGCTAAATACTTATCCAACATACTAAAAAAAAACTTACAAAAATGAGTTTTACATCTAAGACTCTTGGGTTTTCAAGAAATTTATTAAGAGAATTACGATACCAAAAAACTATATCTTACTATCACTAGATGTCACATCTTTATATGCAAATATCAACAGAATTACGATACCAAAAAACTATATCTTACTATCACTAGATGTCACATCTTTATATACAAATATCCCTCTAGAATTAGCTAAATAAGTAATTCAAGATAAATGGGATGAATTAGAACTATATAAAAATTTACCTATGAGTTCTTAACAGCTATAGAATATACATTCACAGCAAATTTTTCACAATATAAAGATGATTGTTATAGACAATTAGATGGTTGTGCAATGGGCTCTCCAATATCAAGTATCAAAGCCCAAATAGTAATGGAATTCCTTGAAGAAAAAGTAGAATCTCAACTAAATCATAATATAGCCTTCTTCAAAAGTTATGTTGATGATTGTATTGCTGCAATCCCTGAAAACAAATGTAAAGAGTTTTTGAGTTCTTTCAATTCCTTTCACCATAAGTTACAAATCACGATCGGAATAGAAAATAATAATGACATAAATTTCTTAGATTTAACTTTAGTGAGGGAATCAAATGATAACAAAATTCTAACCAAACCTACTAGGTCAGGAAGGTATACTGATTTCGATTCTAATATACCTAAAAAATATAGGAAAAATGTTATTATAAATCTTATAGATAGAGCTATTCGATTAAGTTCTCCTGAACTGAGAACTACGTCTATTACAAAAACAAAAGAAACTCCAATAAAAAATGGTTATGCCATTGATTTAGTCAATTCTGTAACTAAAGACAAAATTCATGAATTTCATATTTCATCTGGTGAAATCAATATTAATAATGAGAAATCAAATGATAAGCATTACATATCACTACCATATATTAATGGTCTTTCAGAAAAAATTTGTAATATAGTGAAACTCTATGACCTACATATATGTCATGAGAGTTATTCTTTACTAAATTAAAAAGCAGCGTACCTTTCAAGAAAATAACCCATACTGATTATTCCATCCCTTGCAAAGATTGCGAAAAGGTATACATTGGCCGATCTTCACAATACCTCGAAAAAAGATTGAATGGGCACAAATAAATCAAAAATTCATCAACTGCGCTCAATAAACATGTAAAAGACACTAACCATACATTCGACTACGACAATACAAAAATTTTCAATATTGAAACAAACGACAACAAACGTTTGATATTGGAATGTATTCAAATTAAAAAGAACAATTGTGTAAATGACAAAATAGATTCCAATCTTTCGAAACTTTTCAATGATCTTATTCAAAATTAACAAAATTTTATTAGTTTGGAGTGCCACTTTTCACTTGTCTATTTGAAATTCAACCTGAAAAAGATAACGTATTATTCAACTATGACACTATGAGTAACAATTTTGAGGTTAAATTCCATAGAATTATCTTAACCTTCAATAGGTGATAATGATAGATGTAGAGTGTTTATCATAGAATAACTAATTCATACAATAATCATAGATATTCATAATTGTACAATCTTAAAATGTCTTGTATTTAATCATTTCATTTTGTAATCAACCATACATTACTCTTTCATACACAACCGATCCAATGTTTTCTGCAGTTTAATTGGATCTTGAAACACAAGTCGGCTGCAGACGCATTTCATCATTCGGAATCATCTATTCTCTTCTAAATTACATGGAAACACTGATTCACAATTTTGATACAGACAATAAACATTGTCGGAACGTCAAACAGAATTTTTATTTTATTTTCAGTATATATACGAAGCAATAAACCAAGAAAGCATACATGTAGATATATATTGTAACAATAAACTCAACGGAGGTTATTTAATGATAATGAATTATATTTGATTTTTAATTTTAATTTTTATTCCGGCTAGCTTTTCATTTTGATTTGAATTTTGTAATCTGACTCGATTGATTTATATTATATGTTATATGGAATTAAATGAAACCTTATTCAAAATGTTAAAAGTTCCATATTTCAATTTATAATGACCCTGTATTATTTTTACAAAATTATTCAAGTTATCTTTATGTTTCTATGTTGACAATAGTTCTTTGTAATTTAAAATTCTCTGTCCCTATTATAACCTCAAAACTACTCAAATTAATACATGTTTACAAATGACAATCTTACATTCAGAGACAACAATACAATGATTAAATTGTAAATAGACTTACTTTCAGATATATATCCTATGATATTAGGAACGAATGTTGGTAATGTTGTGTTGATTTTATATTTCTTCTTATTCATTTGATTGTGCACTTCCACATACTCTGCTATAACACTCACAGGTAATCACGTTGAATCTTCTTTATAATTCAGGAACGTGCTGATAATTTGTGGTTAATTGTTCTATTCTTTCAAGATATAAAACTTCTTCTATGATAAACTGGAACTTCTATCGAAGATTGAATATTGTACGATGCTACTTAAATAACTTTGGTTATTTTAACCTTAAACGTTGATATGAAGACTCATGAACACTATTTGCTTCTTAGGAATTATAAATTGGCTTCGGTTATTCAAACTTGTCGAAGCTACAGAGACTGTTTCAGTTCTCCGATGTTACCGAAAATTTAGGTTATGGAAATTACCTGGAGCTGCAGGAGACACATTCAGTCTCAGATGTTAATGCAAACTAACTAGCTCCCTTTCATTTTTCCTTTCATAGGACTCACAAAAGGACGCTAGTTCAATCTATAATTAAAGAATCAAGTACTTCCTTTCAATATCTAGGATGCTATTCCCATTGTTGAATCTGACAGTTCTTTCTAATCGTTGAGCTTTGAAATATCTGAATTCCTATCGACCGATGAGAATTGAGTATTCTTAAAATTTTGATATATTGAAGATTTTCAAATTAATTAAATTGATTGAGCATTCTGTCATTTAGATTCATAATACCAACATTTTTTCCCATATCTTGATATATGATAACCTATGATTAGGTTCTGATTCTTATGTCTATTTTGACATTTGTCATTGCTTGAATCTAATACATAATATAAAATATGAATAACATCTATATAACTTTGTAGAACTCAAATTTCTTAATACTATCTTAAATCTATAACTTATTTTACTAGTTTGTGCTATCTTTTGATAGTCTTTGAATCATTTTAATTATGATTTCCTCTTTCGTATCACTGTACGTTTTCCACTTCCACTGTTTCTTCTTTACACTTCTTACCCTATTTTACATTTTGATTTCTATTATTATACAATGTTTAATATCTTATACTACTCATGATTTGACTTTGAATAATGTTTTCAATTCCATATTTTATATACTTTTCAATCTTTTTTATTTTTAATGTTTCGGTAAATTCGAATTCTATCATTTTATTTTATCTAGGAAATGAAATCATAACAAATTACCCTAAATCAATTTTAAGTATTAATCAAACTTTAATATTAAAATTCATTTATCCTTCGATTTTATTTTCTATAACTAGATTCATTAATAATTATACTTATATATCTGATCAATATTAAATATTCTTCTTATCTCCCCATTTTTAGTATTCATCGATTCATAACTGTTTTGGGAATTTTTGGTAATTACCACATATGGACCTTCGATAGCAAAACATAATTTTCCACGTATATTCTTTTTATTATCAGTCACTCTCATTGCTCTTACTATTACTAATTCACCTTATTCAAATTCAATTAAATTCCCTCTTCTTCTCATTTCCCTACTCATATATTTTCTTGCATTTCTTTCTAACCTATCACCGATATCTTTCAAAATTTCATTACGTTCTACTGAATTTTCATCTAACCATTTTCTATCAGGTTCTTCGCCTTTCATAATTAATACAGGTGTTTCCTTTGTTATAGTATTTGGACAATGATTTGAACATTTTTCTACCCTGGATATTGATTCATCCCATTGACGATGCTTACCCTCACAAGATATCCTCAGATATTTTATAACTTCCTGTATATATCGCTCTGATGGATTGGATTGTGGATGTCTTATGCTTGTTAACTGATGAAAAATTACATTCCTTTTACAAAAATACTTAAAACGTATGTTCTTAAAATATGTTGCATTATCTGTTATTAGTTTTCTTGGCTCACCAATTTCCTCAAAATAATTTTCTAAATTATGCATTGCTTCTTTACTTTTAGTTGTTTTACAAGGATATAATTTTATGTATTTAGAAAATAAATCTACTACTACTAAAGTATGTCTATGCCCTTTTTCAGTTATTATTAGCTCACTTGAAAAATCTGTTTATTTCTAAACATCCTTTTACTATTATGCTCTTTGCTATATTGTGAATAATTACATTTTTAGGCTCAGCTCTTTGACATATATCACATTTCTTTGTGATTTCTTTTGCTAATTGATAATCTCCTTTTCCTATATATTTTTCCCTGAATATGAGCCACATTTTCCTTGCTCCTATATGATCAAATTCTTCATGTAACTGATTTGAAATTTTAAAAGTTAGATCTTGATCTATTCTATATAACTCTTTTCTACCATAATCTTGTAAATAAATTCCCTCTTTAAATTTACGTTTCTTCTTATCATTTTCAGATAATGTATTTTGATCTTTCTTAATGCTATCTAATGGAAATAAACCCCTTACTTCTAATAAAATATTTGCTCCTACTTTATATTTTCTTTTATCAATTTTTAAATTTCCCTCTTCTCTAGTTAAAGTATCAGCTACAATATTCAATTTTCCTGAGATATGCTTTATTTCAAAGTCATATTCCTGCAATAATGATATCCATCTTCGAATTTTACTGTTAACAAATTAATTTTTGAAAATGCTTGTAAGTGCACTATGATCAGTTTCTACTCTTACCTTATTCCCCAACAAATAAAATCCTTATTTCTTTACACAAAAAACTATGCTTGCCAATTTTAATTCAGTGACAATGTAATTTTTTTCATGGGCTTTTGTTATTCTAGATACAAAACTTATGGGAACTTCTTCATCATTCTGTTTCTGTAATAGAACACCACTGAATCTTTGTTCTGATGCATCTGTTCTTAATATGTTTATCATACTGTGTAAACTTTTAATTTTTTAATGAAAATATCTTTCAATTTTTAAAAAGCTTCTTGTCTTTCATCATCCCATTTTCATTTTACCTATTCCTGGAGTAATTCTACTGGAATAATTTCTTTCTGACTTAAATCAGGAATGAGCCTTTTGAAATAATTCATCAAACCTAGGAATTTCCTTAGAGTTTTAAGATTTGTGGGTCTCTTGAAATTCTTGATTACATCCAACCTATCTTCATCCATTTCTAAACCTCCCTTCGTTAACTTATAAACCAAAAATTTGACTTCTGTTCTATAGAACTCACATTTATCAATATTTATTTTCGAATCTGCTAAATCTAATTCGTTTAAAACTATTTTAATATGATCTTTATGATTTTCTACTGTTTTAGAAAATATCAGTATGTCATCTATATAATGAACTACAAAAATTTCAAATCTATTTGATATCTTATTCATAATTCTAACTAACGCACTGGATGCACTTTGAATACCAAAAGGCGTAACTTTAAATCTATACACTTCTCCATCTATCATAAAACCAGTGTAATCTCTACAACTTTCGTGTAATGGAATCAACCAGAAACTATGTCTTAAATCAATTTTACTGAAAATTTGTGCCCAAACTATTCTACCAAAGATTGCCTCTATATTTTTAGGAGCTTCATATTGAGGAGTTGAAAAATTGTTTAGTGTTCGCGCATCTAAACATAATGTAATGTCACCATTCGACTTTTTTGCTATTACCATAGGGTTTATATATTTTGTTTTACTTCTTTCAATAATGTTTTGTCCTAGCATTTCACAGATATTTTCTATTACTTTTTCTATATACATGAATGGAATTGGATAATTTTATGATTTAAGATTTTCAATTTCTTTTACCTGAAATTTATGGATAGATCCACTTGCTATACGAGTTTCGTCTATTATTAGACCCTTATGTTCTGAAATTATTTTTGATATTATTCCCCTATAACTCTCGGACACTTTTATCTGCGAGACTATTCCATTAAAATTTTTGCCATAGTCTTTTATTTCGACCGCATTCATTATATTGCAACCTTCCTTTGGTTTGTCAATAATTTCATCTTTCCCTTTCCCTATCTTTATAATTTCATTTAACAATGTTATTTCCTTTCCCTCGTAATCTATAATAATTCCATGCTTTTCTAGTTCATCTGTTCCCATTAGAATACCCAATATCATATTTTGTACTATAAATAACTGCATTTCTGGATTTGCTTTCCCCATTCTACTATTTTCAGTGATCATTTTTGATACTTCCGTAATTTTTTTCCACTAACATTGAATAATTCTACTTTTGGTAGTTTTAAATGGTTTGTTATATTTAATTCTGACAATAGTTCTTCCCTTATTGAAGATATTCCGGATCCCGTATCATACAATATTTCTACTTCCTTTCCTTCTGAAAAACCTTTTAATTCAATTAAACCTATATTTTCTTTCTCTTCTCTTTCCTGTTCATTGTCAATGTATTCCCTATGATGTACGTACGATCATACATTAACTTGGTATTCGTGCTATACTGAAAATCCTGACTATTATTTTGACTCGAAGAGTCTGACCTTTCCCTTTCATTTTCAATTACAGTTTATTTCCCTTTGATCATTATTTTGATTTCTATCTTCATTTCTATTATTATTATTATTTTGATCTCAATTTTCCCTATATCTATTCCTATTTTGATTTGCATTATTTTCATATCCATATTATAATTTTGATTTCTATTATTTCTGAATCTATTTTGTTAATTATTTTGGAAACTATTATTAGTATTATTATTATTCCCTTCTAATCACCTTTCATTATAATTATCATTTCCCCTATAATTATTTCTATTATTATCATATCTGTTTTGTTGCCTAGTTCCTACATTGTCTCTTTTATCAATTCTGTTCAAATATGATAATGGTTGATTCATGTTTTCTATATTTGAAATGGCTTCTGCCTCTGATATTTGATTCTTATACTGTCTTGAGATATACAACACTATCTCTTCCTCTCTCATTTTGAGTTCTGGGTATTGTGCTTCATCATATAGGATTAATGCATAAGCACTCATGCTTTCCCTTGTTCCCTCTATATATTTATTGAAATACAATCTCTCTCTACATTTTGATTGTTCATTTTCTCCCCTAAAATTCCTTGAAAATTTTTCTATAAAATCATCCAAACTGTTCAATTCTCTCTCTTTACAATTGAACCATAATAATGGTTCATCAACCAATCGTTCTTCCATCAACTTTTTCATCTTCCCTATATTCCTTACATACTGTACTTCATTTCTCAAGTCTTTTACAAATATACATGGGTGTAATATTCTCATATTCCCATTAAATTCAATTGTGCTTCCATAACCCACATTTCTGTATTCTACTTGCATTCTCTCTTCAGATCTACTCTCAATTCTTTTTATTCTTTCATCCTGTTCATTTGTCATTTTATCCTGAATTTCTTTCATACTTCGTCCATTTCCATTCATATTCTCTTCTATGTTCTTCACCATATCACTCATTCGATTTTCAATAATATCTATTTCCTTTTCTACATAATTAAACTTTCTATTTACAAAGTTATTATATTCATCTAATTTATCATCTATTCTTTCCTCAACATGTTTTCTTATTTCCTTTTTTTCAGTTTCAACTACTTTCATTATTTCCTCAGTTCTTTCATCAAATTTATAATTCACTCTCTTGATTTCATCTCTTATTTCATTTGTACGTTGCTCAATATCATTTTTACTTTGTTTTATCTCATTAACTTTCATATTTGAATTCTCAAGCAATTTCATTATTTGTGCTTGATTCAACTGGCGTTTTCTCTGCACTTATCATTTCACTATTTTCAAACCCTAACAATTCTGGAGTACTTTGACTATCACCTTCCATCATATTTCCCTTATTTATCACGCGCTTTCATTTCCCTTTTCCAAATAGGCCTCACGTTTGAGCGACAATTGTAACAATAAACTCAACTGAGTTTATTTAATGATAATGAATTATATTTGATTTTCAATTTTAATTTTATTCCGGCTAGCTTTTTATTTTGATTTGCATTCTTTAATTTGATTTGATTGATTTGAATAATTGATTTATATTATATGTTATACGAAATTGAATTAAATCTTATTAAACATGTTAAAAGTTTTACATTTCAATTTATAATGATCCTGTATTATTTTTATAAAATTATACAGGTTATCTTTATGTTTCTATGTTGACAATAGTTCTTTGTAATTCAAAATTCTCTATGTTTCTATTATAACCTCAAAACCACTTAAATTAATACATGTTCACAAATGTCAATCTTACATTCAGAGACAACAATACAATGATTGAATTGTAAATAGACTTACTTTTAGATATATATCCAATAATATTAGAAGCGAATGTTGGCAATGTTGTGTTGATTTTATACGTCTTCCTATTTATTTGATTATGCACTTTAACACACTCTGCTATAACACTCACAGGTAATCACGTTGATTCTTCTCTATAATTCAGGAACTTGCTGATAATTTGTGGTTAATTGTCTTACTATTTTAAGATATGAAACTTCGTTTATAATAAACTGAAACTGCTATCGAAGATTGGATATTCTACGATGCTACTTAAATTACTTTGGTTATTTTGACCTTAAACGTTGATAGTCGAAGCTACAGAGACTGTTTCAGTTCTCCGATGTTACCAAAAACTAGGATTATGGAAATTAACAGGAGCTGCAGGAGACACATTCAGTATCAGATGTTAATGCGAACTAACTAGCTTCCTTTCATTTTTCCTTTCATAGGACCCAAAAAAGATGCTAGTTCAATCTATAATTAACCAATCAGGTACTTCCTTTCAATATCTAGGATGCTATTCCAATTGTTGGATCTGACAGTTCTTTCTAATCGTTAAGCTTTGGAATATCTAAATTTGTATCGACCAATGAGAATTGAGTATTCTTAAAATTTTGATATATCGAAGATTTTCAAATTAATTAATGTGATTGTGCATTCTGCTATCTAAATTCATATTACCAACATTTTTTCCCATATTTTGATATATGATAACCTATGATTAGGTTCCTATTAACTTGTTAATTCTAATTCTTATGTCTATTTTGACATTCGTCATTGCTTAAATCTAATACATAATATAAAATTTATAAATAACATCTATATAACTTTGTAGAACTCGATTATTCTATGAATTAGTTATTCTATGATAAACACTTCCGATCTATCATAATCAATTATTCAAGTTTAAGATAATTCTATGGAATTTAACCTCAAAATTGTTACTCATAGTGTCATAATTAAATTATACTTCATCTGCATGACATTCGTCATTTCTTAAATCTAACACATAATATAAAATTTATAAATAACATCTATATAACTTTGTATAACTCGATTATTGTATGAATTAGTTATTCTATGATAAACACTTCCGATCTATCATAATCAATTATTCAAGTTTAAGATACTTCTATGGAATTTAACCTCAAAATTGTTACTCATAGTGTCATAATTAAATAATACTTCATCTTTTTTAGGTTGAATTTTAAATAGACGAGTGGAAAGTGGCACTCCAAACTAATAAAATTTTGTTAAAAAAGATAAAGTATTATTTAATTATGACTCTATGAGTACCACTTTTGAGGTTAAATTCCATAGAATTATCTTAAACTTGAATAGTTGATTATGATTGATCGGAAGTGTTTATCATAGAATAACTAATTCATACAATAATCATAGATATTTATAATTGAACAATCTTAAAATATCTTGTATGTATTCAAATTCAATCCATTTCAAATTGTAATTAGCCATATATTACTCTTTCACACACAACCGATCGAATGTTTTCTGCAGTTTTAATTGGATCTTAAAACACGAGTCGGCTGCAGACGCATTTCATTATTCGAAATCATCTATTCTTTTCTAAATTACATGGAAACACTAATTCACATTTTGATAAAGACAATAAACATTGTCGAAACGTCAATACACCAAGAAAACATACAAATATATATATAGATATATATATATATATATATATATATATATATATATATATATATATATATATATATATATATATATATATATATACATATATATAAACAAGTTTAAAGTTTCTTTGCCTAATTGGCCACTATCGTGTATGTAACTTAAGAGATATAGAATTAAATTTTCTGAACTATGAAGATAACTTAGATAATTTAACATAGGATTATGAAGATGAATAAACGTAAAAGATTGAACCATAGGCGGGATTCGAACCCACATTTCTGGATTTCTAGTCCAGGGTGTTTACCAATTACACCACTTCGGTCCTATTAGATTTTTATATTTTTGTAAATATAAACCTCTGAGAGGATAGTAGATCATTGATGAACACAATGTGATTCGATGCCCTACCATAGATCAACTATTCACGCACATTCATCTAAAGTTCAGTCGTTTTTTTGAAGTAAGGATTGTAGGTTAGTACTGCTATGGTTGGCAGTTACTTGACAGTTTTTATTCAAATGACAGCATCCTGGTTCTTATATATTTCTTAAGTTACATACACGATAGTGGCCAATTAGGCAAAGAAACTTTAAACTTGTTTATAATTAACCAGAACAATTCTCAGTCAGTTCTATTGAAATATATAAGAACCAGGATGCTGTCATTTGAATAAGAACTGTCAAGTAACTGCCAACCATAGCAGTAACTAACCTACAATCCTTACTTCAAAAAAACGACTGAACTTTAGATGAATGTGCGTGAATAGTTGATCTATGGTAGGGCATCGAATCACATTGTGTTCATCAATGATCTACTATCCTTTCAGAGGTTTATATTTACAAAAATATAAAAATCTAATAGGACCGAAGTTAAATTTTCTGAATTATGAAGATAACTTAGATAATTTAACATAGGATTATAAAGATGAATAAACGTAAAAGATTGAACCATAGGCGGGATTCGAACCCACATTTCTGGATTTCTAGTCCAGGGTGTTTACCAATTACACCACTTCGGTGCTATTAGATTTTTATATTTTTGTAAATATAAACCTCTGAAAGGATAGTAGATCATTGATGAACACAATGCGATTCGATGCCCTTCCATAGATCAACTATTCACGCATATTCATCTAAAGTTCAGTCGTTTTTTGAAGTAAGGATTGTAGGTTAGTACTGCTATGATTGGCAGTTACTTGACAGTTCTTATTCAAATGACAGCATCCCTGGTTCTTATATATTTCAATAGAACTGACTGAGAATTGTTCTGGTTAATTATAAACAAGTTTAAAGTTTCTTTGCCTAATTGGCCACTATCGTGTATGTAACTTAAGAGATATAGAATTAAATTTTCTGAATTATGAAGATAACTTAGATAATTTAACATAGGATTATAAAGATGAATAAACGTAAAAGATTGAACCATAGGCGGGATTCGAACCCACATTTCTGGATTTCTAGTCCAGGGTGTTTACCAATTACACCACTTCGGTCCTATTAGATTTTTATATTTTTGTAAATATAAACCTCTGAAAGGATAGTAGATCATTGATGAACACAATGCGATTCGATGCCCTTCCATAGATCAACTATTCACGCATATTCATCTAAAGTTCAGTCGTTTTTTGAAGTAAGGATTGTAGGTTAGTACTGCTATGATTGGCAGTTACTTGACAGTTCTTATCCAAATGACAGCATCCCTGGTTCTTATATATTTCAATAGAACTGACTGAGAATTGTTCTGGTTAATTATAAACAAGTTTAAAGTTTCTTTGCCTAATTGGCCACTATCGTGTATGTAACTTAAGAGATATAGAATTAAATTTTCTGAATTATGAAGATAACTTAGATAATTTAACATAGGATTATAAAGATGAATAAACGTAAAAGATTGAACCATAGGCGGGATTCGAACCCACATTTCTGGATTTCTAGTCCAGGGTGTTTACCAATGACACCACTTCGGTCCTATTAGATTTTTATATTTTTGTAAATATAAACCTCTGAAAGGATAGTAGATCATTGATGAACACAATGCGATTCGATGCCCTTCCATAGATCAACTATTCACGCATATTCATCTAAAGTTCAGTCGTTTTTTGAAGTAAGGATTGTAGGTAAGTACTGCTATGATTGGCAGTTACTTGACAGTTCTTATTCAAATGACAGCATCCCTGGTTCTTATATATTTCAATAGAACTGACTGAGAATTGTTCTGGTTAATTATAAACAAGTTTAAAGTTTCTTTGCCTAATTGGCCACTATCGTGTATGTAACTTAAGAGATATAGAATTAAATTTTCTGAATTATGAAGATAACTTAGATAATTTAACATAGGATTATAAAGATGAATAAACGTAAAAGATTGAACCATAGGCGGGATTCGAACCCACATTTCTGGATTTCCAGTCCAGGGTGTTTACCAATTACACCACTTCGGTCCTATTAGATTTTTATTTTTTTGTAAATATAAACCTCTGAAAGGATAGTAGATCATTGATGATCACAATGCGATTCGATGCCCTTCCATAGATCAACTATTCACGCATATTAATCTAAAGTTCAGTCGTTTTTTGAAGTAAGGATTGTAGGTTAGTACTGCTATGATTGGCAGTTACTTGACAGTTCTTATTCAAATAACAGCATCCCTGGTTCTTATATATTTCAATAGAACTGACTGAGAATTGTTCTGGTTAATTATAAACAAGTTTAAAGTTTCTTTGCCTAATTGGCCACTATCGTGTATGTAACTTAAGAGATATAGAATTAAATTTTCTGAATTATGAAGATAACTTAGATAATTTGACATAGGATTATAAAGATGAATAAACGTAAAAGATTGAATCATAGGCGGGATTCGAACCCACATTTCTGGATTTCCAGTCCAGGGTGTTTACCAATTACACCACTTCGGTCCTATTAGATTTTTATATTTTTGTAAATATAAACCTCTGAAAGGATAGTAGATCATTGATGAACACAATGCGATTCGATGCCCTTCCATAGATCAACTATTCACGCATATTCATCTAAAGTTCAGTCGTTTTTTGAAGTAAGGATTGTAGGTTAGTACTGCTATGATTGGCAGTTACTTGACAGTTCTTATTCAAATGACAGCATCCCTGGTTCTTATATATCTAGGCGAACTAGATTTTCCAGACTCTACGGTCGAATCACCTGAAGATGGCAAATGCGACTTTGCCGAAACGTCGTGAAATTGGTCCTTTTGAGGACCGAAACCACACAACGCGGATCAATACCCGAGAATCCAGTTCTACATATATATATATATATATATATATAAACAAGTTTAAAGTTTCTTTGCCTAATTGGCCACTATCGTGTATGTAACTTAAGAGATATAGAATTAAATTTTCTGAATTATGAAGATAACTTAGATAATTTAACATAGGATTATAAAGATGAATAAACGTAAAAGATTGAACCATAGGCGGGATTCGAACCCACATTTCTGGATTTCTAGTCCAGAGTGTTTACCAATTACACCACTTCGGTCCTATTAGATTTTTATATTTTTGTAAATATAAAATTTAATTCTATATCTCTTAAGTTATATATATATATGTATATATATATATATGTATATATATATATATATATATATATATATATATATATATATATATATATATATGTTTCGCCTAGATCTTCCAGACTCTACGGTCGAATTACCTGAAGATGACAAATGTGACTTTGCCGAAACGTCGTGAAATTGGTCCTTTTGAGGACCGAAACCACACAACGCGGATCTATATCCGAGAATCCAGTTCTACGTATATATATATATATATATATATATATATGTATATATATATATATATATATATATATATATATATATATATATATATATATATATATATATTGCGTCGTGTTCGTCAAAGTGTGAAGACGTGTTTCAAGTGTGCTCTGTCTTCATTATAAATACATTGCTATCGTGCATCAAACTACTAATTTTTTAGCCGAAATGGCTCCGGATCTGAGATCAGAAACAGAAAACGAAACGACGTCCTTCTTAAAAAATGAAGAATTCGTGAACAGAAAAATTAATGAATCAAATGAATGAATTGAAAAGTGAAATAGTGTTAATAAGAGAATCTAACATTGAATCAATAAACTTGTTAAATAACAAAAATAATACCCAAAATCTGAATAAATCAAGTGCATTCACAAATAATAGAACATACACGAAGAGAATAATTGACAATACCGGATCATATGCAGACAAAGTCAAGATAACAAATTCCGAAGGCAACATAAAAACTCAGTTTCAGTTCAAGCCTCAAGCCTGCCCTGAAGATGCCACCTGTAATGGTTGGCGAAATGTCGGAATCAAGTCGAGCTATTGTGACGCGGAATCCATCCGGAAGAAGAGAGTTTTCATAAAAACTACTGATATGATAAATAAAAATACAGAGGAGATTAGAAAAAACACTAATCACAAATCAGATATTGATAACGATTCAAACACTGATTCAAATGAGTGGAAAAAAGTTACACCTAAAAAGAGGACTACAAACAAACAAAGTACTGCACGCCGCACAATATATGGGTCATTATATCCGAAGGAACTACATTGAAAGCCGCTACAGAATATGCTTATTTACATGTTTACAGACTTTCACCCCAAACTACGGAGAACGAATTAGAAGATTACTTAAATCGTAAAAATTTCTCAAAAATAAAATGCAGAAAACTATCTTCCAAATATCCGGAGGAATATTCTTCGTTCAAATTAACTTTTCCGATAAATTACTTAGAAGATTTGAAAAAAACCAGAGGTATGGCTCAAAAATTCCTGTATAAATCGTTTTTTAACACATCTGACAAAGAAAATCAATATTTCATAACTCATAAACCAGAAACTGATGCAGCTGTGTCTATTTCGATTTTCCATCTTAATATCCAGAGTCTTACTAATAAGATCCTGAACTAGAACATTATTATTAACGACATATCTCCTAACGTTATTATTCTCAGCGAGCATTGGCTAACTGCAGAAAAACTAGACCAAATTTGTATTGATGGCTTCACTCTAACATACTCTTATTGTAGGCCTGATAATCATCATGGAGGGATTGCAATTTTTGTTACGGATACTATCAAGAAACATACTAGAAGTCGTTCTGATATGAGCCTGTTATCAGCTATTTATAGTTTTGAATGCTGTGCAATTGAAATATTAGCTCAGCCAACAAATATGATTATTGTGGGTACTTACTGTCCACCGGTTACAGATCGTAATATTTTTTTCTCTTGTCTAACTACATTTTTGGATAAACTACAAATAGAAAATAAAATAACAGTTTATGCTGGTGATTTTGATATCAATATCTTATCGGAAAGCAAACTCCATACTAACTTCTGTGATTTAATGTCTTGTTATAACCTCAAGCACACAATTGATGAACCTACTAGGGTAATGAAAGATTCCAGTACCTGTATCGACAATATTTTCATAAACTGTGATATACATATGTGCGATATCAAGTCAATGGTTATAAAGTGCAAAATTTCGGATCACTATTAACAGCTTTTAGTGTTAGAATTAGATTTGAACAATCTTAGAGAACAGATTTCGTATAAAAAACGCAATTTCAATGTAAATAATGTAAATAGTTTTATTGATAATTTGAGCAAGATTTCGTGGGAAAATTTGTACGATATATCTTGTCCTGACGCAGCTCTGGATTGTTTCTATAATATCTTTAACAGAGCTTTTGAGCAACATTTCCCTCTTAGGACTGTTAAACCAGCACAGAAAGGCAGCAATCATAATTGGATCACACCTGAAGTTCTTGAATCAAGGGCGCTTGTCTCGAAAATGTACGATCTTATGCAGACAGAT
The DNA here is from genome assembly GCA_958510875.1 of Endomychus coccineus. Taxonomy (NCBI): domain Eukaryota; kingdom Metazoa; phylum Arthropoda; class Insecta; order Coleoptera; family Endomychidae; genus Endomychus; species Endomychus coccineus. Next base: position 184,227,795 of record OY294067.1, on the reverse strand, counting down.
ATTGGTATGTATAAATATGAACAACTCAATAATATACATCAATCTGGCAAGGCAAAAAAACAATATTATGAAAAAATTGTCTCAAATTCCTTGAACAAGGGTAAGTCTATTTGGAACATAATTAATAAATTACAAAGTAAAACGGTCACAGATAACTTTCCAACATTGGAAGAAAATGGATTATCTCTAAATGTGAAAGATACTCAATGAGTATCCCATTGATATTGCCTCAAACTTAATGAAATTAAATAAAATAGAATCTGATCCCAAAAATATTAGTTTTGTCAACGATAATTACCATCTGCGAATCTACAATATTTTGAAATAACATATCTGAGACTGATATTCTCAAAGTTGTGGAGAAATTGGAAAATAGCACATCTCATAGCCATGATAACATTTCGAACTTTCTGTTAAAAAAATCTATAAACTATATACTGAAACCATTAAAGAATATATATAATCTGTTGTTCGAAAAAGCAGTTTTTCCTAACAAGCTTAAAGAAGCCATTGTGGTCGCTCTATTTAAGGAGGGTGATATAAATTCGATATCTAAATATCGTCCAATTTCCATTTTTTTCAGTCTATCTTAGGTTCTAGAACATCTGATGAATGAGGAAGCAGTTTGTTATTTAATCAAAAAAATCTTTTCTCTAAAAATCCACACGGTTTTCGAAAAGGATTATCCACAGACACTGTTTTAGCCACCTTTACTAATTCCATATTATTAGAATTCCATATTATAAGAAGCCCTGGATGAACGATTGATCGCAATTGGACTTTTCGTTGACTTATCCAGGGCCTTTGATTAAGTAAATCATTCTATTCTCTTGGCTAAAATAGATAGATACGGTATAAGAGGGGTTGCGGGAAAATGGTTCCGCTCTTACTTAGAGGGTCGGAATCGAAAAGTTAGGCTTATTGATGGAGGAGGAACAATAATTTCGGAGACTAAATTTTGGTGTGCCCCAAGGTTCCATCCTGGGCTCAACACTTTTTCTTATTTTTTCCAATGATCTTGAATCTTATATCACTTCTTCAACAGAAAACAGTCTATTTGTATCTTATGCTGATGACTCTAATGCAGCCGTTAAAGGTGCTGACGTATTCGGCATATCGAATAACTTATTTCCCATATATGGCAAGCTAGAAGCGTGAATAACTCGAAACTGCCTGTCCATAAATGGAGACAAAACTGCATGCGTGGTATTTAGGACCTCGCAATCTAATGTTACAATTGATTCCTTCATAGATATGAGAAATGAAACTTTAGATATATGTGAATCTACACAAAATTCTTGGTGTTGAGTTTGACTCAAACATTAAATGGTACACTCAGATAAATTTCGTCTGTGCTCAACTCTCTAACATATGTTATGAGCTTTGTTTAATATCAAGGCATTGTGGTCCACACATTGTTAAAAATATGTAGTACGGGAAGTTTCACCCTATAATGGAATATAGAATAATGTTCTGGGGTCGTGGATCTGAATCTGAGAGAGTATCTAAACTTCAAGAACGGGCAGTGAGACCAATAGCAGGTTTAAGAAGATATGATATTTGTAAGAACGTTTTCGCCAAACTAGAAATACTGACTTTTCATGATGTACGTATTTTTGTTATTTTATGTTTTGTGTTTAATAATTTTAATATGTTCATTGCCGATAATGTGCCTCATACTTACCCCACTAAATCTCGAACGAATATTTTATTGCCAAAACACCATTCCACCTTATATGCAAAGGGATTTCATTATACTGGTTGCAAACTATATAACAGTCTCCCTAATTCTTTTTAAACGATCACAACAAGAAACAATTCAGAGCTGAGGTATTCTTTTAAAATGTAATTGTTATTGTTTAAATGACTTTTTCATTTTTTGTAATAGTCTTAAATGATATTTTTCTTGTTTACACTTTTATTGTTTATAATATCATAGTTGATAATTCAAAGCATTTCATACTTCGATCTATATTTGACTTGAATATCTGTGTGTGTACAATGTTATCATAGTATATATTGTAAGTCGGCTGTTCTAATAAAGAATCTATATATATATATATATATATATATATGGATATATATATATATATATATATATATATATATATATATATATATATATGGTACATGGAAGAGGTGAAATCGCCTCCTGGTCTTCTAATTGAGTTGAATTGGAATAAAATTTATATATGGGGTGTTGAAATGATAACCAATTCGGATTCCTTGAAAGGGATTTCCAAATTTTTAGAGGGTCATATATGAGCAGCACAGAGTGTATCATGTGGCCTCCGAAAATTGTATATATGCGTACACCTTGTGGTCGTTGCTGCCTCTGAAGGTGTTGCCACATCACCGGAGGTCACATAGACACCTCCATACCTGCGTGCTGGGTCTTTAATATATGTACACACAGTTCACCTCATATTCTCCTCAACGACTGATGCGCTTTTGATTTCAGCAAAATTAATTAATTCATATTGGTCGGTATCTATGAACATGTGATTTTCTTTCCGACTTATGTACAGGAATTACTCTGAAAGCTTATAGGGAAATCACCCTCACTTAGATATTTATTATAAATCAAGAAGAAAGGATGAGCTGAATTGTGATTATAATGTCTTTCAAAATAGTCTGGTATTCCATCAGGAATTAAGCTTGGGATGAGAAATGGTATTAATTATATCAATATAAGAAATGTGAACTGAGGATAAATTATTGAGAGGAATCAAAGCGGGTAGCTTTTATAGGGAGATTGTTCAATTTCTTTTCACAGTATATATTCTGAAAGGAAGGAGGGTTTCATAATATATTATCGAAATACGTACAACTCATATAGGCTTTGTTAGTTTTTCCTTAATTCCAAAATTCTTTTGATTCATTTATAAAATTATTTTCAGATTCGTGGATACATATTTTTTTATTGTTCATCAAATAGGTCTACACCGTTTCCCTCAACTCAAAGGACAAATTATAGTCTTCTATATATGTATTCTTTTGAATTACTTATTAGCCTCCATTTCTCTCGAAAATTAGTTTTTGTATACTTTTAGTAATTCGTTTGCACAATGAGCATTTTAGGGACCAAATGTCAATGATTCCATTGATAGTATCATGAAACTGTGTCATCTACATTCATTCATTTTAAAATACCCCTATCTACTTAATAATAATACTTCTATACTGATAATTCGGGTAGGTATAAATGTTCTAAATAGGATTTGATTTCAGAATTTAGCGGAAGGTGAGTTACGGATAATATTAAGTGAGACTTCTCAAGTTGGATTTTAACACTTTGTTTCCTAAGACAGTTAGTTCTTTAGATATTGATGATTTTTATAACTGCGATAGGCACATCACCTCCACGTTGTTTAGTTCACTAGTTATAGTGACACTGTGATACTGTTATGATCTTTACAGTATACAGTTGTACATATCATCAAAAAGTTCAAGTGTAGAAAATTATTTGTTCAAACTCGTTTCACATAGTATTATTATTGGATAAGTGAAACTAATTACCCAATCATAGAAGTTAGTTGGGTAAGCCTAGGACATTTTGATAGAAAAAAAGTTGATTATTTGATAAACTCACAACGCAAGGTTGCATTTTTGTTATTTGGAAAGTTGACAATTCGTCTCAATCGTGGACGTCGTTTCCTGAAGCTTATAAACTCACGTACATCTACTCCTCGAAAACCGCCCTCTGGTACCAGTAGAGATTGAAGAATATCTTCACTTTCGCCCATTTTAAAGGAACATGTATCTTCGGTATCAGTCAGCTTAATGAATGTAATATCGTAGATATTGAATTCTTTTTTTACGTAATTAGATTCACGATCAACAGTCTCAAAGTTCTGGGTTTAGTCTTCTGAAAAAACCTCACCAGGTTAAGAGTTTCACAATTTCGCTGATCTTAATAATTGCAAGTTATGCATTATTGTAAAATTGAACTGAACAACATCTATACGAGTACCACATGTCGATAAAGTTTGATCGAGCTTCATAAAATAGGATCAAAGTCATTTAGATTATCAACTTTCTTTGCATTCTCTTTTTATGTTATAAAAGAAGAAGACTCTGTCTCATAAACTGCACCCTTACATTCTTCAAATTTCGACTACTAACCCTGGAATTTAATGTTTTTTTTCTGTTTGTCTTGATGACTTTGAATTTAATTAGACACCGCACCAGCTTGAAGCCGTTGTTGGAAGTATTTCCTTCCACAAATGAGTATGGGTCATTCAGGGTAACTTTGGAAATAGTTTTTGCAGGACAGCAACGAGTTCATGGTGGATTATAATGTAGAAAATGCACCGATTTTAGAACTAAATAATTTTTTCCAAATCTGCGAGCTTCAATTTTTAAACAGTAACTTATTGCAAAATGTTTCCAATACTTGCTATTATCAAGGAACGGTGAGTCGTAAATATGAAATCTAGATCCAAATCAAACATATTTATAATACACATTTTTTAAGATCACTTACGACCTTTTATTTGTTATTAGCAAATTACGGTTTTTATTCATTAATTTTCTAAGAAACTGATAGTTATACAGGGTGTACCAGGTCTTAGTAGCAGAACTTCAACAGTCGATAGAAAATTTGATTTTGAGAAAAATAGTTCTCATCAACTTATATGCACAGACGCTCAATTTTTGAGATACAGGATGTTGAATTTTATAAAATATGTCTTAATTTTTTTTGTAACTCCGAAGATAATCTTTTGTTTACCTTTCCTTTGAGATATCTATATCTCAATGAAATTCAGTACCATGGATGCGTAGAAAGGTTACCTACCACTTTTGCACATAATTTCAGACCATTAATATTTCCAGTGGCGTAGATATAGGTATTTTATAACAATAAATTGGCCCGAAAAGTGTTATCATCCTGTATAGGTTACTTTTTAGTAACAAATTGCAGAATTTAACTCTAAACAAATGAGGTCTCTTGATATTTCTTTGAACCTGGCACCGTTTCACGACAAATTTGATTTTTGTGATTAATACCACCACCATGAAAATCTGATGAAAATTGGAAAGAGGTTTTCGTTGAAGTTAGAATATCTATTATACGACGTTGTTAATGAACCATGTATACGAGAAAATGGGAATCATTTTGATCAATTTCTTCAAAATTGACACACAAAATTCAGAAAATGGTGTCGTGGTAACTCTTGTAGGTGAACTTACTATTAATTAAAGTATATTGTAGTTATCTGGCTTGAACATTTTTGGAAATAAAATTTGTTATTCGGCCTTTCTTTGTAATATATCGCTGTACAGATTAGAAATGACAGCTTATTTTATTATTGTCACTCAACGACGCTCTTTAATTTAAGGTTCCTCTATTTCAACGATTTTCATGGTCGTGGTAGCCAATCACAAGAATTAAATTAGCCGTGAAATGGTGCCAGGTACAAAGGAATGTCAGAAGACCTTATTTGTCTTTACAAGGTGATAACACTTTTGGGGTCTATTTATTGTTATTAAATACCTATATCTAGGCCACTGGGAGCAATACCGGTCTTGAATTATGTGCAAAAATGGTGACTTTTCTATGTATCGACGACACCAAATTTCATTCAGACATCTTAATTATCTTCGTATCTCAAAAATTAAGCGTCTGTGCATATATGTTTATGGGAACTTTTTCTAAAAATTGAATTTTCTATCGACTGTTGAAGTTCTGCTACTAAAACCTGGGAGATCCTGTATATAACTTCTCATGAGATATGTCACATTAACACATACTTATTATCTTCGTCCTTACGTAAGTTTCGGCCTCATGACCATCATCAGAAGACATCTTATTTGTATGCTATTCTCCAAATATCTCTAGACTTCTCCGATAACTGTTATTCAAATTACCGTAAAATTGGAGAATTTTTTTTTCAATGTTGAGATTGTACAAAAAATAACAAGCATCTTCTGATGATGGTCGTGAGACCCAAACGTACGTGAAGGCTAGAATAATGAGCATATGTATCAGTGTGACCTGTACCCGTGAATTTATTGTAAATCATACCTGATATTGGCTGACACATGTTGGATATATCACAGCATTAGTAGTCTTTCCATTATTAGGATATATTACATATTAAGCTATTAGTCAACAATTGGAAAATAACTACCAAATAACTAGCCTTTGAAGAGGTTTTTTGACTCGAAACCTCATGCAGTGCCTAGATACGGATACTACCTAACATTCCTATATGCGACTGTCCTAAAATTATTTATTTAAAGTGATTATTTTAACTGTTCAAAAAAAAGGGCTTGAAAACAATTAAAATATTTCCATAGTGGAATGTCACATCAACATGCGGTCTTCAGCATTCGATATATTAACACGCTAAACAAAAATTAGTAGATCTAATTATAACCGGAAGCAGAAATATCTTAATTTTATTTTATTGTTCCGGTTTTGTGTCTCAATTGTTGATTTAAAACTTTGTTAGAGCAATTGTAGACTTAAATTAAAGGTAATACGTTATTCTAACTACTAAAAAAGTCCCATAAGATCCGTTGAATATCTTATATGTTTGCGTCACTTAAAAAAGACCACATTATCACTGCCAGAAGAAAAATAGCGTTTACTCGTATATACGAGAACGCATACGCGGTGCGAATAATAGAACCAAAATTGGAACGGCAGTGCTAGACTTTTTCCTAAGCTCCATTAATCAAAATTAAAATCGGTAAGTGCAGCTACATTTCTTTTGAGTCTGTCGTCGTGAGAGAGGTGATAATATGAACAGATGTTAATAAGTCGCTATTCAGTACTTGGACCATATAATCTCTAAACATTTCATTTGTAACAGGTCGTTAATAACTAGCCCACAGTGGTACCTTTTTGAATTTTATGTGCACTTTGCGTTCATATGCATCTCCCCGCCCTACCAAGTTTAGTCAGATACACGAGAGATGTAGTAACCCTTGCTCAAAAATCTTGAAAAAAGGGTTAAATTTGTTATCAGAACCGTAAATTTTGGGAAAACGAGATTCACGCTTTTTCTATTGATTTCTGAGAAATATTAAAAAAAAATCGCATGTTCCAGAATGTACTGACGACAACTTCAACCCTCCCGTCAACAATATATCCGAAGAATAATAGAAATACCACTTCTGTGATGAAAACTCAATATTTTTCAGCTATTATGTGAAAATAGTTATTATTTTCTGAAAAAAAAATTGTTATTCAAAACATTAATTCGTTAATGACAAATTAACGGTTGAAAATAAAAGGTTGTAATTGATCTTAGAAGACCCGCTTTTTAAATACCTTCGAATCAAATCAGATTTTTCAATTTACAACATAGCGTTCCTTGATAATGACAGAAACAACTTTTTTTTGTAATTTGTCATTGTTCAAACAATTAAGTTCGCAGATTTGAGAAAAAAATATTGAGAGCTTTATTGATTATATGAAATAATAACTATTTTGTTTTTATACCACTTTTATTAATGATAACGTGAAAACGTAACTATAGTTTCAACACCGAAGTGCCATTATCAAACAATTAGAAAATTATGAAGAAATAAACGAAACAGTTCAAGTATAAATAGAATAGAGTTGAGTAGGGTTGAGATTAAGGGATCAACGGAAATTCCAAAAATAGGTACATCCTAGGAAAATACAGTATTATATAGTAAACATAGCAACAATTTGTGAATTAGTGTGATTATAATTTAATATTCTGAGAATTATTTGAAGAGCGGTTCCAAAGAAAGTACAGTATTACATAGTAAATAAGATAACAATTTGTGAAATAGTGTGATTATAATTTAATATTCCAAGAATTATTTTAAGAGTGGTTTGAAACACACTTGAAGAGATCACTTTGATAAAGGTCTAACTGAACATGAGGATATTTTTATTACAGTTTTTGACACCTTTATGAATTTCTATCGATTCTAATGTATTCAATTTGAAACCTCTGGTTTGGTTATGTAAAATGCTTAGGCTATCTAAGTTAGGGAAACTATGAACAGTTTATAAAAAATGATTAGCAAAGGTTGACTCAGGTTTGTTGAGTCCAAACGAGCGAAAATGTTCTTCTTATCTTAATTTGAAATTACTACAAGTTCCACCTATATAAAAGTCATCACAGTCTAGGCAAATCATCTTGTAAACTCCAGATTTTCTATATTTATCGGTTTTGTCTTTGGCGTTGTATATAAGAAGGCACAGTTCATTCAATCATCCCTAAACAAGATTATGAGGATAAAATGTCAGTATTTATCCAAGCGAATTAAACGAAATACGTAAAGACCCAACTAACCTTTTTCAATTAAAAACAAAACGATTCCTACAAAATAGTGAAATTTTATTTGACAGTGGTTTCGAAAAATGTAAACTCATTAATAGCAATCCTTGCTCTCCTAAACTATACGGACTTATTAAAATCAAAAAGAAAATGCCTCCATACGATCTGTAGTGTCTTACATCAATAGTCCAACAAGGGACCTTGCAATCAAATCAAATCAGAAATTCACTAATTTTAAACCTTAATTTACTGTTAAAAACTCTCTCAAATTGTCCGAATTAGTCAAAACACACCATATACCAACCAATGGTTTTTTAGTTTCCTTTGTTGTTTCAAACATGTTTTCAAATATTCCAACTTCAGAATGTAAGTCTCTAATCAGAAGCATTTTAGATAGATCACATATTAGAACTTTAATTCAAAATAAAATAGAACTCGCGTTTGACCTATGCTTGAGTCAAAACCATTGTGAATTTAATAATAAATTTTATGTACAGAGTTCAGGTCTCGCTATGGGTAACCCATTGAGTTCACTATTAGCAGACATTTTCATGTCTGATCTGGAGGACAAAATTATGAACTGCACATTAGCAGAAAAACATATTCAATTTTGGTATAGATACGTAGATGATGTACTAGCTTTCTTCAAAGGTACATCCAGACAATTAAATTCCTTTCTTTCATTTATTAACCAACTCCACCCAAAAATTTAATTCACGTTGGAAACAGAAAAAGTTAGAACATTAAACTTTTTGTATTTAACACTAATACGTGACTATAATAAAATAAACTTCAATATCTACAGGAAACCCACTTGTACAGACATTACTATTCCGAACTCATCGTTTAGCCCTCGTATCCATAAATTAGCAGCATATCACTCAATGATCCATAGAGCATTTTCGATACCATTGTCAATAGAACACCTCACTATTGAGTTGAACACGATAAAACAAATAGCCATCAATCATGGTTTTCCGGTAGATCAAATAATTAAACTAATATATCGCAAACAACAACAATTAACTTTCTATTAAATTTATCCGCGTATGAAACACATAGATGTAACCACTAAATTGATCTCTTTGACATATTTGGGTACAGTGAACGAACATATTGTTAACATTTTATCACGCCATAATTTTGAAATCAGTTTCAAACCTCAAAATAAACTTTGCCATCTTTTATACAACGCCAAAGACAAAACCAATAAATATAGAAAACCTGGAGTTCATAAGATGATTTGCCCTGACTGTGATGACTTTTATATAGGTAGAACTTGTCGTAATTTCAAATTAAGATTCGAAGATCATTTTCGCTCGTTTAGACTCAACAAACCTGACTCAACCTTTGCTAATCATTTTTTACAAACTGGTCATAGTTTCCCTAACTTAGATAGCCTAAGCATTTTACATAACCGAACCAGAGGTTTTAGATTGAATACATTAGAATCGATAGAAATTCATAAAGGTGTCAAAAACTGTAATAAAAAAGTCCTCAATGTTCAGTTAGACCTATATCAAAGTGATCTTTTCACGTGTCTTTCAAACCGCTCTTCAAATAATTCTTAGAATATTAAATTATAATCACACTGATTCACAAATTGTTTCTATGTTTACTATATAATACTGTACTTTCCTAGGATGTACCTATTTTTGGAATTTCCGTTGATCCCTTAATCATAACCCTACTTAACTCTACTCTATTCATACTTGAACTGTTCCATTTATTTCTTCATAATTTCCCAATTGTTTGATAATGGCACTTTGGTGTTGAAACTATAGTTACGTTCCCACGTTATCATTAATAAAAGTGGTATAAAAACAAAATAGTTATTATTTCATATAATCAAAATGATAAATTACCATAAAGTAACGGCTTCCACCATCGATTTTTTGAGAGCTGTATTATAAAAAGAGCATTCTTTACATTATGAATTTCGCTGTGGTTCTTTAGAAACGAAAAAACTCAAATTTTGATGCTTCCCCTACTACTCCAAGTAGGTAAGTGCCGAGAAAGCACACCCAAACCATAATTTTGTATTCGGGAGACCTATTCCTGTGAATTTTACCCAATTTTGGAAAGAGCCGCATCACGTCTTCCTATCTTTTACATTACGATTCGACTATGCACGAATATATTCACTGTTATGTTCGATTGTTACAATTAAAGCGCAACTAGCATAAGCCGAATGTCTACAGTGACGATACATACAGTTCTCACTACGCCAACGAAGATGTCGGCGAAATGTAAAGACTCGCTCGGATGAGATAACTTCACATAATGCCATCTTTGAATAATATCAGCCTTCAATGGAAAGCACTACAAATTAAAATATCAAGGATATACCACATTAAGAATTGAATTATTTCAAAATACTAGATATGTGTTGAATATTTAGGTGCATTCTAATTTATAAACGAATGAAAATTATGAAGAACATTCAGAGGTTGTGTTACCATAAATATTCCTTGAATAGTGTGATACTATATACAGTCATTACATTTGTTGGCTTGTAAATGTTAAATGATTGTTGGTCCTGACTGCATATTTTTAAAACATCTTAGTTCTTGATGACATCGTTATATGTGACTGCACTCATTTTATAATTACGCGAGCTTCACATACTCATAGAAATAATACGAACATTACCTGTTTCCCGATGTTGCCATTTTGTGGAGGCGGCAGCGTAACGTATGTGATGCAAAAATAAGATTTATATAATCGGAGGCGACAACGTGCCCCCGCCATAAGTTTTGTTCAACACCAGCGCCAGCGGTATATACTGGAACTAAAAATTTCTTTTGTGAGTATAGAGACTACTTTGTGGCCTCCGACAAAAATTTCGGGTTAGGGCGAATTCGGAGGTGACAACGTCATATATGAGGTGTCAACGTATCTCCAGTATCTACTTTGGAGGCCACAAGGTACCCTTTATGAATATATATATATATATATATATATATATATATATATATATATATATATATATATATATATATATATATATATATGTAGAACTGGATTCTCGGGTATTGATCCGCGTTGTGTGGTTTCGGTCCTCAGAAGGACCAATTTCACGACGTTTCGGCAAAGTCGCATTTGCCATCTTCAGGTGATTCGACCGTAGAGTCTGGAAAATCTAGGCGAATTGACGCTTACTTGGAGGGACAGGTATTTATATCCCCCGTTATGTTTGACCTTTGGACTTTCGAACTATTTCACGCTTGGTTGATTTCTACGTGTTTGGCTCCGAGTGACACGTTTGGATGACGTCATTGCGACGCTGGAATCAGCCGGAAAGTTTCCGTGACCTGTTGCACGTGCACTGGATATCACGTTCTCTCTTGTTTTTGGTTTTATCTTCCGACTTTCTAAAGCGGGTTTCCATGTTGCTGGTAATCTTAGTCCGTCATCTCGTTTGTTAAGACTATGTGGACGTTTTTCGATCTCTATTGCCTCCCTGGTTATTCTGATGTAGAAGTGTTCAATGTTGGCTAGAGTCTTTGTGCCGCTAAAGTTGATCATATGGCCAGTACTTCTTACATGTTCAGCTAGTGAAGACGTGGTTTCGTTTTTCGACACAGCGTTTGCATGTTCAGTCTTTCGCACATCAATGCGTCTGTTGGTCTGCCCGATGTATGTCTTTTCACAATTACCACATGGCACCTCGTACACTCCTTGGCATTCTAGAGGAATTCTGTCTTTTGGATTCCGAAGAACATTTTTGATTTTCCTATCTGTTGTGAAGGTTGTTTTGATATCATGACGGCTCAGTATTTTGCAGATTTTGTCAGTTGTGCCTTTTATGTAAGGTAGAAAAGCGTTTCCCACTGGTTGATCTTCATTGTTGACATCCTTTTCATTTTTGCGTTGAGAGTTATGAATCTGTTTTCTTGAATAGCCATTCATCCTAAGGGCTGTTCGGATGGTTTCCATTTCTCCATCGAAGTTCTCCGCATCAGCGAGATGTTTTGACCTTGTCATGAGGGTATTTACGACTGATTGTAGCTGGGATGGATGGTGATGCGAGTTACTATTCAAATATCGGTTCGTGTGGGTCTTTTTTCTGAATACTGTATGTCCCAAACTGCCGTCAGTTTTCTTTGTTACCAAAACATCTAGAAATGGTAATTGGTTGTTCTCTTCGGCTTCTATTGTGAATTTTATCCGATCATGGATTCCATTCAGGTGATCGAGAAACCCTCTTAGTTGTCCTTCTCCATGTGGCCAAATAACAAAAATATCATCTACATATCTGAGCCAAAGTTTGGGTTTTAGATGCGCTGTGTTAAGAGCTTTAATTTCAAAATCCTCCATGAAAAAATTTGCGATCACTGGTGAGATTGGTGATCCCATCGGTGCTCCTTCGATTTGCCTATATCGCTGTCCCTCGTACATAAAGTAAGTATTGGCTTCACAGTGTTTGGCCAAGTCAATAATGTATCCTTCCGGTTTGTATTTATGTTGGATGATCTCTAGGGCTTCGTTTATGGGTACTTGTGTCAACAAGGATGGTACGTCGAAGCTTACTAATATGTCGTCAGGTCCTACTATTTGCATATCTAGAAGTTCGATAAAGTGTTCCGCGTTCCTCACGTACGATGATGCTGTCTCAACGTGCGGTTGTAACTTCTTGGCTAGGAATCTTGCTAATGCATGTGATGGTGAGCCGATAGAGCTTACTATTGGTCTCAGAGGTACTGCTGCCTTGTGTATTTTTGGGAGACCATACAGTTTCGGACATCTGGATGATTTTTCTCTTGGAATGAGATGTAACTGTAACTTAGGGTCGATAGGAGATGCCTTGATTTTCGCTTTCGTTGTTTTCTCTAGATATGTAGTGGGATCAGACCTAATCTTCTTGTAAGTCGGATCGTCCAATAGCGCAGCCATCTTGGTTCTGTAGTCATTTGTGTTCATGACAACGGTTGCATTTCCTTTATCTGCTGGTAGGATGATGATGCTTTCGTTCTCTCGAAGAGCTTTCAGTGCTAGGAACTCGTCGTGTGAAATGTTCCTTTTGGGTGGCTTCGAGGTTCGTAGAATACGCGACACATCTTGGCGAATAATCTCTGCTTCACTTTTATCCTGCAGCGAAGTTATAGCAGATTCCACGTTGCAAATGATGTCTTCCAATGGAATGCGTGCCGGTGCAATAGCGAAGTTAAAACCTTTAGCAAGGACATCCATGGAGGCCTTATTCAAAGAATGGTCGGATAAGTTATGGACAACTTTGACAGGGTCTATGTTTGTGCTGTCTCCCTCAGGTTTCTGGGTGTCTTTCAGATGATTGAACTTCTTCTTCTGTTTCTCTATAGTTATTTCAGTGTTTTTCTCTGCTCTGAACTCGGCAAGCTGATCAATTCTTTCCCAAAGTAGAGGATTGATTTCATTGCTAAGATAGAGGTGAACACGTAGTAGCTTGCTGTCAGTATCATCCAGAATTCTTCTTGTTTGGTGAATGGCATCTCGAAGCAGTGCAAAACTCGTTCTTCTCAAGATGTTCTTCGTACTAGTTGTCTTTGTGTGATACGAAAGTTTCATACAGGTTGGAATAATCTTCTGGTCCCGGCAGCGGCGTAGAAAGGTAAGGTCGCACAAAAGTTTCGATCTCTTCGTTCTCAACTTCCCGAAACTTCTTGTTTGATGGAAAACCTCCTCCCCGTAGAGGTTAATTATGTTTCTTCTTAGGTTCTCGCGGACGTAATGTGTAGAACTGGATTCTCGGGTATTGATCCGCGTTGTGTGGTTTCGGTCCTCAGAAGGACCAATTTCACGACGTTTCGGCAAAGTCGCATTTGCCATCTTCAGGTGATTCGACCGTAGAGTCTGGAAAATCTAGGCGAACTGACGCTTACTTGGAGGGACAGGTATTTATATCCCCCGTTATGTTTGACCTTTGGACTTTCGAACTATTTCACGCTTGGTTGATTTCTACGTGTTTGGCTCCGAGTGACACGTTTGGATGACGTCATTGCGACGCTGGAATCAGCCGGAAAGTTTCCGTGACCTGTTGCACGTGCACTGGATATCACGTTCTCTCTTGTTTTTGGTTTTATCTTCCGACTTTCTAAAGCGGGTTTCCATGTTGCTGGTAATCTTAGTCCGTCATCTCGTTTGTTAAGACTATGTGGACGTTTCTCGATCTCTATTGCCTCCCTGGTTATTCTGGTGTAGAAGTGTTCAATGTTGGCTAGAGTCTTTGTGCCGCTAAAGTTGATCATATGGCCCGTACTTCTTACATGTTCAGCTAGTGAAGACGTGGTTTCGTTTTCCGACACAGCGTTTGCATGTTCAGTCTTTCGCACATCAATGCGTCTGTTGGTCTGCCCGATGTATGTCTTTTCACAATTACCACATGGCACCTCGTACACTCCTTGGCATTCTAGAGGAATTCTGTCTTTTGGATTCCGAAGAACATTTTTGATTTTCCTATCTGTTGTGAAGGTTGTTTTGATATCATGACGGCTCAGTATTTTGCAGATTTTGTCAGTTGTGCCTTTTATGTAAGGTAGAAAAGCGTTTCCCACTGGTTGATCTTCATTGTTGACATCCTTTTCATTTTTGCGTTGAGAGTTATGAATCTGTTTTCTTGAATAGCCATTCATCCTAAGGGCTGTTCGGATGGTTTCCATTTCTCTATCGAAGTTCTCCGCATCAAAGGTCAAACATAACGGGGGATATAAATACCTGTCCCTCCAAGTAAGCGTCAGTTCGCCTAGATTTTCCAGACTCTACGGTCGAATCACCTGAAGATGGCAAATGCGACTTTGCCGAAACGTCGTGAAATTGGTCCTTCTGAGGACCGAAACCACACAACGCGGATCAATACCCGAGAATCCAGTTCTACACATTACGTCCGCGAGAACCTAAGAAGAAACATAATTAACCTCTACGGGGAGGAGGTTTTCCATCAAACAAGAAGTTTCGAGAAGTTGAGAACAAAGAGATCGAAACTTTTGTGCGACCTTACCTTTCTACGCCGCTGCCGGGACCAGAAGATTATTCCAACCTGTATGAAACTTTCGTATCACACAAAGACAACTAGTACGAAGAACATCTTGAGAAGAACGAGTTTTGCACTGCTTCGAGATGCCATTCACCAAACAAGAAGAATTCTGGATGATACTGACAGCAAGCTACTACGTGTTCACCTCTATCTTAGCAATAAAATCAATCCTCTACTTTGGGAAAGAATTGATCAGCTTGCCGAGTTCAGAGCAGAGAAAAACACTGAAATAACTATAGAGAAACAGAAGAAGAAGTTCAATCATCTGAAAGACACCCAGAAACCTGAGGGAGACAGCACAAACATAGACCCTGTCAAAGTTGTCCATAACTTATCTGACCATTCTTTGAATAAGGCCTCCATGGATGTCCTTGCTAAAGGTTTTAACTTCGCTATTGCACCGGCACGCATTCCATTGGAAGACATCATTTGCAACGTGGAATCTGCTATAACTTCGCTGCAGGATAAAAGTGGAGCAGAGATTATTCGCCAAGATGTGTCGCGTATTCTACGAACCTCGAAGCCACCTAAAAGGAACATTTCACACGACGAGTTCCTAGCACTGAAAGCTCTTCGAGAGAACGAAAGCATCATCATCCTACCAGCAGATAAAGGAAATGCAACCGTTGTCATGAACACAAATGACTACAGAACCAAGATGGCTGCGCTATTGGACGATCCGACTTACAAGAAGATTAGGTCTGATCCCACTACATATCTAGAGAAAACAACGAAAGCGAAAATCAAGGCATCTCCTATCGACCCTAAGTTACAGTTACATCTCATTCCAAGAGAAAAATCATCCAGATGTCCGAAACTGTATGGTCTCCCAAAAATACACAAGGCAGCAGTACCTCTGAGACCAATAGTAAGCTCTATCGGCTCACCATCACATGCATTAGCAAGATTCCTAGCCAAGAAGTTACAACCGCACGTTGAGACAGCATCATCGTACGTGAGGAACGCGTAACACTTTATCGAACTTCTAGATATGCAAATAGTAGGACCTGACGACATATTAGTAAGCTTCGACGTAGCATCCTTGTTCACACAAGTACCCATAAACGAAGCCCTAGAGATCATCCAACATAAATACAAACCGGAAGGATACATTATTGACTTGGCCAAACACTGTGTAGCCAATATTTACTTTATGTACGAGGGACAGCGATATAGGCAAATCGAAGGAGCACCGATGGGATCACCAATCTCACCAGTGATCGCAAATCTTTTCATGGAGGATTTTGAAATTAAAGCTCTTAACACAGCGCATCTAAAACCCAAACTTTGGCTCAGATATGTAGATGATATTTTTGTTATTTGGCCACATGGAGAAGGACAACTAAGAGGGTTTCTCGATCACCTGAATGGAATCCATGATCGGATAAAATTCACAATAGAAGCCGAAGAGAACAACCAATTACCATTTCTAGATGTTTTGGTAACAAAGAAAACTGACGGCAGTTTGGGACATACAGTATTCAGAAAAAAGACCCACACGAACCGATATTTGAATAGTAACTCGCATCACCATCCATCCCAGCTACAATCAGTCGTAAATACCCTCATGACAAGGTCAAAACGTCTCGCTGATGCGGAGAACTTCGATGGAGAAATGGAAACCATCCGAACAGCCCTTAGGATGAATGGCTATTCAAGAAAACAGATTCATAACTCTCAACGCAAAAATGAAAAGGATGTCAACAATGAAGATCAACCAGTGGGAAACGCTTCTCTACCTTACATAAAAGGCACAACTGACAAAATCTGCAAAATACTGAGCCGTCATGATATCAAAACAACCTTCACAACAGATAGGAAAATCAAAAATGTTCTTCGGAATCCAAAAGACAGAATTCCTCTAGAATGCCAAGAAGTGTACGAGGTGCCATGTGGTAATTGTGAAAAGACATACATCGGGCAGACCAACAGACGCATTGATGTGCGAAAGACTGAACATGCAAACGCTGTGTCGAAAAACGAAACCACGTCTCCACTAGCTGAACATGTAAGAAGTACTGGCCATATGATCAACTTTAGCGGCACAAAGACTCTAGCCAACATTGAACACTTCTACACCAGAATAACCAGGGAGGCAATAGAGATCGAGAAACGTCCACATAGTCTTAACAAACGAGATGACGGACTAAGATTACCAGCAACATGGAAACCCGCTTTAGAAAGTCGGAAGATAAAACCAAAAACAAGAGAGAACGTGATATCCAGTGCACGTGCAACAGGTCACGGAAACTTTCCGGCTGATTCCAGCGTCGCAATGACGTCATCCAAACGTGTCACTCGGAGCCAAACACGTAGAAATCAACCAAGCGTGAAATAGTTCGAAAGTCCAAAGGTCAAACATAACGGGGGATATAAATACCTGTCCCTCCAAGTAAGCGTCAGTTCGCCTAGATTTTCCAGACTCTACGGTCGAATCACCTGAAGATGGCAAATGCGACTTTGCCGAAACGTCGTGAAATTGGTCCTTCTGAGGACCGAAACCACACAACGCGGATCAATACCCGAGAATCCAGTTCTACACATTACGTCCGCGAGAACCTAAGAAGAAACATATATATATATATATATATATATATATATATATATATATATGTAGGAGTAGGGGTGGCGTCACTTGGGACCGGCAGTCAGCGAGCATTATCAGATGTAGGCAACCAGTGATACACACGCGCATGCGTGGTCATGGCTGGAGTATGTCTGACCGCTAGGTGTCGCCTCTGCCCGCTAGGGCGTGGTGTCGCCCCTGCCCGCCAGGTGACCTTCTGCTAGGATCTATGGTTTTGTGGTGGAGTCTATGGTCTATAGAGAGAGCGAATAGTGGTAATCAGCCTGTATACAAGGTTATAGAGAGAGATCGCTCGAGGCAGGCAGCCTGTAAGCAAGGTATGAGGTTCGGGAGAGCAAGAATTTCAGTGTAAAGCTGCATATAAACATATTTGTGCCTGTCCACAGGCTCAGGCAAAAACACGACAGCTAGCTGCAAATAGTTGAGAGGTTTCAGCCTGTAAATATTCATGGGAAATTGAACTGGTAACTTAATAAGATCAAAATAATATGAATGCACCTATAGCAACAAGTAGTAAGCGTGGTTAATCGGTATATGGAAGGATAAATCATATCTGTTTTGAATCGCCTAGCCAATGTATTAGATTATTATCAAAATAAAATGATATTAATGCAACTTATCGTTCTATGGTAACAAACAGTAGTCGCGGTAGATCAGGTATGAGATATATATAAGAGTTTCTGTCAGTCAGGGCGGCAATATGTGTAAAGTTGTCGATAGAGCAACATGTTATTATTATTATTCATTCTTTGCGGCCTCGGAACCCGAGTGAACGAATATCTAGTAAAATACGGATATTTGACGGAAAATTCCAACGGGTTGAGTGAAACAGAGGATGCATTGAGAGTGTTTCATGAATTTTATAGGCTGCCGATAGATGGTACCCTAAATGATGAGACTTTGAAATTGATGAATACGAAAAGCTGCGGAGTGAGTGATGATCTTTCTCAGTACAGAACAACGTCCAGATGACTGAAGCCTTGATTGACAGGAAGATTCAGATTTGCCCCATTCAGCTGCTTAGATTGACCACCGGAGTATTTGAAGTATGTACCCAATATTCAGGGTTGAGCTTTAAATATACAGAGGTAACACAACCGATATACTTATCTCGTATCAGGACGGTAAGCATCATAGAGCTACGAACAACAGAGCGTGCTCAGGGGTTGTTTGATGGGTCTGAAACGGTTCTCGCACACTCGGATTTTCCAACAAGTGATGGAGCAACGGTCGAAATACATATGGATCGGGATGAAAACTGGTGTAAAACAAATACCAAACCCGCTTATAAAGAATCAAGTTTGTTTGCTGTACTATTACATGAAATCGGCTATGCAATTCGGGTGCTGATGAGTCTGTAATGTATGCATTCCACGGAGAACCTGAAGACTTCTCTAATATCACCTTGAGTAACGAAGATATTCATGCTGTACAGAGCCTGTATGGAAAACAAACAACAACAACGGCCAATATGCCTCTTTCCTCAAGAATCACTACCACTACAATCAAACCTGCTACTCCTTCAGATATATGTAATATGAAGAGATTGCACATCTCCCTGGTGGTGAATCTAAGTAGACGAACTGTGAGGTTTCAGCCTGTATGTTTGTGAACATTCATGAAAATATATAGGTATTACGCTGCAGGAATTGTTATCGAAAACGGTGGTACGAAACAAATAAATCATTATCAATGTACCTTATCTCACCTTATGGAAGCTTGCGATAATTATGTTCAGTTGATTATGAGGACAAATTGCGGCTGCGATAAAATGGTTGTCTGATATACGAGCAGATGAATTATATCAAATTCCGTTCAACATAAATCAGCAAAACAATGGTTTCCATTCAAAACCGTGTGAATGGTTTTTACACAGCCGCGTGGGGCCTCATAAGGGCCAACTAAATACTGAAGACTTCATTTTTCAGGATCCAGCCAACCATAAGCGTGTGTGTGTGTGTGTGTTCAAAAATAAGCGAAGGTAAGCATTCTTTTGATATTATTATTTTCAGATTATTGATATAATGATAATAAGAGAGAATCTGGTTGGTAGTAGTAATTAACTATGGAGATAGAAATATTTCTGGATTCTCAGAACATATTATGTCTGTAAAATATGAAAATTATTCAATATCAAGACTTGTTCCAACCTTTTTTTTTGACATTCTGAAATATGTACAAATAGGCTCTTTCAGATTCACTATAGAGCTGGGATGAATTGTGAACCGAAAAACAGAACGTATGCCACATGAAAATATAACACGACTACAGTTCAATAACTTTTTAAAGAAGGGACCGAATATTATTCTGAATTTTTATTTGAACATGTTTGAAAGATGATGAACATCGATACATAATTATCCATTCACATGTAAAATTATTCTGAAAGCTTCATCAGCATATGTATTATTTTTGGTTGTTATATATATATATATATATATAATTCTCAGTCAGTTCTATTGAAATATATAAGAACCAGGGATGCTGTCATTTGAATAAGAACTGTCAAGTAACTGCCAACCATAGCAGTACTAACTCACAATCCTTACTTCAAAAAACGACTGAACTTTAGATAAATATGCGTGAATAGTTGATCTATGGTAGGGCATCGAATCGCATTGTGTTCATCAATGATCTACTATCCTTTCAGAGGTTTATATTTACAAAAATATAAAAATCTAATAGGACCGAAGTGGTGTAATTGGTAAACACCCTGGACTGGAAATCCAGAAATGTGGGTTCGAATCCCGCCTATGGTTCAATCTTTTACGTTTATTCATCTTTATAATCCTATGTTAAATTATCTAAGTTATTTCATAATTCAGAAAATTTAATTCTATATCTCTTAAGTTATATATATATATATATATATATATATATATATATATATATAAATTCGCTGTGGTTTTCTTTTGCTGGTTTATCTAAAGTAAGTTGTGGGTTCTCTTAGGTTTTTCAGCAATTTTAAATGAATTATCTCAATGAAACAATCTTTTCATTCGACGCGTTTCGGCTTTCGCCTTCTTCAGGAATTTATTCATTGTTTACATTATGAACTGAAATTTAACAAAATATTTTTATATTAATTAGCTGTATGCACAATCTGTATTTATGACAAAGTTTTTCAGTTTGTTATGAGCATTGACTTTAGTTCCATATTTAAAATTTATGTGTATAATAACATAATAACTAACTTAGTTCGGTGATTATGTACAAAATAAATTAATTTTTCATGAATTATTTGAATTTTGAATATACTTATTACGTGATAGAATACCAACAGATTTCGTTTGCGTTTGGCTTTGAAATTCAGACTGAACACAGTTTGCAGAATGGGTTTTTGTTCTGAATGTAAGGGTAAGATACCCTGCTGGTTGACCGTTTGTTACACTTGTTAGATATCACTGCCTGTTTGCATTAAAATTTAATTGCTAACATGTGGCTCTTGTATCATATGTCTGTTTGACTGGACTATTTCAATTTAGTTACTTTAAAGAATTATATTATATATTTGCGAAAGATTATTCATATCGGTCTTATCGTTTACGCAGTTTTGATTTTTTTTGATGTGTACCATTTCTAAAAATATTCGACTCTTCTCATTTTGTTCTTTTTCTATTATGTCGAAATGCTCAAAATTGAATTTATGTTTAGTATTTGTCTCGTGTTTTTTTAAAGCTGTTGAGTTTTTTTGATATTTATGACCTTTGATTCGTTCTTCTATGTTTTGTTTTGTTTGTCCGATGTATATTTTGTCACAGTCTGTACACGGAATTTTATAAATACAATGTGAAATTTTATTTTTGGGAATTTTGCTTTTAAGTTTAGAATATAAATGTTTTAGATTATTATCATTTTTATGTGCTATTGTAAAATTGTATTCTTTTAGAATAATATTGAGTTTTTCTGAGAGATGTTGAACGTATGGGAGTCTTATATATTTTTTAGTTTCTGTGTCTTCGTGGTTTATGGTTTTATTGTTTTCGTTGTAGTATTTGTGAATTCGGTTTTTAAAAATTTTGTTTATGAATTTTTGTGGATAATTATTGTCTGTAAGAATAGCTTTTGCTTTAGTTATTGCAGAATTGCGATATTCGGGATCGCTTAAAATGATTGCTCGATCAGCTAAACCTGTAACAACATTTCTTTTATGATTGTTCGGGACTATTGCTTCATAATTCAAATATCGGCCCGACCAGGTCGGTTTTGTATACCATGATGTGGAAATTTTGTTGTTATTATTTATTAGAGTGAGGTCAAGGAAGTTAATTTGTTTGTTGTTTTCTGTTTCTATAGTAAATTGTAATTTCGAATGGTAGTTATTGAACGCGTTAAGTAAATTCTTGAACTGTGTTTGTGGTATAGCTGTGAGGCAGTCATCGACGTACCTTTTGAAGAAAGGTAGTTCAAAATTCAAATTTTTGATGACATTCATTTCAAGCTCTTCCATCACTAATTGGGCTATTACTGACGATATGGGTTGGCCCATTGCACATCCAAATACTTGAGAATAAAAGTTGTCTTTGTACTGAAAGTATGTGGATGTGAGTGTTAAATTAATTGCATTTATGAATTCGTTTATGGTAGCGGCGTGTGGATTTCTATTTCTTTCCATTTTTTAACTATAATTTGTTCAGCAATGTCAATAGGTATGTTGGTGTATAGTGATTGTACGTCTAACGAAATTAGTTTTTGAGTATTACCTAATGTAATGGTATTGATGAATTTTTTAAACTCCCATGAGTCTTTGATGTAGTGTTCGGTTTTTCCTAGAATCGGTGATAAACAATTGGCTAAATATTTAGATAAGTTGTAAAATGGACTTTGTATACATGAAATGATCGGTCTAAGTGGTATGTTCGGTTTGTGTAGTTTGGGTAAACCATAAATTTTGGGTGGTAAGGCGTTATTTATTTTTAATTTGTAAGTCATGTTTTTTAGCAAAATATTAGAGTCTTCCCATTTCTTGATTAAATCGTTATTCATTTTTTGGAAAATTTTGGTGGGATCTTTTTTCAATTTTTTGTATGTGGAGATGTCATCTAATAGTTGAGTCATTTTGTTTTCGTAGTCAATGGTATTGATGATTAAGGTTTTGTTACTTTTGTCTGGTTTCAATATTGTTATTTGTGGGTTGATTTTGATGAATTGTTTTGCTTTATTTATATTGTTTTTAATTTTTTTATCATTCGTGTTAATTTCGGAACTTTGTGATTTTTTAAAATTATAAATGCATTGTGTGACTTTCGATCGAATTTCTTGTTTTGAGCTATTAGAATGGTCATTTATTTGTGCCTCAATGTTAGCAATTATATTTTTCACAGGGATATCTTGTCGGTCATATTGTATTGCGAAATTTGTGCCTAAATTTAGAATATTCAATACGTTGTCTGGAATTTCGGTATCAGATAGATTTTCAACCCATTTATTTTGACTGTTTGAATTTATGGTCGAGTTATTTTTACAGCTTAATTTCTTAATTTTATTCACTTGCTTTTCTTTAATTTTTATGAACAGTTTTTCATTCATTTGACTGAAATAATTCATGAAGGGTTGTAAATGTTGTTCATTAGTGTTGGTTTTCAAGTGTAATTTAACGAATTCATAAATGCAATTAATTTAACACTCACATCCACATACTTTCAGTACAAAGACAACTTTTATTCTCAAGTATTTGGATGTGCAATGGGCCAACCCATATCGTCAGTAATAGCCCAATTAGTGATGGAAGAGCTTGAAATGAATGTCATCAAAAATTTGAATTTTGAACTACCTTTCTTCAAAAGGTACGTCGATGACTGCCTCACAGCTATACCACAAACACAGTTCAAGAATTTACTTAACGCGTTCAATAACTACCATTCGAAATTACAATTTACTATAGAAACAGAAAACAACAAACAAATTAACTTCCTTGACCTCACTCTAATAAATAATAACAACAAAATTTCCACATCATGGTATACAAAACCGACCTGGTCGGGCCGATATTTGAATTATGAAGCAATAGTCCCGAACAATCATAAAAGAAATGTTGTTACAGGTTTAGCTGATCGAGCAATCATTTTAAGCGATCCCGAATATCGCAATTCTGCAATAACTAAAGCAAAAGCTATTCTTACAGACAATAATTATCCACAAAAATTCATAAACAAAATTTTTAAAAACCGAATTCACAAATACTACAACGAAAACAATAAAACCATAAACCACGAAGACACAGAAACTAAAAAATATATAAGACTCCCATACGTTCAACATCTCTCAGAAAAACTCAATATTATTCTAAAAGAATACAATTTTACAATAGCACATAAAAATGATAATAATCTAAAACATTTATATTCTAAACTTAAAAGCAAAATTCCCAAAAATAAAATTTCACATTGTATTTATAAAATTCCGTGTACAGACTGTGACAAAATATACATCGGACAAACAAAACAAAACATAGAAGAACGAATCAAAGGTCATAAATATCAAAAAAACTCAACAGCGTTAAAAAAACACGAGACAAATACTAAACATAAATTCAATTTTGAGCATTTCGACATAATAGAAAAAGAACAAAATGAGAAGAGTCGAATATTTTTAGAAATGGTACACATCAAAAAAAATCAAAACTGCGTAAACGATAAGACCGATATGAATAATCTTTCGCAAATATATAATATAATTCTTTAAAGTAACTAAATTGAAATAGTCCAGTCAAACAGACATATGATACAAGAGCCACATGTTAGCAATTAAATTTTAATGCAAACAGGCAGTGATATCTAACAAGTGTAACAAACGGTCAACCAGCAGGGTATCTTACCCTTACATTCAGAACAAAAACCCATTCTGCAAACTGTGTTCAGTCTGAATTTCAAAGCCAAACGCAAACGAAATCTGTTGGTATTCTATCACGTAATAAGTATATTCAAAATTCAAATAATTCATGAAAAATTAATTTATTTTGTACATAATCACCGAACTAAGTTAGTTATTATGTTATTATACACATAAATTTTAAATATGGAACTAAAGTCAATGCTCATAACAAACTGAAAAACTTTGTCATAAATACAGATTGTGCATACAGCTAATTAATATAAAAATATTTTGTTAAATTTCAGTTCATAATGTAAACAATGAATAAATTCCTGAAGAAGGCGAAAGCCGAAACGCGTTGAATGAAAAGATTGTTTCATTGAGATAATTCATTTAAAATTGCTGAAAAACCTAAGAGAACCCACAACTTACTATATATATATATATATATATATATATATATATATATATATATATATATATATATATATATATATATATATATATATATATATATTTTCTTCTATAAGTTATTCGTTGAACGTATATTTGCTGAGATCAGTAGTGTGTCCTGTTTTAAAATATAATTTTAGAAATTATTTAATTTATACCATCTAGAAGGCTGGAATAAATTGCTGGTGATAGAAATATTTAGGCCAAAAATACAAATGTGAAGAAAGCTTCACTATATGTTGTTGATTGCAAATTAACGAGTTTTCAACGAATTACAGTTATTCACACGTCATATGATTATCTATTCACAGTTGAATTAGAAATATAAAAGAACAAATGTGAGAACTTCAGCTAGATATTAGTATTTTGTCATTCACAGGGAAAAATGGTAATATAAAAGAGGCTACATTAAATTATTCAAAATTTTCTATTTGAACAGCGTTTCTTATAATTTTCCCTGGAATTATTTTGGTTCTATATGTTATTCGCTGAACACCATGTATATAGGCCCTTGTTTTGAGTTATTCAACTACATAATTTTGATACTGAGATATAAGTTGAAAAAAAAAAGCTTCACTATATGTATTTTGTTAAATTAGTAATATAAAAGTGGTTAAGAGTCCGAATTTCATGCATTTACAGTTATTCATGGTTGAATAAAAATTAGTAATATGAAGACCAAATGTGAGGGTTTCATCTACAAGTATTTGGTTGAATTGGTAATATAAAAGAGGTTAAGAGGCCGGATTTCATGAATGTGAAAACTCCATCTTTATCCGCAGATGAATTAGTAATATTACACAAGCAAACGTGAAGACTTCATCTACAAGTATTTTGATAGGATAATATAAAAGAGGTAAATTATTCGAAATTCCCTATTTGAACACCGTTTCTTATATTTTCCCCGTAATTATTCTGAATCTGTTTCGTTGAACATAATATATATCCTGAGATTAGTACCCGGTAGTGTGGTCTGTATGAATTATTCAATTATATGATTTTGAAGTTTAATTATTTATATCGTCTTACATAGGCTGCTCCAACGGGCCCCGAGACTGCTACCGGACTCGCTCAACAATCCGAGGGGGAAAGTCAAATACCTCAGAGTGAGTACTTTTCTGAACAAACCCTGTCAAATTATTCTGAAAACGTTATTTATGGGATTATCATTTTATAATCAATGTTTGATATATATAGAAAAGACATTGTTTTCCACACCACCCACAGGAGGTACAATGCTAGGTGCGCTTTTTCCAAGTGGTTTCGCCTTTAGCCCTAATCCACTATGGATATGTTTGAATCATCTTTTTCTCGCCCTGGGGTACTATTCGGTCTTTTTTTTGCCTCTTCTGTTATTTTAAAATATTGGGTCTTTTGTATGTTTTATTGCCTCTTTTGTTTTTAAAATATTATGTCTTTTTCTTTTTCCTTATTGCCTCTCTTTATACTTATTCCCCCAGCGAAATCTTCCGAGCAGAATGTAAAACCAACCTGATCGGTAGGTCTCAAACCTTCTGTTCCCCGCTGAATAATACCCGTCAGGGCATCTTTCATCCAGCTCACAGGTTCTCCAGAATGGAGTAACTCGCAAATTTTGAATTCAAGAGTACGCCCCTGTAAGCCGAAGCGCTTTATTTTCCTCACACTATCTTTAATTATGAGAAACTTCTACATTGAGAGTGTTATTAAAAACACTTGAAGCACTCGAATATATATGATAGGAACTAGTCGTGAAAACAACTGATAATGCAGTTCAAAAATGATAATTGAAGCACTCGAATATATATGATAGGAATGTCTAATTAC
The DNA here is from genome assembly GCA_958510875.1 of Endomychus coccineus. Classification (NCBI taxonomy): domain Eukaryota; kingdom Metazoa; phylum Arthropoda; class Insecta; order Coleoptera; family Endomychidae; genus Endomychus; species Endomychus coccineus. Next base: position 184,200,857 of record OY294067.1, on the reverse strand, counting down.
TTAGCTGTAAAAACAACTGATAATAGAATCAAAATTATACAGAGCAAGATAAGAGAAAGGATACTCACATACAAGCACGTCTGCACAATTGAGGTGTTACGATGATAAAGAGGAAGCGACACGTGCCCGTATTTATAGCGGTCGGTCAGGATATGATCTGATTGGTTACCTCCAAGGTTATCATTTCGCAACATATGATCGGGAGATGATTTGATTGGTTACCTCCAAGGTCAATAGTTTTCATGTCGAAACATGGGATAGATAAAAGCGGTACAAAGTGCACCAACTGAATTAGATAAGAGTAGTTTTCATTTCAAATCAACGTTAAGTTACCTACAAGGTCAAAAGTTTTCATGTCGAAGCATGAAATAGATAAGAACGGTACAAAGTGCACTAACTGAATTGGATAAGAGTAATTTCCATTTCAAACCAGCATTCTGATAACTCATATTTTATTTTCAGTTAATGCGGTTCGGCAGCTGAAATCAGGTAACTTACATCTTATTATATGTATTGGGATTACAATCTGTGCTCACCACCTATGTAATATACATGTTTGGGTTTCTGATATTTGATCTAATACACACGAATTCCTGACTCAAGACCTCTCTTTTGTTTAAGATATACAGCCTTTGGTGTAGAATCTTGACAGTGCAGGCCTAGCTCTCCAATGAAAAATAGCAGGCTCGATCCCGATGATATTCAGAAGTTCCAATGCATCTATATTATTTTGTATCACCTTCTGTGGGGTTTCATAAGACCAGATTTCATGAATCTCCTGTATGATGCTAGCTTATCAAGGGAGGAATTCATAAATCTGAATGAGTCGATGAATCTCAATTGAATGGGCGTATCATTGATATGTTTCGTAAAACTTATGCATTTCTCCTTGGTTATCGGGGGCAAATCGATTCTACCTATCCATTCGCGAGGCCATTAGACGTTCATTTTCTACTCGATAGTTCCCGCTATAAATATATAAGCCCAATATATTGGTATCCGGATAGATCAAATTTCAATCAAATTAGAAACTAAATGATTAACATATTTATTTCTTTCAATTTATTCCGAAGCAGTTCCACAGCAGTTTAGTAGATAGTTGCATACTATTTTGTTTCTAGACCTGAAGCGATATTCAGAATATACGAGGAGCCCGAATTGATGACTTCATGTTTATTTATATTGATGCCCAAGCTGACTACCCCCATAAGAAAAGAATGTTTATTAGAAAATAATTCATAAAAAAGTACTTGAATTCTGTCAATACCTGCTCTGCTTTGATGATTCGAAATTCACCTGGGCAAATATATTGGTATACGTCTAGATAGTAGCATGAATTTTTTGTTTCTAGACCTGAAGCGTAAGCTGATGGTCGAAACCGCCCCTGTTATGTTACCAAAACGATTTTCTTGAATATTTTTCTCTGATTCAATATATACTCCATCAACCTCCCAACAGGGTCTTCTCGCAATACTTGCAACCGAACAACGCATTATGGGTCCCTACATAATTTTGTTTCTAGACCTGAAGCGACATTCAGAATATAGGACGACCCTGAATTCATGGTTTCGTGTTTGTTTATATTTACCTCCAAACTTATAACCTCCCTAAGGCTCCATCCAGCCCGCGATGAATCCGATTGTGATACCTTTACGAATAGATGGTCACATAAATTTTGTTTCTGGGTCTGAAGCTATATTAACCATTACTATCATTACTATCAGTATTACTCACTTCTACCTTGATGTAAATAATAGAAAATTTATTGCTATATCGCAGAGCTTACGCGTGCACAGCTAAGATAGACATATTAATTAAGTACCTATTGTGATGCCCTTACGAATTGGATAGCTGTATAAATTTTTATTTCTAGGCCTGCAGCGATATTTTGCCAATAATCACTAGTAGATGAACAGGGCGAGTTCTCGCGCAGGATATCCGGTCTCCACTTCCGGTCTAGCTGTCGATGTGCATCCGGTGCATGAGCTCGTCCTTATCAGTTTTGAAAGGATGTAGGTGATAAGGATTTTATTTTATTTGTAAAGACTATACAGGGTGTGTTTAAAAAGTGTGTCACATGTACAGAGTCACGTGACTAACACATGACAGCATGGCGACCATAAGGACCAGCTGTCATGGCGACCATAAGGACCAGCTGTCATGGCGGCCATAAGGACCAGCTGTCATGGCGGTCATAAGGCCCAGCTGTCATGGCGGTCATAAGGACCAGCTGTCATGGCGTCCATAAGGACCAGCTGTCATGGCGTCCATAAGAATCAGCTGTCATGGCGTCCATAAGGACCAGCTGTCATGGCGGCCGTAAGGACCAGCTGTCATGGCGTCCATAAGGACCAGCTGTCATGGCAGCCATCAAGTGACAGCTGTCATGGCAGACCTAAGGTACAGATTGCTTCGTAGAGATGTCGCCACCAAGTGACAGCTGTCATGGCGGACCTGAGGTACAGACTGCTTCGTGGAGGGGGCTCCGCCACCTCTAGGAAGCAATCTGTACCTTCGGTCCAAAAGGTACAGACTGCTTCATGAAGATGTCACCACCACATGACAGATGCCATCGAAGGTACAGACTGCTTCGTAGAGGTGGCGCTACCAGTTCGACTCACCCGACTCATGCGTCTCATGCGACTTTAGCAAATGAAAGATATACACTCGGGAATCATCGGTTGCAACGTTTCGTGCGACTCGTACGACTCATCAGACTCGTTCTAGTTTGCATTGCCGGTCTTAATTATCGGCGGAACAGTTTAGTTCAAGATGAAGTGTGTGGTGGTTGACATTCAGAGCTTCCAAATCTCTCACCATACAATGATAGTTAAGGAACTAGCTTTGTTGGATTGTGAAAAGAAGCTAGAAAAATATTTTCTATTCAAGCCACCCACACCGCTAAGTGAACTCTCAGAAAATCAAATGAAGCAAGTGATGTTTTGCGAAAAGTATCATGGGATTCCATACAACTCTGGATATCAGGACTATATTCGGATGGAGGAAATTTTCAAGGAAAATATTGATCCAAATAGCATCATATACGTTAGTGGTGAGGGCAAAGCCAAATTCATAGTGAAGATTCTCAAAAAATTGGGGTTAGATCGTCAGGTGAAAGTGTTGAATTTGAAAGGCAGCTGCCCACAATTTGTTCGAGAAAACTGTAGATATATCTGCCTTCATCACTCTACCAGCAATAATTCTATGTGCTGCAGTGTAAACAGCTGGAAATTGTTCGAATATGTTACAAAGGAAGATGCCCATCTGGATATATTACGAGGGTTTCAAAAAATGGGTATGGGCGGCACTCCACCGAACTAACCAGTATTGATATGTCTTCGGAAGAATACGCACGTAAACTGCTTGAATTCCATATGAAATTAGTAGCACTGAATAAAGACATAAAATTTTACGAAGATAAAAAGTTAACTATAAATCAACTAGGCAATTTGAGTATAAGTGGAGGAGATGGCTGTGCTGAAATCAAATTTCATAATCCTAACAGCAATATTGAATGAGGTCCTATATACAAACGTACCACTTCAAGTGAATCGAATTTATATATGTCCCAACAAGGATGCCTTCGCAGAGAAGGAATGTAATCGAACTAAATGGCAGCCTATGGACCATCAACTAGTTAATGAAAATCACCTAGAGGTATTCTCATACGTTATTCCTAAAAGGATGTTAGCAACTTTCAACTATAAACTCAATTGTCAAAGCAATGTATCTGAAGCTCAACTAACACCACCCCAATCACCACCACAGAAAGAAAATGAAATCTATGCTATGCAATGTTTCAATCTTAGTGCATTATCAGTTTTACTACTGAAAATCCTCATTAAAAATGTAAAGAAACGTATTAATAATAAATAATGAAAGGTATTGCTGTTGTTTGATTTTGAATAGGAGATAGGGAATCAGTTAGACACACACATATATTCAACTTTTGACTTTATTCTTGAATACACACACACACACACACACACACACACACACACACACACACACACACACACACACACACACACACACATAATTTTTAAAAATAACATATAAGCACTTAAATCTAAGAAAAAATATTCTACAAAAAATTCCCTAAAATATATATAATATAAACACCTAAATCTAAAAATTATCCCCTAAAAACTCGACAAAAAAGACCATACCCCGAGCTAGGCGCATTTCAACCATCTGCGAAAACAAAGAAAAATAACTTTAGTTGATAAATAATAATAACAATAATAATAATAATAATAATAATAGTGTGTGTGTGTGTTTGATTCACTCACTTTTTCTTTCAAGCGATTTAAATCGCGAGGTAACCCCACCACCAGGGAACATTCTCCATCTAGGGGTGAAACCAAATACCTGCACCCCTCCAAAACCCGCAGTTGTGACATCTGTAATTATGAATTAAACAAGGGTACTCATTAAATAATAAAAAACATCAGCATAAGGTAAACATACTTCAAACATCGGCTCCGCCAAGTAGTGGCGGAAACCATGGATGCAAAATCCCTCGTAAATCTGCTGCTGCTGTGGAGGTACCGGTGAAGGTGTGGGTGTTGGGGTGACCAAATCATCGATTGAGCTATCAGGAAAGTACAATTAGAATTGAAATAATTCTAGACTTAATACGAATACATACAAAATGCCTGGGGAGCTCGCTGAAGACGGTGGGGTATCGATTCGAAGTTGGGTAGGTAGTTCGTTTAATCTGTGATTATTAAAATTAGTAGCAAATATTTCACAATAGAAAAAAATCACATACACTATATCATGCATATTCAGCGGGGGAGGCGACGACTCTGATGATGGAATCTCTGGACGTCTGATGGAAATGAGAGTAATTTAGTAATAGAAATATCATATAAATTGAGGGAAAAAACATACGTTAGACCAATTATTTCTTGAGACCCGCCCAATTCAGGAAATAGATCTTCCGCATCATCAGCTACCGCCAATTGATCGAGATGCATCAATTCTCTCCTAATTTCCTCCTCAGAATAATCACTAAAAAACAAATTAATGCACTTATGATATATAGTGAGATTGAAATGAAAAAGAACAACTTACTTGTCGATCATCCACCGGCGCACTTGCGTTTTAGTAAATACATCCAACCTGTTGGTCAACTCTTGAACATAATCGTCAAATTTACCCATTTTCACTATGTCACACAAAACTTACAAGATTACTATTTTTTCCCTATGAAGTACCTAGAATTTTATACACAATATTCAATCCAAAGTCCTACGAATTAAATAAGTTCCCAGGAAAAATGATAATGTTGTTATCGGTTGAGGAAAAAATGTATGCGGATGAATATTTCATGGAAGTTTCTGCAATCACGCGATTTCAAATAGAATGTAACATCCTGCTTGTGGTTACAGCTAACTTATTATCATGATATAACAGGCGACGAGACATCCTGCATACCGTGTGAACATAACAGGAAAGTGATAAGAAGTTCCTATAAAACTCGATGTGCGCATACCTCATACCATTATCAAATCATTATTCTACTAGCTTCAGAACGAAGTAGACGTGTTTTGTGAGTGCTTAAATCAAGGTGAGTTTATTTATTGACTTGAATATTATATTCATATGTAGAGTTAATTTCTATGTACTGAATATTTATTTTTTTGCTTTTCTTGAAACTGTGCGGGCTAAACTTTAACTTTTTGAAAGTATTTATTGATCTTCTTTTATACAATTTGATTGGGTAAATATTTAATAATAATTTGATGTATTTTATTAATCTTCCGTTATTCAATTTGATGGGGTAAATTCAACACACAAAATAATTCTTCTCACTTCTAACTTCCACCGATTTGTTTTAGATTTTAAAAAAATAATTTAAAAATGGATTTTACCAAATTGAACAAAATCTCTCTCTTACAGAGGGCAACACCAACAAAAATCTCCGATCTGAAATTGGACGTACCACATTTGATTGTAAATTTAAAAATTGTGAAATTTGGAGAGACCGTTTTGGCGGAGTTGGAAGGAGAACTATCAGTGTTCTTACCAAAACGACTCACAGCAACACTTCTCCCACTCGTAGAAGATATCAATAAAGGGCGCAACACAGCTCTAATATATCGAGGGGAAGAAGTTATTGGAACAGGGAAATCCTGCGCTAAAATAGAGTTTCTAGAGTTGTCTACTCCCTAGAAGTTGAGAGAGAGAGAGAGAGAGAGCCTTCCACCACCACCACTACCACCAACAACATCCCTGCTAGGTTACTCCTGTTATATACCATAAGGTAGGCTGCTTGTTTATTGTTTAAAATATGGTTTAAATCGCGAAAATGAGTGGGGAGATCGTTAATATTATCAACGAGGCTCAAAAGGATTTATTAAAATCAAAATTATCCCCTCAGGAAAAAGCAAAGTGGATAGGGTTTTGCACTAAGTATATTAGAACCTTTTCCAAACATATAACAAAGGATACTTTGAACTTGTCGTGTAAGAATCAATTGCAATGTAATATAGGCCATTTAAAAAGATTCAAAATTTTATTAGAGATCCGGAATAAACCCCCTACAACTAATAAGAACCGTAGTGAGCGAATTCGTTGAGAGGATGGTAAATGTGCATTTTCCCAACGAATTCGAACTGGCTTTATAACAAACATTTCTCATTTAGATCCATTAAATTTTTTATATGATGCCTTTCATCTGTTTCACCCTAGAATCACCAAAATTTTACATACTTACAATTTTATCAAGGTAAACACGACATTTTGTGGGGAATATATGCGGCTTAATACGATCGACGAGCTTATCCAAACAGAATATAAATATTTCCACACAAAATCCGCTCCGATAGATTCTTTTACAAATTCACTGGAGTGGTTCAAGGAGCATGTTATTGATAAACTCCAAGTGAAGCTGGATGATTTTTTGGAACGAGACTCGGGGTGGAGTCTTAGGGAGGTTATCAGTTTGGGCATAAATATTAATAAACATGGAGTCATCAATTCTGGGTCCTCTTATATAGTTCTCCCAAAAGAGATACTTCGAAAGCATGCTATTATTAATGTCAAAAATTATGACGAATATTGTTTTGCATGGGCAGTAACAGCTGGACTACAGCCGGCAACTAGGGATTCAGATCGTGTTTCTTCATACCCACATTTTAGTAATGTTTTAAATTTACAAAATCTAACTTTTCCCCTCCCCATATCTCAAATTCCAACTTTCGAGAAGAATAACGATATTTCAATTCATGTATTCGTTTTGGAATTATGTGGAGGTAATGAGCAGGGTGAGGGGGAGAAATTGAAGGTTCTCCCTGCATATTTAACCAAAAATAAATTAGATAGACATTTTAATTTACTATTAATTCAGGATAAATTTTATCGGGATGTAGAACCTGCGAAATCCCCAAATTTCATTAACCCCACAGTTAAATTTCACTATTGTTTAATTAAAAATTTATCTAGACTTGTAAATTCTCAAATTACCACACGACACAAAACTTATTTGTGTGATAGATGTTTAAATAATTTCAAGAGTGAGAATAAGTATGAAAATCACGTTGAGGATTGTGGTAAAATGAACATATGTAAAATAACATTCCCTCAGGATGATTATTTAAAATTTAAGAATCACTCAAACAAACTACCCATACCATTTATTATTTATTTTGACTTTGAGGCTCTCCTATTACCTATTCAGAACTGCCCTCAATCTAATGTAAGTTCATATACGAACAAAACCCAGCTACACGAGGCATATAGTGTTGGGTATTATTTGAAATGCCAATTCAACAATTCTCTATCACGATTTGATAGCTATAGAGGATCAGACCCAGCCAAATGGTTGACAGATCAGTTAGATGAAATTGGGGAATTTATCGATCTAAAACTTAAATCTATTGTACCTATAGTCTTGAATGGTATTAGTTTACTTGATATTATGAAGGAAACGAAATGCCATATTTGCGAGAGACAGTTCGAAGAGAGGGATGTTCGGGTTAAGAATCACTGTCATTTTACGGGTAAATATCGAGGTCTGGCCCACCAAGATTGCAACCTAAATTATAAATATTGATTCGTGGTACCTGTTGTGGCTCATAACCTCAGCGGGTACGATATGTTTTTGCTGATTCGAGATATTGCCAAAACATCCAAGCAGAATATTCAAGTACTTACCATTAATAAAGAGAAGTATATAAGTTTCACTAGGAGCACCAAAAATTCGGTGGTTAAATTCCGTTTCATAGATTCATGTAGGTTTTTAGATTCAAGTTTAGATAAATTAGTTTCTTATTTGAATGTGAGTGACTTGAGTATTCTGAAAAGCGAGTTTGCGCACTTATCCGATGAAAAATTTAAATTATTAACTCGTAAGGGAGTATTTCCCTATGAGCACTTAGATGATTGGAGTAAATTGAACGAATAAAATCTTCCTCCAATAGAGAAATTTTTTAATAAATTACGCGACGAATCGATAAGTGAGGATGATTATAGGCATGCTCAAACAATTTGGACTAGTTTTAATTGCAGAAATTTAGGTGATTATTCGGATTTATATTTGAAAACAGATGTTTCATTATTGGCAGATGTATTTGAGAATTTCCGCAGCAAATGTATGGATCTTTTTGCCTTAGATCCGGCCCACTATTTCACGGTTCCCTCCTTCACGTGGGACTGTATGTTGAAATATACAAAGTAGGTGTAATGGACTACTTCTGGGACGGAAGTGCATCCGGTCTGAGTATAGGGAATTGCGTGAGTATGAGAGAGAGGTGTATATGTTTGATGTGATTCTGTGTTCTGAGGGTAATGGACCATAGAGTTGGATGTTGCGTATAGAATAGAATAGAAGTGTGTTGTAGACCATAGAGTTGGATGTTGTGTGTTGTGTTCGAGACCTGTCATGGCGTCTGTAGGTACGTCTTGTGTAATGGTGGTTGTAACTGTCATGGCGTCTGTAGGTATTGTGATATGACGTGTGTAATGTTGGTTGTAACTGACATGGCGTCTGTGAACAGTGTGGTTGTGAACCATAGAGTTAAATGTTGTGTGTGTGGAATAGAAGTGTGTTGTGTTCGAGACCTGTCATGGCGTCTGTAGGTATGACGTGTGTAATGTTGGTTGTAACTGTCATGGCGTCTGTAGGTATTGTGCTATGACGTGTGTTATGTTTGTTGCAGTTGTGAACCATAGAGTTGGATGTTGTGTATGGAATAGAAGTGTGTTGTGTTCGAGACCTGTCATGGCGTCTGTAGGTATGACGTGTGTAATGTTGGTTGTAACTGTCATGGCGTCTGTAGGTATTGTGTTATGACGTGTGCTATGTTGGTTGTAACTGTGATGGTGTCTGTAGACGGTGTGGGGGAGCCACTTGTGAACAGACAGTCTGATTAGATGTAGGTCACAGCATTACCGGTCTTTAAGTTTGAGATTGAAAAACGGTTAAAACGATTAGAAAACGATCGAAACGATTCAAACGGTCGGAACGATCGTTTCCATCGTTTTTACTACTCCGAGCAGAGGGTACGTTATACAATTGTTATGTAGAAGATCGAACTTATCGATCAAATTAAAAAAGAAAATGACATTTTCTAACTATGTGTATGATAGAGGGATTCGAACCCTGATCAATACTATGCATTACACATCAAATATTAGAGATATGATATATAGTTTTAGTTTATACTTACCTGATCAAACAACCTCTTTATACACATGTGCTAAAGAATGTCATTCAGATAGGTATTGAATTTCATGAATCTTAAAGTATACAACATGGCTATGACACAAATATGATATTGAAATTTTATAAAATTGACTAAGTTGTTTTGGGGATATATGGAAAGGACTTTTTTAAGAATAAAAACATAAAAGATAAACTATTTAATATATTGTAATTAAAATATAAAATATAATCTACAGGAACTTAATTAATAACAAAAATAAAATAACATGGCTTTCTAATGTAGCTGGATAAGATAGCGCAATCCTCTCTCACGCTGCAGGATGATGATCTGTAATTGAACAAAAACAATTTCAATATTCAATATATAGAAACAACATAAGACTTACTTCATTAATGAGATGATTTATATCCTCTCGACTCCCATGTATAGTCATCTCTGTAACATGTGGGGGTGGTGGTGCTAAAATTATCGATCTTGGGAGGAGTGGAATTATACTCTCCGGATCACCTTGTATAGACACCCCTGTAACTTGAGGGGGTGATGGTGGTGGTGCTGAAATCATAGCTGTAGACACTGCCACAGGAGGTGGAGATGGTGGTAGCTGCATCGATGTCCCTGGAGACGGAGATATTATCTCATAACATCTATTGAAAATGAAATAATTATTGTATGAATTTACAAAAAATCTAAAATATCTTACCTTATATCTGAACGAGGAGATGTTACTTACCTCTTCTGATTTGGAAACTTCATTATTGCTAAAAAGTTTTAAAATTATCATTTAAATCAAGATTATTCATGAATAAAACATACATTTCAAAATCACCAAGATCTGAACGAGGGGTCGGCTCTTTCGAATCCGAAACTTTGTTAATACTAAAAAGATTACAAATCATTATTTTGCCCAATATTATTTACTGATAAATATACATTGCTATATCTCCAAACGTTTGCAAATAACCAAGATATGCCATCTCCACATCAACCTCACCTTCCGAATATCCACTTAAAATAACATATACCTTAACAATAACATATCAACGAGAAAAAATGTTCATACTTACTTCTCTAAGAGCCATGCTTCAATATTCTCACCGTCTAAATCACACCTATTGGTGAGTTTAGCAATTCTCTCAAAATACGCACTCGTGGTATGTATACAAAGAAAACTTTGGATAAACTGAACTTACAAATGAATTATACGATTTCAAGAAGGGGGAAACTGAATTTGAAACGAGTAAGAAAATCGGTTGGAAATAAAATTAAACCGTGAACTGATAGTGCTAGCATTGTGGTTTCAAGATAAACAAAATTAAATTAATTAATTAATTAAAACGGGAACTGGTTAGATTAGAAAAAGATAAAGAAACTGTCTTATATAAAATTAACGGTCTATGCGGTTTTAAGATAGTAAAAATAATTAATTAGAACGGAAAGTGATACACATAAGCGTTGATATCAGTTGCAACACAGTAAACTTCTTAGAACTGAAACTGATAACACATAAATATCGCAGAACCGGCGATAGTGTGGTTTCAAAGCAGGAAAAAATACTTTCGATGTAAATTGATAAGGAAAATTCATGTCGGAACATGCAAAGTTTGCGGTTAATGGTGTTAACAAACATTGCTTCCTTCTCCTCTAACAACTTCAACTTGAACAGTCGACTATCTACTCCAGCTAGAGTAACATCATACTCATTTACTTAGTCTTTGTGTGTGTTTGCGTTTTAAAACAAGGTGAGTCTATTTTCATTTTATTATTATTAATATTATTCATTATTATTTTATTTTGGTTTAACTCTTTTATTCTTATTTTTAATTTTACTTTTACATTTTGTTTCAATTTTCTATAATTCTGTATTGTTCTAATTTTATTTTTCTTGTGTTTATAATTTTTATTTTATTAATTTCAAATCATTGAGAGTTTCGTTCAGATTCAATTCTCATAATAAGATTATTTTGATTTCATTTTTTATATTTCATTTCAATTTTCATAATTATTATTACCGTAGTTTCTACCTTGATAAACATTATACTTATCCTACAGTCTTTTGAAAACAATTCAATTCCATATTTTAGTTTTTCAATTGATTACGGGGATTCTCTCTGTGTTACAGACTTAAATAATGGATATCACTTCACTGAACCAGATTTCTCTATTACAGAGGAAACCTACAAAAAAAGTGAGGGAATTGGAGCTGGGACAACGCTTTCTTATTATTGAGGCGAAAATAGTGAATAGCAAATTTGGGTCCTGCGTATTGGTGGATTTAGGTGACTTCAACGTTTTCTTACCAAAACGGTTGACTTCAGCACTATCCCCGATTATAGATCAAATAAATGAAAAACCTTCTTTGGGGTTGATCTATCAAGGTGCGGAGGACGTGAAAAAGGCAAATCCTTGCTCGAAAATAGAATTTTTCAGACTGGAAGATCTCCCACCACAAGAAGCTCTCAAGCTACACGTGACCCTAAGGACCTAGGAACGAGCTATAGCAGAAAAATAAGGTAGGGTGTTTATTCTATTTTTTAACATGGAATCCTTGTCTAAAATTAGTTGTGATATTGTTAAAATTATAAACGAAGCACAAAAAAATTTGCTAACATCAAAATTCTCCCCTCAGGAGACAAATAAATGGGTGGAATTTTGTATTAAATATCAGCGCCTCTTTTCTAGACATTTAACAAAAGATTCTCTCAATATAGGTGAGAAAAACCAATTACAAACGAATTTAGGTCATATTAAACGTTTTATAATTCTACTTCAAATTCATAATAAATCCCTTAAACCAACAAATAAGAATCGAAGTGATAGAATTCGATGCGAGGAAGGTAAAACAGCTTTTAATTGTAGGATTCGGACTGGTCTCATAATAAATATTTCACATTTGGACCCTATAAATTTTTTATTTGACGCTTTTAATCTTTTTAAATCAAGAATTATTAAAATTTTACATACGAATAATTTTATAAAAGTCTCCACAACCCTTTGTTGTGAGTACATGAAAATGAACGTAGATAATGAACTTGCTCAGTTTGATTTCAAATATTTCCACACAAAGTCTGCTTCGATAGATCAAACAATAAATTTGTTAGACTGGTTCAAGGAAAATGTCATCGAAAAGATTCAGGTGAAACTTGATGATTTCCAGGAAATGGAGTCAGGGTGGAGTCTTAAAGAGATTATCAGCTTAGAGATAATTTTTAATAAACATGAAACTATTAATTCTGGCTCATCATATATTCCTTTACCAAAAGAAATCGAGGACAAACACGCAGTCATCAATATAAAAAATTATGATGAGTTCTGCTTCGCCTGGTCTATAACAGCGGGGTTACATCCTGCTACAGGTAGATCAAATAGAGTTAGTTCATATCCTCATTTCAGTACAGTTTTAAATTTAGAAAAATTAACTTTTCCACTAACCGTTCCTCAAATTCCCATTTTCGAAAAGAATAATAACATTAGCGTTCATGTTTTCGTTTTAAAATTGAGTGGTAAAAATGGTGAGGATGGAGTGGAAGCGGGGAAATTTAAGGTTCTCCCCACATATCTTACCAAAAATAAATTAGAAAAGCATTTTAATTTACTACTTATTCAGAATAAATACTACCCTGATGAAGAGCCTCGAAAATCTACAAAAATGGTTGATCCCATAGTGAATTTTCATTATTGCTTGATAAAAAATTTAGGAAGACTTGTAAATTCACAAATTACGACTAAGAATAAGGTTTATTTATGTGAGCGTTGCTTGAATAATTTTAAAAGTGAAATTAAATACAATAAACATTCAGAGATGTGTGTACAAAGTAATAAATGTAAAATTATTTTCCCACAAGATGACTGTTTGGTATTTAAAAATCATTCAAACAAATTACCTGTTCCATTTGTAATTTATTTTCATTTTGAAGCCCTTCTGTTACCAATTCAACATTGTTCTCAATCTAATGCTGCTTCTTATACAAACCGAACACAATTACATGAAGCATATAGTGTAGGATTTTATTTAAAATGTCATTATGATGATTCATTATCTCAATATCAAAGTTTTAGGGGTCAGGATCCAGCTAAATGGTTAACAAGCCAATTGGATAAAATCTCTGAATTTATCGATACCAAAATTACGAACAGTTATACCCATAGATTTTAGCGGTATAAGTTTATTCTCAATAATGGCTGAAACCAAATGTCATATTTGCGAACAGCAATTTAAAGAGGATGATGTTCGAGTGAAGGATCACTGTCATTTTACAGGTAAATATCGGGGTTTGGCTCATCAAGATTGCAACTTGAATTATCAAAATAAATTTGTTGTGCCTGTTGTTGCTCATAACTTAAGTTCTTATGACATGTTTTTGGTGATTAGGGATTTGGCAAAATCTTCAAAACAGAATATCAGCATTCTTCCGTTGAATAAGGAAAAATATATTAGTTTCACTAGATCATCAGCAAACTCTGCAGTTAAATTTAGATTTATAGATTCATGTAGATTTTTAGCTTCATCATTGGATAAGTTGTCATCCTATTTGGAAATTGATGAGTTGAAAATCTTAAAACGAGAATTTAATCATTTATCAGATGAAAATTTTAAATTATTAACACGTAAAGGGGTATTTCCATATGAACATATGGATGCGTGGGATAAATTAAATGAACAAAATCTCCCTCCGATACAAAAATTCTTTAATAAATTAAAAGATGAAGCCATCAGTGAGGATGATTATAAACACGCGCAGAACGTTAGGAATAAATTTAATTGCCAAAATTTAGGAGACTATTCAGACTTATATTTGGAAACAGTTGTTTTACTGCTAGCAGATGTATTTGAAAATTTCCGTGTAAAATGTCTAAACCTATTTAAATTAGACCCTTCGAATTATTTCACTTTACCAGGCTTCACCTGGGATTGCATGCTCAAATATACGAACGTGTCTTTACAATTTTTGAAAGATATCGATATGGTTATGTTTTGTGAGAAGGGGATTCGAGGGGGTGTAAGCCAATGCAGCAATAGATTTGCCAAAGCAAATAACAAATATATGCACACTTATGATCCACAAGAGGAAAACAGTTATTTGATGTATTTCGATGTGTGCAATCTATATGGGTGGGCTATGACTCAATATCTACCTTATGGTGATTTTGAATGGATCGAAAACGTAGAGAATAACTTTAACGTTGTAAATATATCAGATGACAGTCCTATCGGTTATATATTAGAGGTTGATTTGGAATATCCTGTGGGATTGCATGACTTACATAAATATTTACCTTCATGTCCAACTCATGAGGCCCCACCAGGTTCTAAATTACCTAAATTATTAACAACGCTCCACAATAAAAACAAGTATATCATACACTATAGAAATTTAAAACAGTGTTTATCATTCGGTATAATTTTGAAAAAAATACATAGAGTCCTTAAGTTCAAACAGTCACCCTGGCTGAAAGCCTACATCGATTTAAACACAAAATTACGTGCTGCATCTAAGAATGCCTTCGAGATTGCCTTATTTAAACTCCTTATAAATGCAATTTTTGGAAAATCAATGCAAAACGTGCGAAAACATAGACTGGTTAAATTAGTTAATAAATGGTATGGCCCATTCGGAGCACGCTACTATATTTCGCAACCAAATTTCAATAGCAGCAAAATATTTGATGAGAATTTAGTAGCTATAGAGCAAAATAAATTAGAGATAATGTTTGATAAACCTATTTATGTAGGTATGGCAATTTTAGATATTTCAAAAGTTTGCGTATATGACTTTCACTATGGGTTCATGCTCAAATTGTATAAAGATCCTGAGGTGATAAGACTGTGTTATACAGATACAGACAGCCTTGTTTATCACATAATAACTGATGATGATATCTATAATTGTATTATAAATAAATATATACAAAAGTTTGATACTAGTGATTATCCTCTCGATAACATCTTTAAGATTCCACAAGCAAACAAAAAAGTAGTCGGCTTAATGAAAGACGAAAATTAAGGAGAAGTTATGACAAAGTTTGTGGGGTTACGTTCGAAAATGTACAGTTATACAGTACAAGATAAAGACCTCAACCCTACGAAAAAAGCTAAAGGTGTTCGAGAATACGTCCTTAAGAATTCAATCACATTCGAGGACTATGTTAGGTGTCTAGAAGAAGAGATTGAAATGTATAGAGTTCAAAAATCAATCCGATCTTTCGACTTTAAATTATATACAATCGAACAGAATAAAATAGTTTTGAGTCCGTTCGATACCAAGAGATTCCTATTAAAAAATAGTACAACCACTCTACCTTATGGTCATTATTCAATTTGAATAATAATATAGGATTTCAAATGTTCATCTATAAGTTTTATATTTACTACCTCTCTCAAACAGAAACAAAGGGAGAGGTGCATTTCAACTATGTATAGTGTTACAAATTTTATGAAATATTTGAAAATAAAAAACAATCTTATCACTATGTTGTGTTTCATTCCCTTAAACAGAGAGCGTGAGAGGAAAGTAGTGGTGTTGGTGGAGGAGGTGAGGATTGCTCATACACTTTCCCAGAATCATCAGGAATTAAATAAAATACTAGTATATTCAATTAATGATTTATTCGAGAAAATCATACATAACTTTATTCATAGAATAAAATACATATTCTCTAAGTGTCATACTTAATAAACTATCAGGTGGTGAGGCATCGATAAAACTTTGTAAAAGCTCTACGTCATGGGCATGATACCTCATGGATGATTTTTTTATTAGGTCAATCACGTTGTAATAGTAAGCACAGAACCCTGATTGTTCTAGAAAAGATACTCTATATGCTAGCACTTTATCGTTGATTTCGATAATTTCTCGAACATCTTCCTCACCCAACCAAAAGTGAACGTCATCCTTAATAACTTGAAGCACTCTAACATTATTCACATAAACCAGCTGTGATATTAGACAAAAATCACCACACGCTACAGGTGTAGAATCAAAATCTGCATGTAGACTCTCGAAGAAGTCGCCGATTTTCGTTTGTAGAAAGAATATGAACTGGTTCCATTCCTCAACTCCAAAGGTAAGTTTTGTGTGCTGATTAGAACAGCTGTTTTAGTGTGATTGTAGGACTTAGAGTTCGTGCAGGACTTAAACCACATCTTATTTCCAAATTATTATATCCCACAGAATAAATTGAATTCATTAATAGAAATTTCTCATCTTTGGTAGCTCGCTCGAACGCATCCAAAATTTCATCCAACTCCCTAGAGGCGCTTACGTCATCATCACCAACGTCACTATTTGTTGTAGCAGCAGCAGATACGCTCTCATAACCACTATCTTGAGAGAACATTTTTTAGCAACTGATCGATTCTTTTGATATAGTTGAAGCTACACTCACAAATATTCATTCACACATGCGCAGATCATTCATCATCAACAGCATAATTCTTTGATTTGATTGGAAGTTTGGATGAGAACATCAAAGCATAAAACTTGAAGTGTGGGGGGGAGAGAAAATTTGTGGTGTTGGTTGCGTTTCCCATCGACTATGTATGAGTCGAAGAAGAAAGTTTTATTAGAAGTTCCTCTACGAATCCCCCGTAGATCCATTAATTCACAGCGGTAAGGCAGAAGCGCGATCCGATAAAAATCAACATCAATTTCATGTAGCACTCTGTAACAATCAAGTATATAGGACCCCGGTTTTTGGATTATGCCCGGAATTTGATGTAATATGAATTTCTTCCATCTATTTTCATATATAAAGTAGCCTTCAACATTCATATCAATTATCTCCCAATCGTTTTCAGGTGGATTGAAATCTCCCCCAAAATAGAAAATATCCACATACGCGTATTCCTTGACGGCTCCAATAATGAACGTTACAAATTCTCCTGCGATTATCCAATTTTTAGATGATAATTTTAATTCTTCGAGGATTTTCATCAAACTCGGACATACACTTATAAATTTTTTTGCATCGTACACGGTGGTAAACACATTATGAACAAAACTGTTATACAATTGCGAAGAAATTTTCAAAAACTGATTGATTGTTCGACTCAGACTTGGCTGGACCCTCAAATATTTTATTGAGACATGCGCAGATTATACAACATTAGAATTTTCAATCCAACTTTTCTCTTTTATACCATACCATTTCACATACATTTTATCCCCCTTTTTTCGGAGCACCTTCTCTATTAAATAGACATCTGGCTGTTTGATTTTCTGCAATTCTTCTTCATAGAAACAACCGCTGATTGGGGAGCTGTTCATATCTTCCAACAGATAAGTGACCGGGTTGGTAATTCTCACAGCAGTAATTTTAAATAATTCCGCACTCCAATTAGGGGTATACCCCTTCTCAAAAATATGTTTAGCCTTACTTATTCGCACATCCCCAACGTTGTATTTGTGAGGCAGAGCCAACTTGATGTGAGAGTAGGATTGCTTCAATATCAGACTCTCATTCTGTTTCGAAACTTTAAACGGAGCCATTTTTATAGTTCTATGTTTACGTTTATTATATTTTTCAGTGACTTCTTTGAGTATATCCAACCATTTATATTTCCCGCTCAGACTGAATTGTTTGTAGATCGCTTCTTTCAACGTTCGAATGACACGTTCGGCAATAGCAGCTTTCTTCATAGAATATGTATTATAATGATTGATTCTATGTTTCTTAATTAACTCATCGAAGTGTTTATTGAAGAATTCCTCACCCTGATCGCTTTGTAGATTCCTAGGTTTACGATGCCCTTCCAGCAATATAGAACTGACAGCTTTCCGAACCTCTCCGGCCAATTTCGTTTTCAACGGACGAGTCCACAGAAATTTTGAGAAACAATCGATCACAACCAGAATAAATTTGAATCCGCGGTTTTCACGCGCATAA
The DNA here is from genome assembly GCA_958510875.1 of Endomychus coccineus. Lineage (NCBI taxonomy): Eukaryota > Metazoa > Arthropoda > Insecta > Coleoptera > Endomychidae > Endomychus > Endomychus coccineus. Next base: position 184,182,300 of record OY294067.1, on the reverse strand, counting down.
TTACCCATTTCAGCAAGATCCATTTGCCACAAGTCATCCAGCCCTTTTATGATTGTTCTGCGACGTTTAAAATTCTTTCGAACAGGCTTATGAAGCTCATCAACCACCTGCGCTTTACCCTTCATCATTTTTTGGATCGATCGTCGACGACGTCGGCTGAGCTAATAACTTTTGTGGTGGTGGGGAGGTGGTAGTAGCTCTTTCATGAGGATGATAGCTTCCCTTTTTTGCTTGCGAGACCATCGTCAAACTGATCGTATCAATTGCTTGTTCTATTTGCGATAGTTTGCTTTCGATGGTCTGTATACGTGTGGTTATGGTCTGATCATTAGTACTACGCGTTTTATAGTCTAATTCTATAGTTATCAGTTTACTATTGATGTTCTGTATACTATCGAATAGGTTGTCATACTTTGAATTGTTTTCTTGATCGTTACTAACGAGTGTTTTATAGTCTTCACGTATTTTATTCAATAATTTTTCAAGATATGTCTCATTTGCTTTATTAGTTTTGAATGGTGCTATCATACCATCTACAAGTTTTTCAATTTTGATTCTATTTTGCGTTGTAGAAGCAATCAGAGAGTCTGTGAATTTTTTTTTTTCGATGTGAAGGTAACCCCCCTCATTATGTATACTCTGTTTCATAGCTGTAGAGTTAACATCACTTTGATTTTTGTATGACTGTATTTCTGTATAAAGGATCTTCAAATCTTCGCGAAGTGCATCTATTAATCGTGTTAAACTTGGAATTGAGGAATTCATGATGTTATTAACGTTTATATGAATGGATGCATACTTTACAAGAACTTCGTTCAAATTCGCATTCACTCTAGTGATAGCGTTATCTACATATGCTTTGTTCGTAACATCATTATCAGAGACAGGTATTTTCACGTTGCAAATTTTCAAATTTTCCATATCTACATCACCATCAGGTGTATGTTTCAGAATGTTCATAAACATCGATCTACGCCAAAAAGCATCGACAGAACCAATACCATCCGATCGCCTCCCAAACTTATCAAGACTCATTATGTAAATGATTCAAAATGGAAATAACCATTACTAATATATGATATCTGCTTCTCTGAGTTCATTTATGATTGCAACAATCTCATTATCATGCGATGTATTCCCAGCTTGTTGTGATGCTATCAAAAGTTTCAACCGCTCCACGAGCTCGTTAGGATTATCCCAAAAGATATACTCTATAGCATCATCGTTATACTTCAAATGCATCCCTTTACCAGAGGTGGAACCAACACCACCACTTGTAACCAAAGGTTTGATGATATTTCTATACTTCGGTCTCGTACTACCTTTTAGATATCCGCTAATATTTTTATGTGCACTAGTTAATACCAAAATTTCTCTGTAGACAGCTTTATCTTTATTTGTATAGTTAGTAGGTGCATCGTAAAATATGAGTTCATATAATCCAGGTGTCCCCTTCGTGATATACCCCTCTGTTTTGATATTTTCACCGAATTCTATTTTCTTTTGACCTAGTCTCCACCCAGCAGAGCTAGCATCAAAAACAGGTCCATATAATTTATCGATTTTTTCACTTTCACCTCAATGATCTGCGATATATTTTCGAGCGACTTGTGGATAATGAGAAATCGATGGCTCCTCAAACACATCCTCCTCATCGAAGGTTTCACCGGCCGATTCTTCTTTCACTTCTTCCTCCACCTCCTCCTTTTTTACATGTACAGGACTCGATTTTTTTGAAGATTTAACAATTTCCTTCAGAGGTTCGGCTATAGGTTTAAATAGTTGTTCTATCGATTCATCTTCTTCAGATTCACCCAGTTTCAAGGCTAGATATTTTTTTCTAATAGACTTACTCAATTCTGCGATTTTTCGTTTACGTGTTAACTGCGTCACGTCCATTTTGTATATGTAATTCATTCACATATTTTATGTTTTTATATAAATATCAAAGCCTTTGCGATATCTGCCGTTATTTAAATCATAATCTTTCGCAATTACCAAAGTACCGAAATTCTTTGACCAACACATGCAACACATCTTTTTGAATTGATTGAAATCGATATCGGGAGATACGTGTTCATCGAAAACATGCTTTAGATTTATTCCATCCTGTTTAGATGAAACAATCAGATTACAATTATCGCGAATCAATTGTTTAGGTATTTTCGAGTACGTTTGACATAAATACGCTGCATCTATATTCTTATGTCTACACATCGAAAAATATTCGCGAATTTTCTGTTGCCCCTCGCAAGCTATGTCATCAAAGAGAAAGATAGAATCAGGTTTAGCCTTGTTTGGACTTATGATTTCTTCATTATCTTTATAAGGGAAATAACCAACTCCTTTAACTTGATCCAAAACTTCCTGCAATAGTTTATACTTGGGTTGATATAATGATTTCGAGTATATGTAAACATTTCTAAACTTCGCACCATTCGGATTGAATAATAGTGATAACATCACGTTCGTCTTACCACACCCACTCGGACCACAAATTATGGCGCGAAAAGAGTCTGGTAACAATTTACCATGTTTACCAACACCATTAGACTTAACTTTCAAATCTAAATTCTCGATTGGTAGTGTCTGCTCTTGTTGAACAGTCTCCATGTTGTGAGATAGTTTAACCAGGCAAATGTATATAAATAGAAACTTTATAAATCGTAAGCTCAGTATCAATGTTGATCTATCAAGGTGAAGGTTTGCTTAACACTGCCATAAACAACCTCCCTTTCGAAGTACATATTCCATCATATCAATTTTGTGGACCCGGTACTAAGCTTGAGAAACGGCTTGCACGTGGAGACAAAGGTATTAATCTGCTGGATTCAGCCTGTCGTCAACACGATATAGCTTACTCACAACATAAATCTCTAGAGGAGCGTCATAAGGCCGATAAAATATTAGAGGACTCTGCCTGGGAACGTGTCAAATCTAAAGACGCTAAAGCAGGTGAAAGACTCGCTAGTCTATTAGTTACCGGTGGGATGAAGGTTAAACGTAAACTAGGAATGGGCCATAAAAAACGTCGTGCAGGATGTTGTTTTCGAAAAGATATTGTAGGAAGTATTTCTAAGTCAATGGAACCATCTTCCTCATTAAGAAAGTCCGCTATGAACGCATTGAAGGCTGCACGAATAGCAATCAAGCGTGCTGGAGGTCGGAAACGCATCAGGGTACCTCGCATTATACCGCTACCAAAGTCTGATGGATTCCTACCGCTATTACTACCAATTTTGGGGGCGTTAGGAGCCCTTGGTTCAGTCGCTGGAGGTGCGAGTGCGATCGCTAATACAGTAGTCAATGCTAAAAACGCTAAAAAGAAACTTGAAGAAGACCAGTGTCATCATAAAGCTATGGAATCGTTGGGAAAGGGTTTATACTTGAGGAAAAACGTGAAAGGTGGATTTGGGTTGTATTTGAAGAAGCAGCAAAAAAACTCGCTATAAAGCACCCTGATAGACCGTTGTATGATTTGGTGCGTTTCGCCAAAAAAATGAGGATTCGACATTTTCGAGGGGTTTTTATGCGAGACACATTACCTAGAAAACCATGGCATAGAGAATGTATCATTCTCAATTTGGACTCAATCAAAAACAACGGCACTCATTGGGTGGCATTTAGGAAAATAAATAACGATGTAGAATACTTTGACTCTTTTGGAAATTTGAAACCACCAAAGGAACTAGTTCGATATCTGGGTGGTGGGGTTAGAATTTTCTATAATAACGATTCTTATCAAAAGTATGATCAGGTGATTTGTGGACATTTATGTTTGAAATTTCTCAGTTCTACGTAAACATCTGAAGCTGACAGTCATGGTTGATCACTACTATGAAGCATTTGTTCCAAAGATAATGGAACAACTTTCTGTTGATATTCCTAGGGCCGGAATGCAGTCAATCATCAGATACGTATATAATGATCTGATAAAGGCGATGGAAAAACCTCCAAGCGAGCTGACCAGAAGAGACTTATTATTTCTCCCGATAAAGTATGTGTTGAAGCATGCTAGTACATTTGGTCTCAGATGGAGTGAGGTGCCCGAATACCTGAAGGAACGTCTATATCCTTTTATGCCTTGTGATAAACATAATAATCAACCTGGGCAAATAACACATTGCGATGGTCCGTCACCACCTAGGAATCAATGTCCACACTGTTTATACGAGGAAATTGAGGATATTTTGAAGTGTGAAGGAATATGTGATAGTGATAAGCATGATCTAATTGTTAGAGTGTGTGAAGCAGACCCTTATTTTATGAAGTCATATTTTTATACTTCACTAATGTTACGCTATAAAATGAAGTTGCATGAATAAATTTTCATCAGTATCATGTCGCAATTATTCACGTTAACAAGTACCAATCACATTTTTTCCTTCACTCCCCAGAATTCTATAGAGTTGAAGCCTGATAAGCGATACTATTTAGCTTTATTGGGATTTACTTCATACAACTCTATACCGAATATTGAGAATGAGAAATTCTATTATTATGTGAATAAAACTTTGGAAGCAATCGAAATACCTTCAGGTAACTATGAAATAGCCGACATCGAAGAACTAATTAGGAAAAAATTGAAAGTGGAAGAAGATATTTTCTCTCTAAAACCAAATAACAACACTTTGAAGTTTGAAATATTCCATAAAAATCATACTATATCATTCGAAAAAAATGATAGTCTAGCAAAAATATTAGGATTTTCCCATAAAGTATTGGAAAAAGGTGTGGTGCACGTGTCCGATTTACCTGTTAACATTATAAAAGTAACCAACATCCGCTTTGAGTCGAACATTACCGTAGGAGCCTTCTACCGAGATAGACCTGCGCATACGATCTACGATTTCCCTATCACTGACGACCCAGGCTATAGAATTGTAGAGCGTCCAAAAAATCCTCTTTATTTACCGGTTTCTGATATCGGGGAGATTACCAACATCACCGTACTCGCTTTGGATCAACATTCGAAACCAGTAAATTTTCGTGGTGAAGAAAGTATTCTACATTTACATTTACAAGAAGTCTGAAAAATGGGTTTAGTTGTTGTTAATAACAATAAAAGAACCTCCTCCGATCAATATCCATCAGTCTTCAACAAAACACCTAAGCTGCGAGAGCTGCTTACTAAAGCGAACCGTTCAGTTCTACAATCCTTAGGTTTTCGTCTTAAATAAGAAAATATGTCTAAACGAAAGTATGTACGCAACGATGGTGATGTAAGCAACAACATTATCGCACCAATTTTCGATTTATACCAACAACCAAAATTCGATGAGTCGATTCGTAAAGCTGAATATAGATCGATTACACCTTTCGTTAAAGCCTTCAATAACAGCGATATCATAGAATTTGGAATAAATCAAGTGGATGCCTTCTTTTCCATGAAGGATACTCTGTTATCGGTTAAAGGTAAAATGGAGATAACTGGAGCTGGGAATGTTGTATTGGTGCCTAATTATGGAGCCTTTCTTTTCGACTCATGCTCATATAGTGAGAGTGGCCGGGATATCGAAACCGTTCGAGATCCTGGTATAGTCAGTGCTGTTCGAGCATTTACTTGCTATACACCAACAGATTTTACGCATATGTCTATTGCTGGTTGGACTTTCCCAGAAGAAAGCGTAGTCTTGGATGAGACTAAGTCATTCAGCTTACTGATTCCGCTGAAGCATATATTCAACATTTTTAACGATTACTCAATGATTTCATTCGGACGGCAGACTATTCGATTAGTACGTGCTCGAAACGATAACGATTGTATCATCACAGAAAACGCTGCTACCACAGTTAAATTTTCGATTGATAGTATGGAATTGAGGGTAAAATATATCTACCCCAATGATATAATTAGAGAGAAGCTATTACGAGCGATCAAGAGTGATTCGCCAATCTTAATCCCGTTCCGGAAATGGGAATGCCATGAACTTCCTGCCATAACAACTAATGCGAAAAGAGAAATTTGGGCTGTTAAGACGAGTGCAGCAGTCGAGAAACCTCGTTATGTCATTGTATTCTTCCAAACAGATAAACGAAACAATGTAAATGCCAATCCTACGATTTTCGATCATATGGATATTTCAAGTATTCGCTTATCTCTGAACGGTGAATATTATCCTAACGAGCGAATGAACTTGGACTATGCTAAAAACGATTACGTTCTCGCCCACCACAACTATACCGAATTCTATTCAAGCTATACGAATTCTACATCAAAACATCCTATATTGAGTTATGTTAATTTCAAAAAACGCGCGCTCTACGTGATAGATTGCTCGAAACAGGAAGAAGCGTTGAAATCTGCAACTGTTGATGTACGGCTGGAAATTGAAGCAGATAAGGGATTTCCCGCCAATACGAAAGCATATTGCATCATCATTCATGATTGTTTGATGGAGTACACACCCCTCACCGAAATTGTAAAGAGTCTCATTTAAGTATCAAACATCATGAGAGTAGCATTGGTTGATATTCAGGGATTCATCATCGATGATGTCTTCCACCCGAAAGAAATGTCTATACAGATAGGATTCAAACGTCATTATTCGTTGTTCAAACCAGCTGTACCATATTCATCGCTAAATGCGAAGGAGCGAAAATCGGTATGGTATTTAGAAAAATTTTATCATGGACTGGAATATGCATCGGGGAATGTGGAATATGAAGAACTAAATAATATTCTTAAATCGATTCTTCTGTGTGCAGTCGACTATATTTATATTCGCGGCTCTCAAAAAGCTGAATTTTTGAGAAAAAAGTGTGAAGAATTGGATATTTTCCCACACATCGTAGATGTTTGTAGATTTGATAACACTCAATGTGAAACAGGAAATTTTGAACAAACAAACAAATTGATCTGTCTGAATCATCGGAATGATGGAGGAAAATATATGTGTACAGTTCAACATGTTGATAAATTACAACAGTGGTTTCTTAATGTAATACTACCCAAATGAATATGTATTTTCTAAAATAAATATTATTATTATTATTATTGATATTTTATTTCTTGCCTAATCATCGTTGATCTTAAGCCATGACGTCATCAGAGTTTGTAAGCTATGATCGTCAGATGTTTGATCTAATAAAACACAACTTTCTCATCAATATCATTATTTATCAATATGTTTCTTTACATTTTTAATAAGGATTTTAAGAAGTAATACTGATAAAACGCTAAGATTAAAACACTGCATTGCATAAATTTCATTTTATTTCTGTGGTGTTGCTCTAGTTTGATAATTAATCGATGTAGTTGGTTGTTCTCCGCCAGTTTGCCAATTATTAGTATCACCCTCACTACCATCATGGAATAATAACTTGAGTTTATAGTTGAACATAGACATCGTTTTAGGAATATCGTATGTAAAAACCTCTAGTTGGTTCTCATTAATCATTAGGTGATTCATAGGTTGTCATTCCGTTCGGTTACATTCATTTTTGAGATCCATGCTGAGACATATATAAATATGTTTCACTCGGTGTGGAGCGTTTGTGTATAAGATTCCGTTTAAAATTGAGGTTAGGATTATAAAATTTGCTTTCAATATAGCCATCTCCAACAGTTAAATTACCCAGTTGTCTTATAACTATATTTTTATTTTCATAAAATTCTATGTCTCTACTCAGTGCTTTCACTCTTTCACCAAATTCATACAGTTTACGTGCGTATTCAGCTGAAGACATATCGATACTGTGACATATCGATAATGATATTATTTTATAATAGATAGAACATCTTGCTTTGTAAGAAATTCATATAATTTCCAGCTATTCACACTACAACACATAGGATTCTTACTATGAGAGTGATGAAGGCAGATAAATTCGCAATTTCCTCGCACAAATTTCGGACCCTCATCTTTTATATTTTCTACTTTCACTCGATGTAAACCCCATTTTTTCAAGCACTTTACAAGGAATTTAGCTTTCCCCTCTCCACTAACATATATGACACTGTCTGGATCGATATTTTCCTTCAGAATTTCCTCCATTTGATCATATTCCTGATATCCTGAGTTGTATGGAATACCATGATATCTTTCACCACTTAATATTTTCTTCATCTGACTTTCGGAAAGTTGATTCAACGGGACAGGTGGTTTGAATAGAAAATATTTCTCTAACTTTTTCTCACAATCCAACAAGGCGAGTTCCTTTACTATATATTTGTGTGAAGCCATGTGAAAGCTCTGAATATCGACCACTACAGTCTTCATCTTGAACTATAATGACTGTCCATCTATACCCCCTAACCTCAACTCAGAGTTGTAAAAACGATGGAAACGATCGTTCCGACCGTTTGAATCGTTTCGATCGTTTTCTAATCGTTTCAACCGTTTTTCAATCTCAAACTTAAAGACCGGTAATGCTGTGACCTACATCTAATCAGACTGTCTGTTCACAAGTGGCTCCCCAACACCGTCTACAGACACCATCACAGTTACAACCAACATTACACACGTCATACCTACAGACGCCATGACAGGTCTCGAACACAACACACTTCTATTCCATACACAACATCCAACTCTATGGTTCACAACTGCAACAAACATAACACACGTCATAGCACAATACCTACAGACGCCATGACAGTTACAACCAACATTACACACGTCATACCTACAGACGCCATGACAGGTCTCGAACACAACACACTTCTATTCCACACACACAACATTTAACTCTATGGTTCACAACCACACTGTTCACACACGCCATGTCAGTTACAACCAACATTACACACGTCACATCACAATACCTACAGACGCCATGACAGTTACAACCACCATTACACAAGACGTACCTACAGACGCCATGACAGGTCTCGAACACAACACACAACATCCAACTCTATGGTCTACAACACACTTCTATTCTATTCTATACGCAACATCCAACTCTATTGTCCATTACCCTCAGAACACAGAATCACATCAAACATATACACCTCTCTCTCATACTCACGCAATTCCCTATACTCAGACCGGATGCACTTCCGTCCCAGAAGTAGTCCATTACACCTACTACACAAATGTGTCTTCACAATATTTGAAAGACATCGATATGGTCTTATTTGTGGAGAAGGGAATTCGTGGAGGTGTAAGCCAATGCAGTAATCGATTTGCAAAGGCCAATAATAAATACATGAATAATCACGACCCCGAAAAAGAGACAAGTTATCTCATGTATTTCGATGTATGCAATCTATATGGGTGGGCTATGATTCAATATTTACCCTATGATGGGTTCGAGTGGGTTGAAAACCTCGATGATGTAGACGTCAGAAACGTCTCAGACGAAAGTCCAATTGGTTACATATTGGAAGTCGATTTAGAATACCCACCTGAACTACATGATCTACACAAAGATCTCCCTCTTTGTCCGACACATACAGCACCACCCAACAGCAAATTACCTAAATTACTTACAACTCTCCAAAATAAAACTAAATATATCATTCACTATCGAAATTTAGAACAATGTTTGGCGCTGGGGATGGTGCTGAAAAAAGTCCATAGGATTTTAAAATTTAAGCAAGCCCCGTGGCTTAAAGCGTACATAGATCTTAACACTAGATTGAGGGCAGCTTCTAAGAATGCGTTTGAAATAGCTCTCTTCAAGTTGCTGATCAACGCAATTTTCGGTAAATCTATGGAAAATGTACGAAAGCATAGACTAGTTAGATTAGTTAATAAACGGTATGGACCTTATGGGGCTCGCTATTATATTTCACAACCTAATTTCAATAGCAGTAAGATATTTGAGGAGAATTTGGTAGCCATAGAACAGAATAAATTAGAAGTCCTATTTAACAAACCCATTTATGTGGGGATGTCCATTTTGGACATTTCCAAAACCTGCGTTTACAATTTTCATTATGGCTTCATGTTAAAATTATATAAAGACCCAGGATTGATGCGATTATGTTACACTGATACTGACAGTTTGATTTACCACATTATAACGAACGATGACATTTATGAGACAATTATAAATAAGAATATTGAAAAATTTGACACTAGTGATTATGCCCTAGACAACCTCTTTAAGATTCCACAGGTCAACAAAAAAGTAGTAGGCTTAATGAACGACGAGAATAAAGGCCTCCTCATGGATAAGTTCGTCGGTTTGCGGGCAAAAATGTACAGCTTCACTGTCCAAAATCATGACGCTAGTGACGTCACAAAGGAAGCCAAAGGGGTGCGCGAGTATGTCTTACGAAATACGATAACATTCGAAGACTATGTTAGATGTTTGGAAGAGAACATCGAAATGTATCGCGTGCAGAGATCCATCCGCTCTTTCGACTTGAAGCTTCATACCATAGAGCAAAACAAAATCTGTTTGAGCCCCTTTGATAATAAAAGGGTAATATTGGGGGACAAAACAAGCACCCTACCTTATGGCCATTATTCTTTAGGTTAGAATTAAGATTATTTGTTTAAATTATAGGTTAAGATATTTGTTTCTAATTAATATATGTATTTTCTTTTTTAATCAATGTTTTTTATATATATATATATATATATATATATATATATATATATATATATATATATATATATATATATATATATATATATATATATATATATATATATATATATATATATGTATTTCTATGTATGTTTTTATATGTATGTATGTTTTTTTTCCCAAGTATTTTTTTTATCTGAATAAATATTTTATGTGGAAGTTTGGATGTTTTAATAAAACCCAAAATAATAGCATCAATTCTTTTATTGTTCTAAATCATACAGAACTTTATTCTTATAGAAAAATAACATTTCTCTAAGTGTATTGCTTAATAAACAGTCGAGCGAAATACCGATGAAACAATACAAGAGGGTCATTTCATCAGGCTGCTGCTGCTGTGGGTCTCTCATACTTTCAATCATATCAATAACATTATGATAGTATGTGGAAAATCCAAAATGTTCGAGAAAAGACACTCGATGCAATAGCACTTCATCGTTGATTCGAATAATTTCTCGAACATCTTCTTCGCACAACCACACATGGATATTATGCTTTGTAACTTGGAGTAATTTAACATTATTGAAGTACACAAGTTGGACTATTTGGCAGTATTCATCAGATAATATGGGTGCAGCATCGAAATCTGATTGTAAACTTGCGAAGAACTTGATGATTTTCACTCGAAGAATATCGATTAAATCGATCCATTCTAGCAGGCTAAAGCTGAGTTTGCAATTTTGAACGTATTGAACGAGTGAGATTGTAGGTGAGAAGGTCCGTACAGGACTCAATCCACATTTGATTCCATAACTTGCCCCCACCAACGGGTACGTTGTATTCATCAATAGGAATGGTTCATCTTTTGCCATCATCTCGAACTCTTCTAAAATATGATCCAACTCAGAACAGTTGCTGCTGTTGCTGCTATCTTCACCAACACTAGCCTGGGACAACATCTTATTAAAAACTGTTCTGGATTGTTCGATTCACCAGAACCTAACCCTCGCTCACAAAATATTTACTTGCACATGCGCAGGTCATTAGCAGCATATTTCTTCGATTTGATTGGAAGTTTGGATGAGAACATCGAAGCATAAAACTTGAAGTGTGGGGGGAGGAGAAAATTTGTGGTGTTGGTTGCGTAGTCCATCGACTATGTATGAGTCAAAGAAGAAAGTTTTATTAGAAGTTCCTCTACGAATCCCTCGTAGATCCATTATTTCACAGCGGTAAGGCAGAAGCGCGATCCGATAAAAATCGACATCAATTTCATGTAGCACTTTGAAACAATCAAGTATATAGGACCGAGGTTTTGGGGTTATACCAGGAATTTGATGTAATATAAATTTCTTCCATCTATTTTCGTATATAAAGTAGCCTTCAACATTCATATCAATTATCTCCCAATCGTTTTCGGGTGGGTTGAAATCTCCTCCAAAATAGAAAATATCCACATAACCGCATTCCTTCACAGCCCCAATAACGAACGTTACAAATTCTCCAGCGATTATCCAATTTTTAGATGGTAATTGTAATTCTTCAAGGGTTTCCATCAAATTTGGAGGACATACTACACTTATAAATTGTTTTGCATCGTACACGGTGGTAAGTACATTATGAACAAAACTGTTGTATAATTGCAAAGACATTTTCACGCAGACTGATTCGATTATTTGACTTCCACTAGGTTGAACCACCAGTCAAATATTTTATTAGGAAGACATGCGCAGCAGCAGTACATTATACAACATCAGAATTTTCAATCCAACTTTTCTCTTTTATACCGTACCATTTTACATACATTTTATCACCCTTTTTTCGAAGCACCTTCTCGATCAAATAAACATCTGGCTGTTTGGTTTTCTGTAATTCTTCCTCGTAGAAACAGCCGCTAATTGGTGCGTTGGTCATATCTTCTAGTAGATATGTGACCGGGTTGGTAATTTTAACTTTGATGATTTTAAATAATTCCGCACTCCAATTGGGCGTAAATCCCTTCTCAAAAATATGTTTAGCTTTACTTATTCGCACAATATCCCCTACGTGGTATTTGTGAGGTAGGGCCAACTTAATGTGCGAGTAAGATTGCTTCAATATGCGACTTTCATTCTGTTTCGTAACCTTAAACGGAGCCATTTTAATGGTTCTATGTTTACGATGATTATATTTTTCGGTGACTTCAGGGAGTGTATCCACCCATTTGTATTCTCCACTCAGACTGAATTGCTTGTAGATCGCTCCTTTCAACGTTCGAATGACGCGTTCAGCAATGGCTGCTTTCTTCACAGAATACGTATTATAATGGTTGATTTTATGTTTTTTCATTAGCTCGTCAAAGTGCCTGTTGAAGAATTCTTTTCCCTGATCGCTATGCAGGTTCCTAGGCGTACGATGTGACCCTTCTAGCAATATAGAACTGACCGCTTCCCGAACCTCTTCGGCTGATTTCGTTTTCAGCGGGCGTGTCCACAGAAATTTCGAGAAGCAATCGATCACCACCAAAATGTATTTAAATCCACGATTTTCGCGCGCATAATTACCCATCTCGGCAAGATCCATTTGCCACAAGTCATCCAACCCTTTTAAGATTGTTCAAATTCTTTCGAACAGGCTTATGAAGCTCATCAACCACCTGCGCTTTACCCTTAATCATTTTTTGGGGTCGATCGGTGTTGTCGGAGCTAATAACTTTTGTGGTGGTGGTGAGGTGGTAGGAGCTCTTTTATAAGGATGATGAGATGAGGCGGCTTCACCTTTTGCTTTTTTCGATATCTTCAGCGTAGCACCCGTAGTCAAACTGATGAGGACATCAATCGCTTGTTCTATTTGCAACACTTTGCTTTCGATGGTCTGTATACGTGTGGTCATGGGCTGATCATTAGTACTACGCGTTTTATAGTTTAATTCTAAAGTTATCAGTTTACTATTGATGGTCTGTATACTATCGAATAGGTCGTTATATTTCGAACTGTTTTCTTGATCGTTACTAACAAGTGTTTCATAGTCTTCACGTATTTTCTTCAATAATTTTTCAAGATTTGCCTCATTTGCTTTATTAGTTTTGAACGATGCTATCATACCATCTACAAGTTTTTCAATTTTAATTCTATTTTGTGTTGTAGAAGCAACCAGAGAGTCTGTGAATTTTTTATTTTCGATGTGAAGGTACCCACCCTCATTATGTATACTCTGTTTTATAGCTGTAGAGTTGACATCACTTTGATTTTTGTATGACTGTATTTCGGTATAAAGGATCTTCAAATCTTCGCGAAGTGTATCTATTAATCGTGTTAAACTTGGAATTGAGGAATTCATGATGTTATTGACGTTTATATGAATGGCTGCATACTTTACCAGAACTTCACTTAAATTTGCATTCACTCTAGTGATAGTGTTATCTACATATGCTTTGTTTGCAACATCATTATCCGAGATAGGTATTTTCACATTACAAATTTTCAAATTTTCCATATCCACATCACCTTCGGGCGTATGCCTTAAAATGTTCATAAACATCGATCTGCGTTTGAAAACGTCGACGATGCTATCACCCGACAACGCTGAGCGTCTACCGAACTTATCAAGACTCATTATATAAATGGTGTTGGGTTGAAGTATCCAGTACTAATATATGATGTTTGCCTCTCTTAGTTCATTTATTATAGCAACAATTTCATTATCGTGTGAAGTATTTCCAGCTTGTTGTGATTCCACCAGTAGTTTTAGTCGGTCCACCAGCTCGTTTGGATCATCCCAAAAAATATATTCCATAGGCTTCTTGTTGTATGTTAAATGTAAACCGCTATCGCTTGCTGCTGCTGCTGTCGAAGTCGTCTCCGACGACGATACAGAGGCTGGTCGAAACATAGGTTTAATTATGGACATGTACTTTATCGCACTGGTACCCTTCAAACGACCATTAACATTTTTATGTGCATTTGTTAACCTCAAAATTTCTTTGTATGCTGCTCGATCGTTATTCGTGAATTTTGTGGGTGTTTTGTAGAATATGAGATCGTACAATCCGGGTGTTCCCTTTGCGCTATAACCTGCAGTTTCGATATTCTCTCCGAATATTATATTTTTAACACCTAGAATCCACCCTGCAGAGCTCCCATCATAAACAGGTCCATATACTTTATCGATTTTCTTGTTGTTCTCCCAATGCTCTTGAACATATTTACGAACTTGTGGGGGATAATGTGCGAGTGAAAGTTCGATCTCAGTCATAGCATCATCGAACGCGTCATCCTCCTCTCCCCCCTGCCCCTCTTCTTCTTCTTCTTCATCGTTATCTTTAGGTTCTAATTTTATTTCTTTTTTCATTAACTGCGCAGTAGGATGTTTAATTTTTTTGACGATCGCTTTCAATGGTGTGGCGATAGGTTTGAACAGTTATTCTATTGATTCGTCTTCTTCAGATTTACCTAGTTTCAAGGCTAAATATTTCTTCCTTATAGACTTACTCAATTCGAAGATTTTTCGCTTACGTGCTAACTGATCGGCGTCCATCTTGTATTTGGACTAAAATTGACAATTCACGTTTTTATATATACATCGAAACCTCTGCGGTATCTACCATCGTTCAAGTCGAAATCCTTTGCAATGACCAAAGTTCCGAAATTATCCGTCCAGCACAAGGCGCACATCTTCTTGAACTGATTGAAATCGACGTCGGGCGATACGTGCTCATCAAATACATGCTTCAAATTGATCTCGTCCTGCTTAAAGAGAACGATCAAATTACAATTGTCGCGAATCAATTGTTTCGGTATTTTCAAGTACGTTTGGCACAGATATGCCGCATCGATCTATCAATAAACCTAAGAGCGAACTTACACGTAAGAATTTAATGTTTCTACCGATGGAATACATCCTAAAACATTTGGATGTGGTGTTTCTCAATCAGAAAGAGGTTCCGGAACATATGTTTGAATACCTTTACCGTCATATGCAGTGTAAGGAACATGTCGATGAAGATTGCGATGGTCCACAACCCCCACGCAAACTATGTTCTCAATGTTTATCTGAGCAGATTTCTCACATCATAGAGAACGAAGAAATGACTCATCATGAGAAGCAAGTGTTGATAGAAGAAGTTTGCAAAGACGACCCATACTTTATGAAATCATACTTATTCCATCTATTAATGTTAAAATATAAATAGAGATGTTTCAATAAATTTTTATTAGTATCATGTCTCAGTTGTTCACGTTAACAAGCACCAACCATATATTCTCGTTTACACCGCAGATTTCGATTGTGCTGAGGCCAGACAAAAAATATTACTTAGCATTGTTGGGATTCACTTCCTACAATTCCATACCGAATATCGACAACGAAAAATTCTACTATTACGAGAATAAAACTTTGAAAGAAATCGCAATACCTGCAGGTAACTATGAAATAACCGATATCGAAGAATTGATTAAAAGGAATCTGAAGCAAAAAGAAGATATATTCTCACTGAAACCCAATAACAATACCCTAAATTGTGAAATATTCAGTACACATCTCGATATATCGTTCGAAAAGGATGATAGTTCAGCTAAAATATTAGGGTTTTCACGTAAAGTATTAAGGAAAGGTGTATTGCACGTTTCCGATCTACCTGTGAACATTATAAAAGTTACAAATATCCGTTTCGAATCAAACATTACCGTAGGAGCGTTCTATCGAGACAGACCTGTGCATACGATTTACGACTTCCCAATAACCGACGATCCTGGTTATAGAATTGTGGAACGACCAAAAAATCCTCTATATTTACCAGTGTCCAATATCGGTGAGATTACCAACATCACCATACTCGCTTTGGATCAACACTCTAATCCGGTTAATTTTCGCGGGGAAGAAAGTATTCTACATCTACATTTACAAGAAGTCTGAAATGGGTTTGGTTGTTGGAGACAATAAAAGAACTTCACACATCCCATCTTCATCAGTCTTCAACAATTCACCAAAACCGCGTGACGTACTCACCAAAGCTAATCAATCAGTTCTACAATCTCTTGGGTTTCGACTTAAATTTGAAAAAAATGCCTAAGCGGAAGTATGTAGGTAACAATGCTATCAACGATGTGGATTTGAACAACAGTGTTGTCTCATCAATTTTTGATATCTATCAAGAACCGAAATTCGATGAGTCGATACGAAAAGCTGAATATAGATCGATCACACCTTTCGTTAAGGCGTTCAATAACAGCGATATTGTGGAGTTTGGAATAAATCAAGTGGATGCATTTTTTTCCATGAAGGATACCCTATTGGCTATCAAAGGAAAAATAGAAATAACTGGAGCTGGGAATGTCTCAATTGTACCTAATTATGGAGCCTTTCTTTTCGACTCATGCTCTTACAGCGAAAGTGGGCGAGACATCGAAACTGTTCGAGATCCTGGAATAGTTAGTGCTGTAAGGGCATTCACTTGCTACACTCCTACTGATTCCACGCATATGTCTATTGCCGGTTGGACTTACCCCGAAGAAAGTGTAGTTTTAGATCAAAGTAAGACTTTCAGCTTACTGATTCCACTAAAGCATATATTCAACATTTTCAATGATTATTCTATGATTACATTTGGGCGACAAACAATTCGATTGGTGCGAGCTCGAAACGATAACGATTGTGTTATAATTGCAAACGATGCTACCACAGTTAAATTTTCGATTGACAGTATGGAGTTGAAAGTCAAATATATCTTTCCCAACGACATAATTAGAGAAAAGCTATTGCGAGCCATCAAAAGTGATATGCCCATCCTAATTTCATTCAGAAAATGGGAATCACATGAACTGCCTGCTATAACGACTGACGCGAAAAGGGAAATTTGGGCTGTCAAGACTAGTGCAGCAGTTGAAAAACCGCGTTATGTTATAGTATTTTTCCAAACAGACAAGCGGAACAATGTGAAAGCTAATCCCACGATATTCGATCACGTACACATTTCTAGTATTCGCTTATCTCTAAACGGAGAATATTTCCCTAGTGAACGAATGAACTTGGACTTTGCCAAAAATGATTACGTTCTCGCCCACCACAACTACACTGAATTCTACCCCAGCTACACGAATTCTGCTGTGAAACATTCAATATTGGGTTATAGCAGTTTCAAAACACGCGCTTTGTACGTAATCGATTGTTCTAAGCAAGAAGAAGCCGTGAAATCAGCTACTGTCGACGTGCGACTGGAAATCGAAGCAGATAAAGGATTTCCCGCTAATACGAAAGCTTATTGCATCATAATTCACGATTGTTTAATGGAATACTCACCCCTCATCGAAATCATCAAGAGTCTCATTTAGACATAAATTCGATCAGTTTATTACGTGACACCATGAGAATCGCTTTGGTTGACATTCAAGGTTTCGTCGTCGACGATGTGTTCCATCCGAAAGAAATGTCTATTCAGATTGGATTTAAACGACATCATTCATTGTTTAAACCATGCATACCCTTTGCATCGTTGAATGCTCAAGATCGAAAATCTATATGTTATGTGGAGAGACTCGTACATGGAATAAAATATTCTTCTGGAGATGTAGAATACACCGAAATAGATAATATTCTAAAATCTAATCTTCTATGTAAGGCAGACTATATTTATGTTCGAGGTCATCAAAAAGCTGATTTTTTAACGAGAAAGTGCCAAGAACTGAATATTTTCCCACACATTGTAGATGTGTGTAACTTTGATAATACTCTATGTGAAACAGGAAAATTCGAACCTTCAAACAGGATGAGCTGCATGAATCACCGTAATGATGGAAAAAAATATATGTGTACAATTCAACACGTGGATAATCTACAGCAATGGTTCCTGAACATTATTCTACCAAATTAAATATATCTGTATATATATTCATTAAATACATGTTATTACTATTATTCAATAAAACAACTCTTTATTATTATTATATGTATTTATTTGTATGTTTCTTAACAATTTTTATGATGATTTTAAGTAGTAAAACTAATAAGACACTAAGATTGAAACATTGCATCGCATAAATCTCGTTTACTATCTGTGTCGGTGATGGTGTGTTTGGTGGTGGTGGTGGTTGAGAAGACATCGATGTAGGTGATGGGGTGAATGTTTGCCACTTCATAACATCCCCCTCTGTACCATTTGGAAATAATAGCTTGAGCTTATAATTGAATGTGTGATTGGTGGTGGTCCGCATCGTTTCGATTATGTATGTGAATACCTCTAGTTGATTTTCGTTAATCATTTGATAATTCATTGGCTGCCATTCTGTTCGATTACATTCATTTCTCAGATCTTTCCTGGGACATATATAAATACGTTTCACTCGATTCGGAACGTTTGTATACAGGATTCCATTCAAAATTGAGGTTAGGATTATAAAATTGGGTTCTAACATAACCATCCTCTCCGCCAATACTTAAACTATTCAATTGTCTTATAGCGATATTTTTATCTTCGTAAAATTTTAAATCTCTACTCAAAGCTTTTACTTTCGCACCGAATTCTTCCAATTTACGTGTGTATTCTTCAAGAGACATATTAATACTGATGAATTCATCGACTATATACACACGCTAGTATAAACACCATACCTTAGATTTCTTATTACTTGAGCTCCAAAAATTCAAGTTTAAAAGCCGGGTTGCTTTTATTAACATCCTCTTTTCCCCTGTATATCAAAATCAAACAAGGTTTCATGTTGATTTGTTCCAAAATTGGGATAATCTGATTGGTCAGTCGATTGGGTAGGAAGATAGAGAATTCATTGAACTCGAGCAATACGGATTCACCAAATTTGTTCTTACTACTCTCGCTTGAAGTATTGTATAATGCTTATTGATTTCGAGCTCTGAAACTCTCCTTAATGGTTTTCTCTCCAAAAGAGCACAATGAATAAGTTTTGTTAGATCCATCATGAATCTGAAACAATATGAATAAAATTGAAGATCTTTAAATTCGTAATACACACACTAAATTGATACAACAGTTATTTTATAAAAGTTAATTAATTAATTTTATACTTGTTATTTTATGAATGTGAATTGAATAATTTTTTAACTGTTTATTCTGAATAAGAGACAAAACAAGTATGTTTTTATGGCAGTGAATTAAATAATTGAATTAAACTAACATTTTCCGTTCAATAGAAGACCGCAGACAAAGGATATAAGAAAACGATGTGTTTCGTTTGAGCTGTAACAGATGACTGAACAAACGAAAATTAAATTCGTAGTCAACATAACTCTCAATCCTAATTCGCTTACTAACAAGTCTAGACTTGTATATCACTTATTGTTATTTGTTGACCTAATGAATGACTCCATTGTATTCACAGCTGCTTACGTAAATCGTTTTTGAATTAAGATGGAACTTCCCGCGCAATGAAATTAACAAAATACCTCATAGATGTCGTCCTTTGACGTTAACTGTTCTGACATTGACATTCAGCTATGATAGTTCATCGGTTTAGTGATAGATGGCGATATAGGCTACAACATCGGTAACATTTTGAATTGGAGTCTCATAGATGTCGTCCTTTGACGTTAACTGTTATGACATTGACATCCAGCCATGATAGTTCATCGGTTCATAAATTTCCCGCGCAAAAACATTAACAAGATATATGATAGTTCATTAATATATCGTTTTTTTTTTTTAATAGAGATGGAACTTCCCGCTCGAAAACATTAACAAAATACCTCATAGATGTCGTCCTTTGACGTTAACTGTTCTGACATTGACATTCAGCTATGATAGTTCATCGGTTTAGTGATAGATGGCGATATAGGCTACAACATCGGTAACATTTTGAATTGGAGTCTCATAGATGTCGTCCTTTGACGTTAACTGTTCTGACATTGACATCCAGCTATGATAGTTCATCGGTTCATAAATTTCCCGCGCAAAAACATTAACCTCATAGATGTCGTCCTTTGACGTTGACAGGTACGCATGACGGTTGATCGGTTCATTCATAGATGTAGTCATTTGAAGTTAACTGTTCTGACATTGACATTGAAGTATGATAGTTCATTGGTTCATTAAGAGATGGCGGTGATGTAGCTATAACATCAGTCATATTTTGAATTGTGACCTCATAGATGTCGTCCCTTGACGTTAACATTTCTGACGTTGACAGGTATGCATGACGGTTGATCGGTTCATTCATAGATGTAGTCGTTTGAAGTTAACTGGTCTGACATTGACATTTAAGTATGATAGTTCACCGGCTCATCAGAAGATGGCGGCGATGTAGGAGATGGTGGTGATGTAGCTATAACATCAGTCATATTTTGAATTGTGACCTCATAGATGTCGTTCCTTGACGTTAACATTTCTGACGTTGACAGGTATGCATGACGGTTGATCGGTTCATTCATAGATGTAGTCGTTTGAAGTTAACTGGTCTGACATTGACATTTAAGTATGATAGTTCATCAGAAGATGGCGGCGATGTAGCTACAACATCAGTCATATTGTGGTTTTGACGTTAACTTTTCTGACATTCGGTTCCAACGTCGGCCATGATAAACATCACCAAAACACCTCTACGTTTGAATTTGGCGGGTCGATGACGTCACATCCAACTAACCTCACATCCAGACCTCTATGGTCGGAAGTTCTATGATCATCGTAAGCTCTATGGACACGTTTGAATGTTTTTATGGCAGTGAATTAAATAATTGAATTAAACTAACATTTTCCGTTCAATAGAAGACCGCAGACAAAGGATATAAGAAAACGATGTGTTTCGTTTGAGCTGTAACAGATGACTGAACAAACGAGAATTAAATTCGTAGTCAACATAACTCTCAATTCTAATTCGCTTACTAACAAGTCTAGACTTGTATATCACTTATTGTTATTTGTTGACCTAATGAATGACTCCATTGTATTCACAGCTGCTTACGTAAATCGTTTTTGAATTAAGATGGAACTTCCCGCGCAATGAAATTAACAAAATACCTCATAGATGTCGTCCTTTGACGTTAACTGTTCTGACATTGACATTCAGCTATGATAGTTCATCGGTTTAGTGATAGATGGCGATATAGGCTACAACATCGGTAACATTTTGAATTGGAGTCTCATAGATGTCGTCCTTTGACGTTAACTGTTATGACATTGACATCCAGCCATGATAGTTCATCGGTTCATAAATTTCCCGCGCAAAAACATTAACAAGATATATGATAGTTCATTAATATATCGTTTTTTTTTTTTAATAGAGATGGAACTTCCCGCTCGAAAACATTAACAAAATACCTCATAGATGTCGTCCTTTGACGTTAACTGTTCTGACATTGACATTCAGCTATGATAGTTCATCGGTTTAGTGATAGATGGCGATATAGGCTACAACATCGGTAACATTTTGAATTGGAGTCTCATAGATGTCGTCCTTTGACGTTAACTGTTCTGACATTGACATCCAGCTATGATAGTTCATCGGTTCATAAATTTCCCGCGCAAAAACATTAACCTCATAGATGTCGTCCTTTGACGTTGACAGGTACGCATGACGGTTGATCGGTTCATTCATAGATGTAGTCATTTGAAGTTAACTGTTCTGACATTGACATTGAAGTATGATAGTTCATCGGTTCATTAAGAGATGGCGGTGATGTAGCTATAACATCAGTCATATTTTGAATTGTGACCTCATAGATGTCGTCCCTTGACGTTAACATTTCTGACGTTGACAGGTATGCATGACGGTTGATCGGTTCATTCATAGATGTAGTCGTTTGAAGTTAACTGGTCTGACATTGACATTTAAGTATGATAGTTCACCGGCTCATCAGAAGATGGCGGCGATGTAGGAGATGGTGGTGATGTAGCTATAACATCAGTCATATTTTGAATTGTGACCTCATAGATGTCGTTCCTTGACGTTAACATTTCTGACGTTGACAGGTATGCATGACGGTTGATCGGTTCATTCATAGATGTAGTCGTTTGAAGTTAACTGGTCTGACATTGACATTTAAGTATGATAGTTCATCAGAAGATGGCGGCGATGTAGCTACAACATCAGTCATATTGTGGTTTTGACGTTAACTTTTCTGACATTCGGTTCCAACGTCGGCCATGATAAACATCACCAAAACACCTCTACGTTTGAATTTGGCGGGTCGATGACGTCACATCCAACTAACCTCACATCCAGACCTCTATGGTCGAAAGTTCTATAATCATCGTAAGCTCTATGGACACGTTTGAATTTCGCGGGTTAGTAACGTTACGTCCAACTAACCTCACATCCAGACCTCTATGGTCGAAAGTTCTGTGATCATCGTAAGCTCTATGGACACGTTTGAATTTCGCGGGTTAGTAACGTTACATCCGAAGTTGCGCGCGCAACATCCGGTCGATGACGTCATTTCCTGGTGGAGAAGTAGCGGACTTAATCTACTCACAAGTTATCCCAGACTGTCTCGTAATTGTCGCTGGACAAATTGGAACTTTGAATAGTTTTGGCGGCAGTTCCGCCAAGCGAAGCGCGCAGGTAATGAAACTTCTGCACGTTAGATATCTGTGTGTTTGTGTGTATGAGTGATTCGAATAATTCTTTGAATTCTAGCCATTCCGTGTATACCCCATTAAATTTTGGCAAATTAGTAATTGGCAATTTTACATGGTTGTCTAAGTTTTGAGGATTTTGAGAAAATTGACTTGATGTAATTTCGGAATTAATTAATAATCTATTTAATTTAGAAGTTATTGAATGATATTTTGTCTCAAATTCATCGCGTTCTTTGTATTCCTCCTCTAACAGATCTTCATCGCAGCTATCTTCTATTTGCTCTTGAATTAATTTAAAATTACTTATGAGCTCGGAAGATTTATCTAAGCGCGATCGAATGATGTCTAATTGTTCAATTGTGTGGTCAGATATTATATTTTGTTGATAAAATGTATCTAACGATGTTAATTGATGTTTGATACTACCGCGCTTGCGATGTAAAGTTTTAATATTTGTGGTAGCCATTGCACTAACAAAACTTATGAATTATTATTATGAAAATATGAAATATGAATTGATATAACTATGGAAGGCTTGAAATTGATGGTATAATGACTATAAATAGGTATAAGGACTAATTGGATCGAAACTTACTGAGCATGACGTAGGAAGACTTAAGTGAGAGATGGTCAAACTCTACCGCGTTGTATTGTAATTGTAATTATGGAACCGCTTGTGTGAAGTCGGCCAGTTGAATATCGTCGTCCTTTTGTTATACCAATATTGATGTTATGCTGCCGATGAATTCCGCGTGCCGCTGTAGCTAGAGGGTTGCTACCTGGTATAGTGTATTTAGGACCCTTCTTCTTTTGCTTGGCGTCACTATTCTGCCTTAGCATTAACAATTATGCATTTGCAATGATGTTTTTGCACTAAAACACTGTTTTCATTACACTTTGAGTTGATGATATGTGATAAATTCAAATGCTGAATATATCCTGGATCGAATGGACCAAAATTATGTCTTTGATTTTGTAGATAAATGGTTTAATAATGGACTGTAATAAATTTGACGTTACCGCTTTGTTGGTTTAAAACGTACTGACTACTTGCTTAGGTACAAAGACCTAAACTGTACAGTCGTGTACAAAATTTATTTAAACTTATTTGTACATACGTAAACATCTGGAGTGGGCAGTCATGTCTGAATCCCACGATAAATTTATCGGAAAGATTATGCAACAACTTTCTGTTGATATTCAAAGACCTGGAATGCATGCAATCATCCGATACGTATATGATAATCTAATAAAAGCAATGGAAAAACCTTCAAGCGAACTAAGCAAAAGAGACTTATTATTCCTCCCGATGGAATACATTCTAAAACATTTGGATTTGGTGTCTCTCAATCAGAATGAAGTTCCAAAATATATGTTGAACACCCTTTACCGCCATATGAGGTGTACGGAACATATCGACGAAGATTGCGATTGTCTGCCGCCTCCTCGCAAACTATGTTCGCAATATTTATCTGAACAGATATCGAAGGTCATGGAGACCGAGGGAATAACGCATCATGAGAAGCAGGTGTTGATTGAAGAAGTGTGCAGAGACGATCCATACTTTATGCGATCATACTTATTCCATATATTAATGTGCAAATATAAATAGGAATGTTACAATAAATTCTTATCAGTATCATGTCGCAGTTATTCACGCTAACAAGCACCAACCATATATTCTCGTTCACACCGCAGAATTCGATCGAGTTGAAGCCTGATAAGCGATACTATTTGGCTTTGTTGGGATTCACTTCTTATAACTCTATACCGAATATCGAGAACGAGAAATTTTACTATTTGGCGGACGATAGAAAGACTTTGAAAACAATCGAAATACCTTCGGGCAACTACGAACTATCCGACATTGAAGAATTAATTCGGAAAAGATTGAACGTGAAAGAAGATGTCTTCTCGCTGAAGCCCAATAACAATACATTAAAGTGCGAGATCTTCCATAAGAACCACGACATTTCGTTTGTTAAGGAAGATAGCCCAGGCAAAATATTGGAGTTTTCGCGTAAAGTCTTGAAAAAGGGCGTGGTGCACATGTCCGATTTACCAGTCAACATTATAAAAGTAAGCAACATCCGATTCGAATCAAACATTACCGTGGGAGCCTTCTACCGAGATAGACCTGCGCATACGATCTACGACTTCCCCATCACAGACGATCCTGGCTATAGAATTGTGGAACGTCCAAAGAATCCTCTATATTTACCAGTGTCAGATATCGGTGAAATTACCAACATCACCGTACTCGCCCTAGATCAACATTCGAACCCGATAAATTTTCGAGGTGAAGAAAGTGTTTTTCATCTACATTTACAAGAAGTCTGAAAGCAGAATATGGGATTAGTTGTTGCTGTGGGTAATAAAACAAAACACCGAAAGTGCGAGAGCTAACCCTCACCAAAGCCAACCGATTAGTTCTACAATCTTTAGGGTTTCGCCTTAAATAAAAATGCCTAATAAGCGAAAGTTTGGTGGTGTAGATGTTGATGGTGGAAATAACAATGTTATCTCATCAATTTTCGATTTATATCAGCAGCCGAAATTCGATAAGTCGATTCGGAAAGCCGAGTATAGATCGATTACACCGTTCGTTAAAGCCTTCAATAACAGCGACATCGTGGAGTTTGGAATAAATCAAGTGGACGCGTTTTTTTCCATGAAGGATACTCTATTGGTGATCAAGGGAAAAATCGAAGTGAAGGGTGGAGGTAATGTTATATTGTTACCGAATTATGGAGCCTTCCTTTTCGACTCTTGCTCGTACGTTCAGAGTGGTAGGGACATCGAAACTGTTCGAGATCCTGGTATAGTCAGCGCTGTTCGAGCATTCACCTGCTACACCCCTACAGCTTCTACGCATATGGCTACCGCTAGTTGGTTGTACCCCCTTGAGAGCGTAGTTTTGCATGAAACTAAATCATTCAGTCTATTGATTCCACTGGAGCATATATTCAACATTCTCAACGATTACCCGATGATTACATTTGGTAGGCAGACTATTCGACTGGTGCGTGCTCGAAACGATAACGATTGCGTTAACATTGAGACCGCCACGACCACCGTTAAATTCCTGATTGATAGCATGGAATTGAAAGTGAAGTATATCTATCCTAACGATATAATTAGAGAAAAGCTCTTGCGAGAAATCAAGAGTGATTCGCCCATCCTAATTCCATTCCGGAAGTGGGAATGCCATGAGCTTCCTGCCATAACAAGCGAGGCCCGACGAGAAATTTGGGCGGTCAAGACTAGTGCGGCAGTTGAAAAACCTCGCTATGTCATAGTATTCTTTCAAACGGACAAACGAAACAATGTGAAGGCTAACCCCACAATATTTGATCATCTGGATATAACAAGTATTCGCTTATCTCTAAACGGCGAATATTACCCTAACGAGCGAATGAACTTGGACTTTGCCAAGGATGATTTCGCGCTCGCTCACCATAACTACACAGAGTTCTACTCTAGCTATACAAATTCCTCGTCGACTGCTGTGAAACAACCAATGTTAGATTACACCAGTTTCAGAAAGCGCGCTCTCTACATAATCGATTGTTCGAAACAGGAGGAAGCAGTGAAATCTGCAACTGTTGATGTGCGATTGGAAATCGAGGCAGATAAGGAATTTCCAGCCAATACGAAAGCATATTGTATCATCATTCACGATTGTTTGATGGAGTACTCCCCACTCTCGGAAATAGTGAAGAGTCTGATCTAAAACTTACTGCCTAACGACTATGAGCGATCAGTTTAGTACGAGCCATCATGAGGATAGCATTGGTTGACATTCAGGGATTCATCATCGATGATGTGTTTCACCCCAAAGAAATGTCTATACAAATTGGGTTCAAACGACATTATTCGTTGTTCAAGCCGCCCACACCGCTGACGATGTTAAGTGAGAAGGACCGAAAATCCGCTTCGTATTTGGAACATTTTTGTCATGGTTTGAAATATACATCGGGCGATGTGGAATATGAAGAAATTGATACTATCCTAAGATTGACTCTACTGTGTGCAGCAGACATTATATATGTTCGAGGTCATCAAAAAGCAGAATTTCTCGCGAATAAGTGCAAGGAGCTAGATATCTTTCCACGAATCGTAGATGTATGCAGTTTCGACAACACCCTATGCCAAACGGGGAAATTCGAGCCTACAAACAGACTGAGCTGCCTAAATCATCGCAATGATGGTGGGAAATATATGTGTGCAGTCAACCATGTCGATAACCTACAACATTGGTTCCTCACGATCATACTTCCTAAATGAAATGTACTTTTTTTAAAAATAAATAAAAAATATTATTAATATTCGATATTTCATTTCTCATACACCTCCCACCCACACACCATAAACGACTTTGAGTCGCTTGCGAGTCGCATGCGAGTCGCTTCCGAGTCGCTTCCGAGTCGCTTCCGAGTCGCTTGCGAGTCGCTTCCGAGTCGCTTGCGAGTCGCTTCCGAATCGCTTGCGAGTCGCTTGCGAGTCGCTTCCGAGTCGCTTGTGAGTCGCTTCCGAGTCGCTTGCGGGTTTTTCCGCATTTACATGTACCCCAGGAGAGTTTTTCTGAAAAAAGTTTGAAATTCATTTTCTACGCGTTAAGACCTTTCATTTGATACCCATGAAGCCCCACTTAAAAAAATAAAAATTTCAAATCCTTATCGCGAGAGATCGGTCAAACTGATCGACATATAAATAGTATATTCTTATTCAGCACATCACGTAAATAATAAAATGGTCACTTCCGGTTTCACTTCCGGTGTAACAATGTGTCGAATATATAACCCACTTCCGGTTTAACCCTGATGATGATGATGTTTGACAGTGGTGAGGACACCTTCATGAAGCAGCCTGTACCTTTTGTACTGAAGGTACAGATTGCTTCCTAGAGGTGGCGGAGCCCCCTCCAGGAAGCAGTCTGTACCTTAGGTCCGCCATGACAGCTGTCACTTGATGACGACATCTCTACGAAGCAATCTGTACCTTGAGTCCGCCATGACAGCTGGTCCTTATGGCCGCCATGACAGCTGGTCCTTATGGTCGCCATGACAGCTGGACCTTATGATCGCCATGACAGCTGGACCTTATGGTCGCCATGACAGCTGTACCTCATGGCCGTCATGACAGCTGGACCTTATGGTCGCCATGACAGCTGGTCCTTATGGTCGCCATGACAGCTGGTCCTTATGGTCGCCATGCTGTCATGTGTTAGTCACGTGACTCTGTACATGTGACACACTTTTTAAACACACCCTGTATACTCTTTACAAATAAAATAAAATCCTTATCACCTACATCCTTCCAAAACTGATAAGGACGAGCTCATGCACCGGATGCACATCGACAGATAGACCGGAAGTGGAGACCGGATATCCTGCGCGAGAACTCGCCCTGTTCATCTACTATCACTAATCTATGTCCATTATATTGGAGATTGCATAATGCCCCCAGGAAAGCGTAGCAAAAGTTCCAGGTATCAAGTACCGTTTATCATCACCGTTTGGGGACGAAGCAATCTTCTCCTGGGTTATGGAGAACACTCCATGTTTTTCCGCTTCAATCAAATGTTGAGTAACCGACACATTTTTCCACTTTTCGAGGCACTCAATGTAGTCATCGAAATCAATCCTATTTTTGACAACTGAGAATTTTTCACCTCCTTGGCCTTTTTGTCACACCGTTGTTCCGAATAATTCCGGCAATTTTGGATTCTTCATATTCGGCTGCTTTAAGATCTTGTAGTTTCCTGGTGTGCGAATAATCCTGAATTCATAGTCTCATGCTTATTTATATTCATTTCTAAACTAATCACTTCTGTTGTGATGGCCTGTTGGGCGGTTGAGGCACTCTGAGTATGATAGCTGTTCAGGTTTATATTGCACCCTTCATGTGTCTACACCCTGGCTGTAATGCCTCACGAAGCTGCCCCTACGAATAGATAGCCATATAAATTTTGTTTCTAGGCCTGGAGCGATATTGAATGGGTGTATCATCGACATGCTTGGTGAAACTGATATATTTTTCCTCAGTTTTCGGGAGTAGATCGATTTTACCCTCCATTCGCAAGGCTACATCTTCGATGATAAAGTTTGCATCATAGTTACTTAAATTGTGGAAAACTACAGGAACAACATGAGGGCCCTTATAGGTAAATTTTGACCCGATATTCGGAATATATGAAGATCTTCAACTGTTCGTCTCATGTTTGTTGATTTTAATTTATAAACTTATCACAGCTGTTCTGATAACCTACAGGGGTAGGATGAAAGCTCTCTGGGGTAATGGCTGTCTCTCTCAGATGTTGATCTTCTCGACCACTCCTTCTCTAACTTGGATGTGGAGCGACATCCAGGCCTGTCCCTTATAGCCATCAGTAATCCTTTTTTCATATACTTCTAATGATATCATTCTCAGTAGCTAACAACCCGAGCTGTTTGACTATCCTTTTCAGAACAGCCTCCCCTACGGATATCAACAACAGTCCTTTTTCATGCCTCCTAATGGTATTACACTCAGAAGCTAACGACCCGAGTTGTTTTTCACACCTTGAGCAACATTTAGAAGTTCCACTCCTGTTGTTATGCCCCGACGAGCGGATATCATCCTCAGAATCTGGCAAGCTGAGCTGCTTGACTATCTTTTTCAGAATACTCTGGATATAGCGAGCAGACGTCAACATATTTAATTTTTCCCCCCTCACGGCGTGTATAGTATTTCACCGTGTTCCCCGTTCGACCCCAAAAAAGGCCTCTCTAGGTATTGGGGAGTGGAGGGGGTGGTTTTCTGTAAAAGTTTTAACTTCAGGAGAAATCAAAGTTCTATGGAACTCACACTCTCATATTGCAGTTTGAGTCTGACCTTCACCATGCGCTTCGTGCTTTATTGTGATGACTCGTTGGAGTAATAGCAATTTGTTTCCTCCTCTACAGAACAACTTTCTCCAAACACCCGACCATATACTCATAATGGAGGGCGTAAATGGCTGTCTCCGATAAATCCAATATAGACATCCCCACATATATCGGCTTATTCAACCATACTTCCAGCCTGCTGAGTTCAACATCCCCCAAATTCTCGTTGAAAATGGTGAAACTCTTGAACTCTGGTATCGATATATATGATTCAGATCCATGCCAACCTCGCCATCCACCAAACAGCTTGTTCATTATTGTGATGGCTTGTGGGAATGATAGAAGCCTGTCTTCTACCTTATGCCTTGTTCTTTCACGGCCAACACTAAAGATCTCAACTCTTCTACCGATTGTATCAGCTGATTATTGTTTTTTTTTTCAGTAGTTCCACATAGGTAATTTTTTCTTGTTTTCAGCAGTTTCACACCTTGTGAGCATAGTTTTTGGGTCCTCCTCTATAGAACAACCCTCCTCAAGCGGCTGAAACATATTCTTATAATGGAAGGTATGGATAGTTGTCTGCGGGCGATTTTATGTACTACCCTCCGCTAAGCGTCTCGCATATTAGTGTTGACTTCCCGGTTGGGCCCTCTGGGTGATAATAGCAGCCTGATAGGATCCTATCTTCTACCTCACGCCTCGTTCCTGATTTTCACGGGATGATTTGCCGAGAGGGCGAGTCTCCGTGTAGTCTAGTGTTGGTTCTAAAGTATCCAAACTGTTATGTTCATTATTGAGATGTAGGGCCTATCTTCTTCTCAGGGGGGTGACAGTTACCTGTTTTCACGATCTCCAAGGTCTCTGGTTCATCATTACGTTTTTTTTGCAGACACACACACCCACACCCTAACACTTTCGCAATCCGTGTATTTATCCGCTCATCCTCGCTTTTTTGAAATAACATATGATATTTTTTGTGGGTTACCTTTCTTTCCACAGGCCTCTCGTAACAGAAATGTTATTCCGAATATTCAGTACAGAATTTGATATTTATATAATACGTGTTTGAGTGTGGATCTGATTCTTTATAATCGAAAGAGACTAAGACACATATCGATCGAAGAACAAATAGCCTCTCCGCCAGTGCCACAACGACAACCAGTAGCCTCTCATGCCGACAGTCTATGACAAGAAGCCTCTAACACTTCCCGAAATCTCGTCATCGACAAGGAGCCTCTAACGCTTCCGGAAATCTCATCGGGCCAAGAAGTCTCTAACACTCCTAGAAGTCTCTGACACTCCTACCTCGTCAACACATCTATAGCCCATGCTATCAAATCAAGGAGTATCTAACATTTCTTCCCCGCCAACACTTCTATCACCCAAGCTGACAAATTCCGATCATCAGAAGCCTCTCACGCTTCTCCAGAACCCACCTGCAGTGTACATCAGCAGCCTCCAACGCTCGCAGCAACGACCGCCAGGGTAGGGGTCTCTCTACAGAAATTTGTCTATCTCTTGATCGATTTATACATAATATGATGTAGGTTACTGAGATTTTTCTCATGTTTTTCTTTCTTTTACTGTTGGGGTATATCAACAGGATTGGAACTACTGAATATCAAAGGGGGACTCTCATCAGGCTGCTATCCACCCCGTCCGTGACAGAGCCCCCTCACCCCGCTCCAGGGCGGCAGCTATCATTCCCTGAAGCCCTCATCCACACCGGTCCAGGGGCTGCATCCTATCAGGCAGCTATCAACCTTGAAAGCTCCTGGACCGCCCCAACCTACCTCGAAGGGGGCTCTCATCAGGCACTTAACTATGAGTTCGGGGTGGTTCTGTATTCTGAATACCGTTTCAGCCCTAGAAACAAAAGTTTATGAAGCTATCTAGTTCTTTAATAAATTTGTGCAGCTATCTAGTTCTTTAATAAATAAATATGAATAAACTTTTGTTTTATCACCTGTTTGAATATATATTCCTCGAAAAAGTGATTCAGCAACCAATACATTTGATTTGCAGTGTATATTTCAGGTTATGCTATCTTTTTCAATTATTCATTCAATTATTATAGTATGTAGTAGTGTTTTTCACACAGTTTGCGGTAACTAACTTCATTCTCTCTTATCTCGAGTGCTGAAGTATACAAGCTTGTTGAGCCGATAAAGTTATCACTTTCAGAACAACGGCTATGAAAATAATAAATAACCTACCAAATCGTTCAAGATTCTTCATGTAGGTTGTCAGTCTCAAACTTAGAGGCAATCTTTGGAGAATCCCAAATGAATGAGTCTCTACGGGTAATAATAGTCAAACATATTCATTTAGACCAGCCCAACATACAGATAATTTTCTCCTAGTCGTTCTTATCTCTCAAATGATAACTTTGTTGCAAGCATACAAAATAGCTTCAGGCGATAAACCGTTACATAGAGAATATCGATATTCTCAAATAAAAGGAACAGGTGATAATAGTTGGAGTGGGGTAATTTCTCGCTCTTTTACAGCTGATGATGATATTTAACCACCCAGATTTGATGTCGATGAATATTCGATAATTCCAACATACGCACAGCTCTTCTTTCGTGAAATTTCTTTGAGAAATATCTCGAAAGGGGGATTGTCCTGAGAAAATAATAGAACTACAGGGCTTTTCATCGTTTTCAAACAGTGCCATAGTAGTGAATTTTATCAGGAGGCGGGAATTATATGGTAGGATGAGGAATAAAACTCTTTATATGCGTTAACCTTCATCGAAATTACATATTTCTGAAGCCCGGAATATCTTCTTCATCTAGTTCATCTACAAACGTTAATTTACAATTTTCATCCATGCTATACAGCCTATTGTTGATTTGTACAGATGATGACGTAGATTTATTTTCGAGAAATGGAGGCTTATCTGAGTATCCTTCGATGAAACACATGCTTACAACGACATTTACATCCTCTTCTCCCTGCTTCATCGCCCTCCATATAGGCTCAACTATGTTTTCCCTAGTCCATTCCTGACCTTGAATTTCCACAGTCTCGAAAAGGTGGATGTTTTGTGGTGTACAATATTAGAATTTTGCCTCCATCTTTAGAACATTTTGTATGTTTTTCCCTGAGAGGTTGTGTTGAAATGGGAATTTCTGGCCGACGGCACCGTAGGGGGCTTGCTGGAACACCCGAAGCACCATTCGATTAAATTCCGGTGTGAACTGCATCAAGAGATAACTTCATATCGGGGTGTTTACTTAGTTTATGCCCTTTCACATCGTACTTTCTAGCATAGCTTTTTTGACCTAACTCGCAGGAGTACATGTTTAGAGTCTGTCCGCTACACTGGCTGATTAATAACTGATACCTTCCCTATTGACGGCCCCATTATATATACTCAAACCACCTGGTGATTCATATGTTGTTGTTCAATGTTTGAATTTGTTCCTTCTTCGTCATCCTCATCTTCTGAGAGGAGTAGGGTTTCGAGTGAATTATCGTGTCTTGATAGAATCTCGCCCAAAACAATTCTTTCAACTGGTCGAGCAAGCCCACTGTAATGAAGCATCCTTCATCACTTACAAATCAAGTTGAATATCTCAGTACAGTCGAATTACATAGGCGAAGTTAAGAGATCAAACTTCGTGCACATCTATGTATAAAAACTGGTGAACAGAATTCGCCAGCCGGTCACCTGTTCACGTTACGTCACACACCGTGATCTGTATAAAAGTCAGCACATTTCATAGCGGAAGGGGACTCACTTGCCAGACCAGCACCGAGATTGACCTGCCGTAATTTAATCAACCCGAAGCCGTTGTCATTGTGCAAATCCGAGAGATAGAGAGTGAGTATTAATTGCTGTGTAAAATCCATTCAAGTTATTGAATTAACATTCCAGTATATAAGTCTGATTTCAAATTCGAACTTTGTTAATAAATTTAATAGTCTACAAAACAATCCTGGTAACTTGGACGAATACGATCCAGCTCATGCGAATTGTTTTTCTAGAGACTTATTTAGAATATTGCCCGAGACCGATTTATAGAATTGTGAATGAAGTCGCAGTCGAAATCGCTGGAAAAATCAATCCTGGTAGCTTGGACGAATACGATTCAGCTCCTGCGAATTGTTTTCCCAGAGACTGAGTTAGGATATTCCCCGAGACCGATTCGTAGAATTGTGAATAGAGTCACAGTCGAAACCGCCAGAAAAATCAATCCTGGTAGCTTGGACGAATACGATCCAGCTCCTGCGAAATGTTTTTCTAGAGACTAAGTCGGAATATTGGCCGAGACCGATTTGTAGAATTGTGAATAAAGTCACAGTCGAAACCGCCAGAAAAATTAATCCTGGTAGCTTGGACGAATATGATCCAGCTCCTGCGTATTTTTTTTTCTAGTGGCTAAGTTAGAATATTGCCCAAGACCGATTTGTAGAATTGTGGATA
This sequence comes from Endomychus coccineus, assembly GCA_958510875.1. Classification (NCBI taxonomy): domain Eukaryota; kingdom Metazoa; phylum Arthropoda; class Insecta; order Coleoptera; family Endomychidae; genus Endomychus; species Endomychus coccineus. The sequence continues at coordinate 184,147,994 of OY294067.1, read as the reverse complement.
AATTCACAGCCGAAACCGCTGGAAAAATCAATCTCGATAGCTTGGACGAATACGATCCAGCTTCTGCGGATTGATTTCAGGGGTTACGTTGTGATACTTTCCGAGACCGACGTGTGAAATTTTTGAATTAATTATAGCCGAAGATACCGGACAAATCAACCTGGTCCGTTAGGCCCCGCTATGTAAGAAATCACGTCTGAAATACAGGTCAGCGCGAACATACGATCCACGCTCCGTCGAAGTTGGAGGTGTACTAAATATTTGGATTTTCGCGATTTATTTCTGGACCCAGGGACAAAAACTTGTCTACCATCTCACGCAGATGGTGGAGACTCCCGACGAAAGGAAAACATCTAATTAGCGAGTTACTTCATACACGGAAAACGAACACATTTAACGGCCTGTTCCGAGCAACGTTTTGTAAATAGATTGTACAAAGCTAGTGTAAATGTAAATAGGGATAATTAATAAAATAAGTTGAACAAGAAATATCTGTTTTATTTGGCAATCCACACAAAAGAGAAACAGCAATTTTAAAACCTACATAAAAAGGGAACCTGGACCCTCAAGAAACGCGAGCAGGCCAGTTACTGTCATAAGAGGACAGTAAGTGACAACCTCCTCACTTGTAATTAACCATTCAAGCAAAGGAAGGTTACAAAATGGCGCCCGAGCAGGGACTTTAAGTAACGGGAACTGGACAGAAATTGCTCTCTTTGATTGCCAAATAAAATGTCATTAGTAGAGGAGGATATTACAGGGGTCGATAGCAAAATATTGTGGGTATATAGCAAACGAAAAGACAATTTGGAAGTGGAACTTGCCAAGTTAGGATTAGAAACAAAAGGTACTGTAGACGAATTGAGAAAACGGTTAATCGAATTCTTACGAAGTGAAATAGCTGGGGGAAAATCCAAAATGGAGGAGAATAATGACAGAGGTAAACTCATGGATCAGGTCCGTAAATGGGGCGTACACTTCGAAGGGAAACGGGACAGCCTGGAATTCTCAGAACATTTTTCCGAACTCAGGATGGCATATGGAATTGAAGAAGAAGATTGTCTGCAAGTATTGCCCGAATTATTGAAAGGCCAAGCCTAATTGTGGTATAGAAACAATAACACACAGTGGCAAACATGGTCGGATTTTATAACAGATTTTGAGTTATATTTCGTTCCAAATAACTATCGACAGGACATCTTAGATTCAATCGTGGAAAGGGTGCAAGTCCCTCAGGAAGACACAAAGGAATTTATAATTGCTTTGCATACTCTGTGCAGAAGGAGTCAAGTTATGAGCAAAGAAGAGGAATTGAACAGAATTTATAGAAACCTGCGACCAGAAATCCGACGATACGTTAGGCCTAGGGATTTCTCTTCTCTGTTGTACCTAATCTTACTCTGCGAAGAGTATGGAAATTTACAGAAGGAATTAGGGGATGATTGTAGGAATTGTAGTATAGAACCAAAAGAGACTGTGAACTACATACAAGCGAATAGAGCATTGCCACGGAATATAGATCGGCAAGAAGTATGTTGGAGATGCGGTGAAAAGGGACAACGGCGTTTTGAGTGTAGGGGCACTTTCAAACGATTCTGCTAGCAAACAGGGTATTCTGACTCGCGAATGCCAATGCAGGAATACAAAACCGGGAAACGAGCGGACGTCCAGTGGACAAGCAGGAGCCACTGAAACGTCATAGAACACATACCTGTAATAAAGGATGTATCCTCCACAACCAAGGGCACAGTGGACACGAGGATACGTTTCAAGGTTGCAATAGGAGGGCAAGTGTTCTCAGCATTAGTGGACATGGGATCAGATAGGTCCTATATTAATGAGGAGGTGGCCGAGCATTGTTCGAGATGGAATTTTCCACAACGGGAGGTCAAACAAAGGACATGTTCAGCGGATGGGCCCAGAGTACCAATTACCCGAGGGTTTTATATCAAATGTACTGTGGATAACCAAGACAAAGAAGGACATTTTCTGGGCTCACCGGAAATGATGTCCCAGACTATTTTAGGGATGGACATATTATATAAATGGCAGATAACCATTGACCTGCGAGAGCCCGATATGCCCAGGAACACGGTTGAGCCCCAAACAGAAATAATATCTCTAAATTGGAGGCTAGTCAGGAAGAGAGACTAGAAGCATTCCTGAAACACGAGCTAGGGGAATTTATAGGCGCGAAAGGATGTACGCCGCTGGTTAAACACCAAATCAAGCTGAAGGATCCCACCCCTATAAAACAGCGGTATAGACCGCAGAATCCCGTAATGCAGGAAATAGTGGACAAGGAGGTAAATAAAATGTTGGAAGAGGGAGTAATTGAGCAATCGAACCGTCCATGGAGTTCACCAATAGTGCTCGTCAGAAAGAAAGAGGGTGAGCATCGGTTCTGTATAGACTTCAAGAAAGTTAACGCCCAGTCAGAAAAAGACGAATATCCGTTACTGTATATTACTGCCACGCTTGAAAAACTGAAAGGAGCAAAGTATGTGTCTACCCTGGATTTAAAACAAGGCTATTGGCAGATTCCTCTCACTCTCGAAAGTAAACCGGTCACTGCCTTCACTGTCCCCGGCCGAGGACTATATCAATTTACAGTAATGCCTTTCGGATTACATTCAGCACCAGCCACATTCCAACGCCCACTCGATAGGGTAATAGGACCGAACATGGAGCCAAATGCGTACTCATATATCGACGATATAATTGTGGTTAGCAAAACCTTTGAGGAATATTTGGCCCATTTGAAGGAAGTGCTGAGAAGATTGAGGATGGCCAATCTGCAAATTAACGCAGAAGAATGCCACTTTTGTGAGCCGGAGCTACGGTATCTAGGGCATGTAGTGGGAAAAGAAGGGATAAAAACAGACCCAGAGAAAGTGGAAGCTATCTTGAAAATGAATCCTCCAACGAATGTACGTAGCTTGAGGAGATTTTTGGGAGTCGCTTCTTGGTACCGCAGGTTCATTCCCGAATTTTCAAAGACGGTGACTTCGAGATTGTGTATCGGAAGGGCGTATTAAGCAAAGTAGCAGATACTCTGTCCCGAGACCCATTGCCGGATCACGAAAAAGAAGAAGAGATTGCCCTTATCGAGCCTGTTATACCGGATCCCTGGTGAGAAAAGAAAAATCAAGCCATCAACGAAAAACCCGAATTACTTCCGGAGTATCGAGTGAAAAACGGTAATCTATACAGACACTTTCACGAGGCCAATGACTACACGGAAGGAGCCTCTCCCGGACCATGGAAGTTATGTGTTCCAAAGAATGCTCGATCGCGCATTCTGTACGAATGTCATGATGAGAACACGGCAGGACACCTAGGGATTAATAAAACAATCGCAAGGGTGGCTCAGAAATACTACTGGCCTAGTATGTTCAGGGAGATATCCCGCTATGTGAGGAGATGCGAGCACTGCTTTAAAAACAAAGCTTCGCAACAGGCACTTCCGGGATTCATACAGCAGAGCAAAATATCCAAACCATGGGAAATTGTGAGTGTGGATCTAGTAGGACCTCTACCTCGATCAAACAAATCCAACAATTATTTAGTCGTGCTGCAGGATCGGCTGACCAAATAGACAGAATGCCCAGCAATTTGGACAGCGAACACGGAAACTGCCATGAGGGTGCTGAAAGATAGGTTGCTCATGAGATTCGGATGTCCCAGAGTGTTAATTAGTGACAATGGGGCCCAGTTTGTCGCTAATAGATTCCGGAAATTTTTAGAAGAGTTTGGAATCAAACACAAACTCACCCCTCCCTATAGATTACAGGCCAATCCAGTAGAGAGAGTCAATAGAGCAGTAAAATCGATGATTGCGCAATATTGTGAGGACGATCACCAAACATGGGACGCATATTTGCCGGAATTAATATTTGCCATCAATACGGCCCAACATGACTCAACTGGATTCACCCGCATATTTAAACTACGGTCGAGAAGTGGACCACCCGAAGACTTTGTTCCGGGAAGTTCAGGGACCAGGTAGCGACCATGATGATGGAAACCCCGATCCTACTAGACATGAGGAACAGTTAGGAAAATTGAGAGACGCCATCAACTTCGTCAAATTACAGTTGAATAAAGCCTTCACTATCCAGAGTCGACACTATAATCTGAGACGGCACGATTGGGCACCTAAAGTAGGGGAGGAGGTCATGTGCAAAGAACACCCGCTATCCTCGGCAGCTCAAGGTTTCGCCGCTAAACTGGCCCCGAAGTTCGCAGGCCCGTTTAAAGTGAAGAAAATCATTTCACCGGTAGTGGTCGAGCTGGAAAACGGAACAAGTCGTAAACCTGTTCGAGCCCATGTGAAGGACTTGAAAAAAATTAACTGTTAACTGATGTAATTTTCTTTCCCCAGGAGTAAATATGACTCCAGTTCCGGAAATTAGAACTCCCGGGAAAGACGCCGTGGCTTCCATCCGATTGGGAAAGAGGCTGCACGATTTATTTGGTTCCAGTCCGGAGTCAAGTCCTCAACTGCAACTGTATCATTCGCCGATCCCCAACATGACACCGCCTATGCCCGATCCACCCCAGCAACAACCGTCCCTACCAAAGAAACTATCAACCCCCTATATAAATAACCCCCTGAAATATAGTGACAGAGACACCTTCAGTGGTATGAATAGATTAAGTGTAGATAGTAAGAAACCATATTTTAAGAAACGTTTACGGAAAATGCATGACTATAGGGTGTATGATCCAACCGGTTGTCTAGTGGCGCGCGTAAAAATACCGTGGGACTGTGAGGTCAAGCCGACGTAAGAAACTTATCGTACGTTCGAAAATTTTCGGGAGAACATTTTCTAAGATAGAAAGGGAGGTGTGTATTGGAGCATCCTTCAATACTTACAAATCAAGTTGGATATCTCAGCACAGTCGAATTAGATAGGCAAAGTTAAGAGATCAAACTTCGTGCACATCTATGTATAAGAACTGGTGAACAGAATTCGCCAGCCGGTCACCTGTTCACGTTACGTCACACGCTGCGATCTGTATAAAAGCCAGCTCATTTCATAGCGAAAGGGGACTCACTTGCCAGACCAGCACCGAGATTGACCTGCCGTAATTTAATAAACACGAAGCCGTTGCCATCGTGCAAATCCGAGAGATAGAGAGTGAGTATTAATTGCCGTGTAGAATCTATTCGAGTTATTGAATTAACATTCCAGTATATAAGTCCGATTTCAAATTCGAACTTTGTTAATGAATTTAATAGTCTACAAAACAATCCTGGTAGCTTGAACAAATACGATCCAACTCCTGCGAATTGTTTTTCTAGAGACTAAGTTGGGATATTGACCAAGACCGATTTATAGAATTGTGAATAAAGTCACAGTCGGAATCGCTGGAAAAATCAATCCTGGTAGCTTGGACGAATACGATCCAGCTCCTGCGAATTGTTTTTCTAGAGACTAAGTTGGGATATTGGCCGAGACCGATTTGTAGGATTGTGAATAAAGTCGCAGTCGGAATCGCTGGAAAAATCAATCCTGGTAGCTTGGACGAATACGATCCAGCTCGTGCGAATTGTTTCTCTAGAGACTAAGTTAGGATATTGGCCGAGACCGATTTGTAGGATTGTGAATAAAGTCACAGTCGAAATCGCCAGAAAAATCAATCCTGGTAGCTTGGACGAATACAATCCAGCTCCTGCGAATTGTTTTTCTAGTAGCTGAGTTAGGATATTGCCCAAGAATGATTCGTAGAATTGTAAATAAACTCACAGCCGAAACCGCTGGAAAAATCGATCCCAATAGCCTGGACGAATACGATCCAGCTTCTGCAAATTGATTTCAGGGGCTACGTTGTGATACTTTCCGAGACCGAAGTGTGAGATTATCAAGTTAATTATAGCAGAAGATAGCGGACAAATCAACCTGATCCGTTATGCCCCGCTCCGTAAGAAATTACGTCTGAAATACAGGCCAGCGCGAACATACGATCCACGCTCCGTCGAAGTTAAGGGTGTACTAAATATTCAGATTGTCACGATTCATTTCTAGACCTAGAGACAAAAACTTGTCTACCATCTCACGCAAATGGTGGAGACTCCCGACGATAGGAAAACTTCTAATTACCGAGTTATTTTATACACGGAAAACGAACACATTAATCGGCCTGTTCCGAGCAACATTTTGTAAATAGATTGTACATAGCTAGTGTAAATGTAAATAGGGATAATTAATGGAATAAGTTGAACAAGAAATAACTGTTTTATTTGGCAATCCACACAAAAGAGAAACAGCAGTTCTAAAACCTACATAAAAAGGAAACCTGGATCCTCAAGAAACCCGAGCAGTTCAGTTACTGTCATAAGAGGACAGTAAATGACAACCTCCCCACTTGTAATTAACCTTTCAAGCGGAGGAAGGTTACACCACATTGGGACATTGTATTCCGAAAATGTTTGGATTGAATTTTTCCACTTTCACCAGGGTATGAAGAAATCTATTATAGTGATAAACCATATCTTTCTGGAAAAAATATAGTACTCCATCGATGTAGCGGAATGGGGCCGAGACTGGAGTAGGGACTGTATAAAAGAGCTTTGTTATCAGGCCGTGATATTTCGTTGTGAAAACACACTCGTTGATTTCGGCTAAATGATGATTGTTGTAAAAATCATAGGTACGGCCGTATATGAGCTCACCACACCCTAACTCATATAAATGTTTGCGGGTTCTAGCGCGTTGTGCCCCGGTACGCTGCAATCTTGATACGTTAGCGAAGTGTTTCAAACAGATATGATTTATCCTTCCGTATAACGTTTAACCGCGATTACTGTTCGTTACTATAGAACGATGAATCGCATTAATATTATTTTATTTTAATAATAATTCAAAACATTGGCGAGGCGATTCAAAACAGATATGATTTATCCTTCCATATACCGATTAACCACGTTTACTACTTGTTGCTATAGAGCGATAAGGTGCATTAATATTATTTTAATCTTATTAATAATACAGTTTATTTTTCCATTAGTATTTACAGGCTGAAACCTCTCAACTATTTGTAGCTAGCTTTCGTGTTTTTGCCAGAGCCTGTCGGCCGACACAGATATGTTTATATGCAGCTTTACACTGAAATTCTCGCTCTTCCGAACCTCATACCTTGTTTACAGGCTGTCTGCACTAGCGATCTCTCTCTATAACCTTGTATACAGGCTGATTACCACTACTCGCTCTATCTATAGACCATAGACTCTACCACAAAACCATACATCCTAGCAGAATAGTCACATAGCGGGCATGGGCGAGACCACGCCCTAGCGGGCAGACGCGACACCTAGCGGTCAGAGGCGACATCACACCCTAGCGTTCAGAGGCGACACCAGACCCCAGCCATGACCACGCATGCGCGAATGTATCACTGGTCGCCTACATCTGATAAGGCTCACTGACTGCCGGTCCCAAGTGACGGCACCCCTACTTGTATGTATATGTATGTATTTATTATATATATATATATATATATATATATATATATATATATATATATATATATATATATTTTTTTTTTTTTTCTTTCTTTCTTGGAGATAAGGTTCATTTAAAAAGCAGAGGTTGTTATTTCATATGGTTTAATAACTAACTCCAAACGTTTCGGCCAGGGTTTTGGCCTTTCTCAATGGAACAGACATCAGCACAAATTAACATGTTAAAATAATAATTATACACATATTACATATGACACAACATATTTAAGACAAATACGTGATAGAGAGCTAAGATACGACCATGTTTTTTCGTATGGTAACATGGTCGTATCTTAGCTCTCTATCACGTATTTGTCTTAAATATGTTGTGTCATATGTAATATGTGTATAATTATTATTTTAACATGTTAATTTGTGCTGATGTCTGTTCCATTGAGAAAGGCCAAAACCCTGGCCGAAACGTTTGGAGTTAGTTATTAAACCATATGAAATAACAACCTCTGCTTTTTAAATGAACCTTATCTCCAAGAAAGAAAGAAAAAATAAAAACATATACAGTGGTTCAAGAAAATAAACAAAACTAACTATATATATATATATATATATGTATATATATGGGGCATTATTTGTGAAACCGGCCACCCCCCGCGTACATTTCAATTTTCGACAAAGAAGGTCTCTAAAGGGCTCAACATTTTCCTTGAACTATCTATTTTTTGATGCCGTGTGATGTTTCTTGAAATTTCAGAATGTCGGCCTAAAAATGGCCCACAATTTATCTCAAAATTTGTTACTCAGGGGTTTTTGGAGCCGCTGATTATGAATTCATTATCAGAGTGAACCGAAATTAAGCGAGAGTATGTTCAGGAAGGAAGGGGGCACCCTTTTTAGGGGGAGAGCAAGGAGTGAAAAATTGAAAAGGAATTTTGGCGGCCTAAAAATGGCCCATGTATCGGGACTAGACATGAAAAATTGCACGAATGTCCCAAAAAAATTCGCAAATAAGATGTAAGTAATTGGCTTCAAACTTATTGCTTAAAAGATTTTCGGTCACTAATTACGAATCTGTTATCAAAATTCCAGAATTTCAAAATGGCAGTTACAAAATGGCGACTACAAATATAAAAATACTTGAAAACTACAGAATTTATCTCAAAATTTTCCTTGAACTATCTATTTTTTGATGCCGTGTGATGTTTTTTCTAAATTCCAGAGTGTCGGCCTAAAAATGGCCCAGTATCAGGAGTAGACATGAAAAATTCATGAATGTCCCAAAAAATTCGCAAATAAGATGGGTAATTGGCTCCAAACTTATTGCTTGAGAGTTTTTGGCTCACTAATTACGAATCTGTTATCAAAATTTTAGAATTTCAGAATGGCAGTTACGAAATGGCGACTACAAATATGAAAATACTTGAAAACTACAGAATTCATTTCAAAATTTGTTACTCAGGGGTTTTTGGAGTCGCTGATTATGAATTCATTATCAGAGTGAAACAAAATTAAGCGAGAGTATGTTCAGGAAGGAAGGGAGCACCCTTTTTAGGGGGAGGGGAGGGGAGTAAAAAATTGAAAAAAAAAATTTTAAGTGAATAGACAATCATATCTTAAAATAAAAAGGTGATAATCGAAATCCTGAAATATTTCATCTCTTTCCAGTTATTAAGCTTGAAAAATTGGATTACTGGAATCAAAATTACGTGTTTACAATCATTTAAATGAGTCAAAATAAATTTCATTTAATTACACAAACCATTTGTAACAGAAACGATGTAGCTTTAAGATAAATCCTAAAATAACAGAAATTTTTCCGCCGGCATTAGCATTAACCCAATGTGCACCACGAGGAGGTTGCGCGATCGGACTTTGCACATCCTTTTGCCTTTAAAACGGCAGTTTCTTCTCTGCAGTTCCGAAAGCGAATAACGTTTCCCCTCAACTTTGCTCCGACATACTGTAATTTATTGTGTAAGTTCAATTGGGAATCCAAACCATTTCAGTAGGATCATTAGAATACCTTTTGATCAACAGTTTATCGCTAGTTTCAACAATAATCGCATGATTTTTCAGTTTTTGGGGTACAGGTTGAGCCTTCTCAAATCTTTTGTTCAATTTTCTTCTCATCTTGTCATGGTACACTTTATTAAAGTACCAAATCTTCATATTTCTAAAATGTTTTCCTGCCCACTCAAGAAGAACTGTTGGAGTCAATAATGCATTTTCTGGTTTTACGATGAGGCTTTATTTATAAGATTCTCTTTTGAACGTATCACCAATACCATCATAAGCACTTTTTCCATGAGCAGTTGCACTGAAATGCCATTCAGCAATAATATCAAAATCCTTCTTATGTTCGATAAGATTGGAAATTTGATACTTGTTTTTAAAGTGCTGCTTCGCTCCGTCTGTCATGTTAATTATTTTGGAAAGAATCTTCACTTGTTTCTTAATTTCTGGAATCAATAATGTTTTCACCGAGAAAACAGATGCAGTATCGTGTTTCAAACTTTCTGTTGAAAATACATTTGTTTTATGCGTCAGCTCACCATTTTCTTTATAATAGTAAATCACAGGGAAAACAGTACATTGGTCATTGTTGAAGTGAAATGCTTGTGAGGCATCTTGACATACATAAGCATGATTTTCTGAAAAATCAAACATTACAATTGCTTCGCCGTCTTTCAAATTATTTTTTTTCTCTGTGATAAAATCTGTTTGTTATTTGGCGATGAAAGAGTGAGATTTCAAAATTTCTAATTTACGACATATTCCTTTTACAAATTCAACAATATTCATTTTCTGGTTCACCAGCGTTGACCGATCAGTTGAAGACCACATACAACATTGTACGTGAGAAATTGATGAATCCTCTAAAAGTTTAAATAAGTTTTCGGAAAACTTAGTTCTCCCAGGGCATTTCTGACATTTATCAAGATAGCAATCAGGGCCAGGATTTTCACAGCAGATGATTTGACTTAAGCAATCTATATAAATTTGTAATCGGCATGTCCGTATTCTCAGTAAGTATTTCAATATTAATTGCATCCAACATGAGCTTCACATTCTGATGAATTGTACACACACAAACAGAGTGTGTACCTGAAGCTCCTGGAAATATGCAATATTTTGGTCTAAGCTGAGCAAATTTGTTATAGCTAATTGTAAATTCTGGCTCAGCTTCTTTAAATGAAACATATGATTCTTTTAGACTCAATGATATTAGACGTTTTTGCGGTAATATTCGCTCACCGTTAACCCTCAATGAAACGGTATCCTTCATTCCTGGCATTACCCTACTATTTGTGACATTAGTATAGAATTCAATGAACAGTAGCTCGGGGCAAAATTTTTCCTTGTTTTGCAGTTGTCTCCGCTAATAACCCGAAATTGGCCTTCAGTTCCTTAGATTTCTTTGCCAAGAATCTGGATGCACCAAATTGTTTCGCTACTTTACATACACTCCAAGATGATGGCGCAATAGTCAAAATTCGTACTCTCAATGGGTCCGTAAGCTTGAGGCAAGAAAATTCAATTTTTAGTTCATTAAACATTTCTTCAGGTTCAATTCCTCTGGGTGATTTATTTTCATTACCTTTTGTTGGTATGTTTTCTGGATGATCGATATCCATTTCCGAGGAGGATATTTCATGACTTTCCACAGTTTGATTATCTGCAAAACTATGATCAGTATCCATGTCCGATGATATTTCGTGATAATGCATGTTTGTATAATCCACAGCACCATTTCCATCTGCCATCTCAACGGCATTTGCAAAGTCTGACTTCCATCTTTTCGTACAGGCATAACAAACTTGAGAATTATACCGTAAACCAGGAAAATTGTCAGATATATCTTTTGGAATAGTTCGAAGACCTTTACCTATGTGACCTTCCTCACCTGGTTTTATAAATAAATTAACGCATCTATCCGACCGATAAATATTTCCCATCTTCAGTACAAAAATAATTTTGACAAAAAATTATTCAGTCAATATAATACTTTCAACAACGATTTCTTCTCATCAAAACTTCATTTCTGGCCATAGACTACTTTTGATGTTTACCAACTAGATACAAATGAAGAAATTTTTGTTTGTAAACAAACAACTATGGCTGCCGGTGTGACGAATGAAACAGTCGAATTCACATACGTAAGTATGGTAACAATTACCCGTATGTACATACAGCCTTTTTCGCTCGTCGAAGGTTCGTTTTTTAAGAAAAGTAAGCAGTATCTGACTTTTTAATTAAATTCAAGTACTTGTTCAACAAAATGTCGTTTTTACAATGTATATCGAGTTTTACAAGGTTAAAAATAATTATTTTTGGATTAGCTACTCAAACAAATAGTTATTTTTGGTCTAAAAGTTGATTTATAACAACAACAACAAATTTCTGTAGTTTTCAAGTATTTTTATATTTGTAGTCGCCATTGTGTAACTGCCATTACGAAATTCTGAAATTTTGATAACAGATTCGTAATTAGTGACCCAAAAACTCTTGAGCAATGAGTTTGAAGCCAATTACCCATCTTATTTGCGAATTTTTTTGGGACATTCGTGAATTTTTTTATGTCTACTCCTGATACATGGGCCATTCTGAGGCCGCCATTCTGGGATTTCAAAAAACACCACACGGCATCGAAAATAGATAGTTCAAGGAAAATTTTGAGATAAATTCTGTAGTTTTCATGTATTTTTATATTTGTAGTCGCCATTTTGTAACTGCCATTTTGAAATTCTGAAATTTTGATGACAGATTCGTAATGAGTGACCCAAAAACTCATAAGCAATAAGTTTGGAGCCGATCACCCATCTTATTTGCGAATTTTTTTGGGACATTCGTGAATTTTTTTATGTCTCCTGATACATGGGCCATTTTTAGGCCGTCATTCCGGAATTTCAAAAAACACCACACGGCATCAAAAAATAGATAGTTCAAGGAGAATTTTGAGCCCTTTAGAGAACTTCTATGTCGAAAATGGAAATGTACGCGGGGGGTGGCCGATTTCACAAATAATGCCCCATACATAATAATAATAATAATAAACAGACTTTATTTCAAGCATGTTTTCTACAACAAAATGCCACAAAAAACAAAAATCAGAAACAGTTTCCAACAGAATAATCTTACAAAATAATCTTACAAAATAATCACTCTTATTCTTACTACTCTCGTAATATAATAGCCCAATCCAATCTTACATTGTAATTGCACACATGACCATTAAGCAATCAATTGTCTTATAATTAATTAATAAATTAAGCTTCAAAGAACTCTTTCAAACTGTACGGTTCTAGCTGTAAGAAATATCTTCAATTTTTGTTTTTAAACTTTTTTGTGTTTTTATTATTTTCAATTCTGCAGGTAATTTGTTGTATACTTTTACACACATATACATAGGATTTTTTTCGGTCAGTGTCAGTCTATGTATAGGATAGTTATAATCCAGAATTCTGGTTTCATATGTATAATTAGTATTGTAAGGCATAAATAAATTATTGTTTTTGACAAAGAATAAAATGCATTCATACAGGTACATCGCATAAACTGTTAGAATATTGTTGCTTTTGAATTTAGTTCTACAGCTATCTTCAAAATTCATTTTTCAAATTATTCTAACTATACGCTTTTGAATAATAAATATTTTTTCAGTTTCTGAACTAGCTCCCCAGAACAGTATACCGTACTTCATGATAGATTCAAAGTCCGCGTAGTATACAATTTTTAGAGTTTTTTGGTTAACATACTGTTTAGTGACTCTTAGAGCATAGCAAATACTATTTAATTTTAAAGAGAGTTGTTCAATGTGCGCTGACCACTTGAGAAATTCATCAATTATTAGTCCTAGAAACTTTGTGTGCCGTGGATTTGCTGTGTTGACTGAATTGTTCTAAATATAATTACATTTGTTTTTTCTTGGTTTCCTACTAGTTTATTATTTGGGAACCATTCCTTTACATTGTTGTATTGTTCATTTCCTTTTACAGCTAAGTTTTCAAATTCTTCATCACCAATTATTAAGTTTGTGTCGTCTGCAAAGTTAGTCAGTGCACCGTCTGTGTCATCGAGGATTGAATTTAAGTCGTTTATACAAATTACAAAAGATAATGGCCCTGCTACACTACCCTGAGAAATTCCTGATTTATTTACTTTAATTGTTGATTTTATCATTATCTCGTTTTTAGTTATGGAAACCCTTTGTTGACGATTTGAGAGATATGATCTGAACCAGTCAATTGCATTGCCTCGTATACCATATTTTTGCATTTTAGTAATCAACAGATCTCTATCTACACAGTCGTATGCTTTGGATAGGTCAATAAACAATCCCATAGCCAAATTGTTCTTTTCTAGTAAAGTAAGTATTTCTTTTGTAAATTGAAAGACCGCAGTTAGTATTGATCGGTCTTTTAAGTAACCATGTTGAGTTGTACTGAAAATGTTACATTCATTTAGGAACTTGGTAATTCAATTACATACTGCAATTTCAAATACTTTAGTAAAGCTTGATAGTGAGCTGATAGGTCTATAATTATCCATGCATTTTGGATCTCCATTTTTAAATACTGGTATAATAACGGCTAATTTTAATTGGTCTGGGAAAATGCCAAATTTCATGGAATTGTTAATTATGTAAGAAAGTATAGTCTTTATTTCATTCTTTCAAGTTTTCAAAATTGTTCTTGGAACTCCATCATCTCCACTGCTATATTTATTTTCTAATGAGTTGATAATATTCATAATTTGTAATGGTGAGGTCGGAGCTAACTACAAAGATCTATCATTGGTTACAATGTTATCATTGAGGTTGGTATTATTTCTATTAATATTTGTAAGATCTTCTACTACCTGGATTAAGTATTCATTATAATTAGTTGCTATTTCATCTGGACTTTCATCTAAATGGCATTCATTACCTCGCCTCTTTTTTCCTTTTATTTCATTACAAATTGTCCACATAGTTCAAAGTTTTTACTTTATTTTTTGACTTGGTAATTCTGCCTTCATAACTCCTTATATATATATATATATATATATATATGTTCTGCTTCAGGTTTCCGCGGGCGTTGTATGCTGTATTGGGTTGCCGGGATATACTCCGCGTTGTCGTAGATTGGTTTCGATAGAAACCGCAAGCCACTTCATCGAACGCATAAAGAACATAAAGCTGGAACCTGGCCACATGCTCGTGAGCTTCGACATCGTTTCACTCTTCACTAATATCCCCATCGATGAGGCCGTCGAAATTATCCAGAAGAAATACCAGATACGAAAGGACATCATCGAACTTACCAAACACTGCCTCAAAAATACGTACTTCATCTACAAGGACCAAAGATACAAACAAATTGAAGGGGCGCCGATGGGATCACCCTTATCCCCAGTATTAGCCAACCTGTTTATGACAGACTTTGAAGAACGAGCCATCCAAACAGCCAGCCAAAAACCAAAACTATGGCTACGATACGTAGACGATACGTTTGTTATCTGGACTCACGGAGAAGCCGCACTGACAAAATTTCTGAGCCACATAAACAGGATTCACGAAAAAATCAAGTTCACAATGGAGATCGAGAAGGACAACCAACTACCCTTCCTAGACGTTCTTGTGAGCAAGACAAACGGCAGAATAGGACACACCATATACAGGAAGCCAACACACACGAATCGTTACTTGAACGCCCAGTCACATCACCATCCAGCACAACTCCAATCCGTAATAAAAACACTCATGACCAGATCAGACCGACTAACCGACAATGACCACAAACAACAAGAAATGCAGACAATACAAACCACGCTACAACAAAACGGGTTCTCAAAAGACAATATCAGACGAGCACTAAGACCACGACGCCAGACAGATCGAACCACAGAAGAAGAAAAAGGAGAACCTGTCGCCAAAGCCCATCTGCCATACGTCAAAGGTACTACAGAGAAGATCAGCAGAATTCTCAAAAAACACAACATTGAGACAAGTTTCAAAACGACAAGAAAGATTGGTCAAGTACTGCCTAACGCTAAATCCAAAATAAATCTGGAAACACAAGGGGTCTACGAAATACCATGCAAAGATTGCGGAGGAAGCTACATAGGACAAACTAACAGAAGAATCAACATTCGACGTGAAGAACACCGCAATGCAGTCGCAAAGCAAGAAACAACATCATCACTTGCCGAACATGTGAGAAAAACTTCACATGAAATCGATTTTGACAACACTCGAGTCCTAGCCAGCCTGGAACACAAAAGAAAACGCATCATAAGAGAAGCTATCGAAATCGAGAAGCGACCTTCAAATCTCAATACAAGAGATGATACACAGAGATTACCAACTGCTTGGAAACCCGCCCTTCAACCACCCAGGAGAACAGTCAACAAGACTAATTCAACGGACCGGCAAACTCGCTCGAACGCAACGAACCGACAAAATCGCTCGAACGCAACAGACCAACAAACTCAATCAGACGCATCAAACCGGCAAAATCATCCAGATGTAACAAGGATACATAAAACACCAACAGGATCAACGGAGATCAGTTTCAAGTTAACTCGAAGCAGAGCAGCAGCCCTGAAGAGAAGACCTGAAGATGGCACATGAGATTGTGCCGAAACGTCGTCATATCAACGGTTTCTATCGAAACCAATCTACGACAACGCGGAGTATATCCCGGCAACCCAATACAGCATATATATATATATATATATATATATATATATATATATATATATATATATATATATATATATATATATATGTATATACATATACATATATATATACTATATATATGTATATGTGCATATGTGTTTATGTTATGCTTTCTTGGTATTTTGGCCCTTAGATAGACTGAAAATGAAATAAAAACCCTCTTTGACGTCTCGATGATTGTTTATTATCTTATCACCTTTATCTTTATCATCCAAAATTGTTAATTAGTGTTCCAAGTAAATTAGGAATGAATGTATTATTTCGATTAATGAAATGCATCTGCAGCCGACTTGTTTTTTAATTAAAACTGCAGGAAACATTGGATCAGTTGTGATGCTAGAGGAACAGAAATTGAAAACTTTATAAATACAAATGACGTTGTTATTTTAAACTCTGGAAGAAAAACCAGATTTAACTCTTTCACTGGAAACTTTAGTGCCATTGACCTGTGCTTTTCCAATCCACGCCTCGCTCCACACTTAACATGGTCAACATACAAATATCTATATGGGAGCGATCATTACCCCATAAACATAGACATTGATTTGGAAAATAAAAATCCTGAAAAATTAAACACTCCTGAATGGAACATAAAACATGCAAAATGGGATCACTATGCTGAAAAAATTGGAAACAGCATGTCAAACACCACTTTTGGAAATGACATAAATCAGAAAGTACACAACCTCCAGAATACCATTCTTGAAGCCGCGAAAATACATATAGGTAAAGTTTCTACTCCTAAAAATCACAAGTCAATCCCTTGGTGGAACCATGAATGCGAGAATCAAGGAGAGCAAAAGAGCACTTAACAAACTCAAAAGGAAAAATAATACTGAAAACTTACTCAATTCCAAAAGACTGCGAGTAAGAGCTAGATACATCTTAAAACAGAGTAAAAAAGAATCCTGGGCTCAATATACCTCTACCATAACAAGCTCAACGCCAATAGCAGAAGTATGGTCCAAAATTAGGAAAATAAAAGGCGTAAGTACTTCACATAAGATAGCAAATATGGATCACCGCAACCAAATTCTAACCAATGACAAAGATAAAGCTGAAGCCCTAGCCTCCAACGTTGAACTAATGTCTAGTAACCAAAATTACTCGCCTGAATTCCTGAAATACAAAGAATCCAAAGAATCGCATGACATCATAAATGACATAAACTATGAGCATCCAATAAATCTACCACTAACAATTGACGAATTAAACGACGCATTGCTATCCTGTCCCAACTCTAGCCCAGGTCCAGACGATATCCCATACATATTTATATCAAACCTTCCTCTGATAGCAAAAAACCACCTACTTGACATATATAATGAGATT
Source organism: Endomychus coccineus (assembly GCA_958510875.1). Lineage (NCBI taxonomy): Eukaryota > Metazoa > Arthropoda > Insecta > Coleoptera > Endomychidae > Endomychus > Endomychus coccineus. The sequence continues at coordinate 184,130,478 of OY294067.1, read as the reverse complement.
TACTCAAAACATAAGTTTCCCGCGATCTCGTCTCACGCCACTGTTTTACCAATCCATAAGCCAAATAAACAAAAGAGCAATGTCGACTCTTACCGTCCAATATCTCTGACGTCTACCATGTGTAAATTGCTGGAAAAAATAATAAACCGCAGACTGATATGGTATCTCGAAGACAAAAATTTAATCACACCTGCACAAAGCGGCTTCAGAAGAAACAGATCTACGAATGACAATATAACGCAACTGGAATCAGACATCCATGAAGCTTTCATGAATAAACAAACCCTGGTGGCAGTACCTTTTGATCTCAGAAGAGCTTACGATATGACATGGAAGTTTGGGATTCTACAAAAACTTTCCAAATGTGGAATCAAAGGAAACATATTCTGCTTCGTTAAAAATTTCTTGAATAATCCGACATTCCGAGTAAAGGTAAACAGTACCCTATCACTAGAAAAAAATCTGGAAAATGGAACCCCACAAGGATCAGTGATAAGTGTCACGCTATTCCTCATCGCCATCAATGAATGTGCCAAAAAAATTCAACTACCTATTAAAGCAATCCTGTTTGCAGACGACTTACTAATATACATCAAAGGCAAATGTCGAAAATCTATAGAAAAATTACTACAACTAGCTATCAACTCAATTGAGAAATGGAGTAAAAAAACTGGCTTTGAATTCTCTGCCGAGAAAACAAAATGCATCCAATTCTCAAACCGAAGCAATTATATAATACCTGTCCTCAAACTGGAAAAGACTCAGCTGCTATTTGTAGACGAAATAAAAATACTTGGAGTAATTTTTGATAGTCGACTAAAGTGGAAGTCACATATAAATAACTTAGTAGCAAACTGCAATAACGCTCTTAACATCATGAAGGTACTATCACACCACAAATGGGGAGCCGATACTAAAGTATTGCTCCACATATATCAGAGCCTCATACGCGCGAGAATCGACTATGGATGCATCTCATACTCCACAACAACCAAAACAAATTTAAGAAAAATTGACACCATCCAGCACACGGCACTAAGAATAGCTCTCGGAGCATTTCGATCGAGCCCGATCAAAAGCCTTCAATGTCTGAGTGGAGAGCTACCCTTAAGCATTCGCAGAAAACAGCTGACATTATCCTACGCTTCCAACATCGCAACGTGCCCAAAAAACCCAAACTACCCAAATGTATTCTCAACAAGGTATGATGAAAAATGCTCCACCAGACAGTACAACCAGCTTCCCTTATACGGTAGAGTTAAAATGTGTATGGCAGAGATAAATACAAAATCACTAAACTCCCTTCAAAAGTGCAACCCCCGCTTTCCACCGTGGACTATTTCGAGTAAGCGAGTAGATTTACATATGTCTAAATTTTCCAAAGCTAAAAATTGTCCCCTCCAAATCCAAGCTGAATTCAAAAACCTATGTGAAAAATATACTAACCATAAGTTCATATATACGGATGATTCTAAGGACAAAGGCAAGGTGGGTTCGGCTTTTACAGTGGAAGATTTAAATCAAAAGTTCTCACTGTCATCTATATCTAGTGTTTATACTGGTGAATTATACGCGCTGCTGCAAGCAGTTCGATTTGGCACAACTCATGATGATAAATTCGTAATATGCAGTGACTCACTCAGCTCCCTTCAATCGCTGAAACAGTTATATCCTACCCATCCATTAGTGATAGCTATCAATGATCAAATAGGTACCACCCCGGAAACGAACAAAAATATAGTATTCGTTTATGTTCCATCTCATATGGGAATACGTGGAAACGAAATTGCCGACCGTCTAGCGAAAGAAGCTACATCGTCTCCGGAAGCTCGTAAGTAAATCTAGTTGTAGACACCGATATCAAAAACCACATTAAAAAACTGTTTGAACAAAAATGGGACAGTGAATGGAAAGAAACAAGAACTAAACTCCAAGAAATCCAGCCCTCTACTTTAGAACCACTTCCGTATCTTCCACGTAGGAACCACCAAGTAGCCCTATCTCGGCTAAGACTCGGGCATACTCGTCTAACACAAGGACATCTATTAGCACATCAGGCTCCACCAGTGTGTGATATGTGTCAAGTGCAATGTACTGTGAAGCATATACTAATAGTTTGTTTAAAGTACAATAATCTGCGCATAAAGCATAATTTTCCTCCAAATTTAAGAGCCGTTCTTGGTACAAACCGTGAATCATTGGAAAAAACAATACAGTTCATAACAGAAGCGCAAATAATAAACAAATTGTAAATAGCTTAAGTCATAAATACTGTTATACCACCCTATGTACATATACTCATACATGAATTAGTACCGAAGTCCGCTAATGGCCAAAGATGTCGAAGCGGCTTTTTCTTATAATGAAAAAAAAAAAATTTTTTTCGGAATAGTTTTCTTTTACAAAAAGAATCGAGTCGGAAAACAGCTGAGCTGCCGTAAACTCTAACGATGGTACTAGAAATATATGTCCATTATACAAGTATTTCTGCATGAACTGACGGTAGACAGTGTGGAGATTAGGAATTTTGATGAGGCGACGCGCTAGAAAGTTGAATCTGCGTAATCCCGGTTCATAGGTGTCACCTAGATCGGGTTCACCATTTTCGGAAGGCAGTGAAACCATGAATCGCCCCGTGGAATCTCTGGTAATTGTATTTCTGAAGATTGCTTCAGCCTTTAGATTTTCTGCGGAAGTAAATAGGTTTTGAGGAAACTGTTCAATTCCCCAGAATTTTGGAACAATAGCTTCTAGAAAAATTTCTGGAGTGAAAAGTAAATGACTTACAGTCGGACTGGAATCTTTTGAGAGGTAAGAACTCGATTTTTCCCAATAGAACCCAGCCAAAAATGGCTTCTACAGCTGTGAGTTCTATTTTCTGCCCTATAGTTTTACATTCTCGAATGATTTGGCCGAATAGCTCAACCACTACTCATATATCTATGGGTCAGGAAGTGAAATAATTAGTATGAGCCAAGTTCAGACCTTCAAGATGATCTCATTCCTTTTTTGGCAAGTCAAAAGAGAGTAAGTTAGCAAACAACTTCGGGACTATAATAGCAAAACACGAAAATGCCTGAACGGGTGAGTTCTCTGGTGTTATTTGACAACTAGAAATACCTTTTGAGGAGATACAAGACATTTGATTCAAATCATAGATTCTGGTAGATGAGGACGACGATTTAGACCTAGTCTACGCAGGCACTTTTCGCTTATGGAAGAGTCTGTACTTCCCCAATCTATCATGATTCGAACTAGGTGAAAGCTTTCTATATTATCGGGAATATCTACTGTTGCAGTAGCCAGTAGACTACTAGTTTGAGGTGGTGGATTTTCCTGTATGTCCAAGCGAGTATTATTGCCATGCAATGTTGGTTGTTGCTGTGCATTGGTAGTAGGGAGAATTATTGTGCTATTCTGAAATGCGACTGATGGAATGATAACTCACGAATTTTTGAGAATATGTAAGGAAGTGTGGTGCTCACCATTACAACCGCTCACCCTACACCTATAACGAGAGGTAGAAGCTTGTTTCACGTGATCATAATGAAGACAGTTTTGGCATAGCTTATTCTGTTCAACAAAAATGTTCCTATCTACCGCTGTATTTTCCGAAGATTTAGGGCAATTGGAAATAGTGTAGAATTGTTTGCAGAAATAACATGAAATTTTGCCTATTTGCATACCGAGAGCATGAGGTGGTTTTATACCTCTTGAGAGGAGTCTTATTGGGTTCAGGAGCCGCGAGAAATTGTACCGATTCGATCGTGTCCACCTATTTTCCACAAACTCATAAAGCTAACTGAGAATTTCCTCAGAGGCGAATTGAATTTCAAAACTTTTGCGTATTTCCATTGGAGTATTTTCTGAAGGTAAATGAAAAAGTAGAAGGCCTTAGGAATCGACATCAAAATTCAATGACTTCAGCGTTTGCAAAGCTTCGAAAAAATTATTCAGAACGTGACTTGAGTTTGTTTGGACATCCGTTTTAGAGGTAACTCTCATAATGGGATTCATGGCATTGACAACCAGTGCCTTTTATTCTGGAATTTTTCAACTGATTTATTATAACCCAAAACATAATTTTGCTCAGAAGTAGTAAGGCCTGAAAGTAATTTTCGGAATTCACCCTCCAATAAGAAAGAAGATATTTCAACTTTGACGCATTGCAATGCGTGGAACTATTATTCACAACTTGATTGAACATATCGAAAAGTGAGGGTCATAGATTCAAGTCACCGTTGGGAATGCAATGGGAGAAGAGGTACCAGCTGCTAATTTTGATGCTTGTTTGACTGCGTCTTCATCATCTAGTGGCTCACAAAGTCGATTATAATACATGTTTGCCTGATAATAGAATGACCCGGCATCTTGTCGGAATTTGTCTTCTACCAGAAAGTCGGCGTCTTCTTTGATAAGACCTATGATGTCGTTATGACATGAACAAAAGGTTTCGAAGGCGTCCTGTAAATCAGTATATTTCACTCTAAAAGCTCAATATTTAAATCATCAGTCTGTGCCAAGATGAGTTGAGCTACCCTGTACACTTCTGAAATACGCCCTGAGCATATTTCGCGTTTCGTCCGAATTTGTTTCATTTCAGCAGCCATTTAGCGATGAATGATTGTCATCTGACCTGAATTTTAGTTTCACTATGAAAGAAAGAAACATTTTTCTCCTCTGAACAAAATTCGAACAGCTAGATTCCACCGCTAGTTGTTTTGGAAATTCAAAAATATAGGATTTTACTACTGAAGAATTATTTTGAATGGCGACGTTTTCCTAACCATTACAGGTGGCATCTCCAGGGCAGGTTTGATACTTGAACTAGAACTGGTTCCACTGGTTCTTGTAGCCGTATTTATTGTAGGAAAAACCATTCACGCTACTCAGTTCACTGCTTTCATTGTGGTGGTTACCTTCGTTCCGGCACCTGACCCTGCCGTTGTGTGATCATATGCAATATTAAATTTCCGAGGATGGGTTTCCAAATGTTAGGAAGGTAATATCCTGAGTCACGGTTCAGATTATTTGAATGTTTTCGGATTTCTATAGCTTCAAGGATTTTTCACTAATAAGCCAGCTTTATTCCCTGCCTATCTCACATATATTGAAAATATAACAGATCGAATTTCCAAAATACTTTAAAAACCTAATATCTCTACCTGGTTTTCGACACTTCCAAAGTTATCTCAATTTTACAAACCTATCAAAGAACTCCTCCCTCTCCTTCAATCAGAAGGTGTTCGAAGCATTCCCTGTTTTTGCGGTGAAGTCTACATTGGTGGAACAGGTCGTACAGTAGCTACTCTTGTGGAAGAATATGAGCACTTCACAAGGCTTCGTGACACCAGTAGATCTGCACTTGCGGAACACAAGTTCACACTGATCATCAAATCCTTCTTGGAAATAATAAAATCTGAGCCCGAGCTCCAAACTTCTATCAGCGAAAACACCTTGAAGCTATAGACATCCTGAAACATCCAAATAAACTCAACCGTGACTCAGGATATTACCTTCCCAACATTTGGAAAGCCACCCTGGAAAATCGCATTTCGCACATGATCACACAACGTCAGGGTCAGGTGACGGAACAAAGTTTATTACCGGAATGAAGACAGTGAACTGTATAGCGTGTTGGCGAAACGTCGGCCTCAAGTCGAGCTACTGTGACGCGAAATTCATCCGGGAGCGAAGATTCTTCATGAGGAATTACTGTAAACTATAGTATCTATTTAACTATATCCGAAAAATGTAATTTTTATCCTGAAAACTTATGGTGTTTACTCTGAAAGAAATAGTTGTAGTCTGTCTACAACCTCGGAAATTCTAGTTTTGAACTACCAGACTGAAATCAGCTCGAATTTCGAAAACTTCCTACAACGGCTGTAAGAAGTGAACAAACTGCTGTTCGCCGAATCCGATATCGCATCAGATCCGTCAATATATAGCGCAAGAAAGCTCGGATTTGGGAGTGTTGTCGGGTAACGTTCGAAAACAAATGAAAAAAACTGACATTCGTAGAGTGGGATAATTTCCACGTACGAATGTTATCTTATCACCGCTAAAGGACAAGTGATCCGAAACTAAGAGATTAAATGGCGTTTGGAATGTTTTCTATCCTCACAACGTATTCTGGCTTGTATTACCAATTTACTCTTATCATTTTATTTGATATCCATCTTGGAAGTACCCATTTCATGTCAGTGCATTGTAACGTGTAAATTCCACTTAACGGCTTAGAAATGACCGCTGTACTACAATCGGTTAACTCCTGTGACGTCAGCTATGCTAGACCGTATATTCTCCGAGTTATGGTTATTCAGTGTCAGATTCTGTAGTTACCGCTTCTACTTCGAAGTCGTTCTGTGAGACATCGAAGCACCGGAAACGGCCAAGAAAATGGCGTACTTTCTGTTAAATCGTCCTAGTGGAAGGTCGTGTTTCTAAGTTATTTCAACAGGGAGATGATATCAAACTTATGTTCGGAACCAATATCTGGGGATATTCTTCCGTTGGAAGCAAAGGCATCAATTACCAATTTGGAGTGGAATAATTGGAATTATTCGTGTAATAGATGCACCTCAGAGGATTGAAACTTAGTTTCAACGTGACTGGTTTTGGACGGAAGTAGAGATCGTTTCATTGAAAGGAAAAACCCTATCGTGATAGAGGTAAATATCTTTGTAATTCCATTGATTTCTTCACTAACTTCAAGAATTAATTTGCCTCCACAGGTGATATCTGACAGGACATAGGTTGGTCCTAATTTGTTCAACAATCGATATGTATTCTGTTCATGTCTGTCTTCTGAGGACAATAGAGCAATAGAGGTTTGAATATTCCGTGATTTCAGTTTTTTTTTATGTTGTGAAAAATTCAACAAGTGTACGAAGTTTTGAGGTTGAATCTGGAAACTACTAGACTTGTGGCAGGAATCCATACATCAAGTAGGAAGTACCAATCCATGATCAAGCAGGTATAACATCTTAGCCATGGGACCAGGTCAGGCTACCCAACTTTTGTTCATATAACGTTTGAAATAATCATTTGAGTACATATATTTGTGAATTTAACTGATGTTCACTTTGATTTAAGCAATTTAACTTCATTCATATTTCAATCCATTCACTTCATAACTCATTCAATATTAGGCTCTGTGATAAATTGTAACAACAATATTATTTTAATAACCAGTACATTTCAGTCATTCTTGGTACGGGTCCTTTATTTTTTTTGTATACTTCCAGGGTAATTTAACCTGGGGACTTTTGAGTGTTTCAATCCCCTAGTTAAGTAACATTATTTTATTGGTTGGTTAAAATACCCTAATTTTAACATCTAAAATATAGCTCACAACCATCTTCACTGTAGCTGTCGGCAATCAAGCGATAAAATAGAATTCATAGTTTATCCACAAGTAACACTAATTTGTACCCCTTACAGCATGAATGAAATAAACTGAAAATAGTGAACTGTATTATAATGCTTTGACATAAGTTATTTCAAATTTAATGAACAGTGTTTCTTGTTCCCAGATAAAATTCCAACACACAACGGCTTAATAACAAGCAGTGCACTCACTTGATGGTCTTGTCTGTTAGATGTTCTTCTCTGGGCCCTGTCTTCCAACTGGTACTAGTTTCCACATGTTCTTAACGAAAATTATTTTAACTTATTGATTCACCAACGTTGAATTCACTTATCGTGTTTTGTATATTCGCGAGCTCTAACTCAACACTTCTGTCGCTAAATCGTCAGACAATTTTCATCAAACACTCAAAACGCATGTACTCTGCATGCACCCAGTTTGCATATGAACCGCTGTGTGCCTGTGTGCCACGCGGGAAATTATTTTGTGAGCTTTTCATTCATCTATGCATGAACACATGTTATGCATATCTACTCTCCCATCCCTCACAAAAGTTGCCTCATCGGTCCACAAAATTTCTTATAGGATTTGTCCATTTTGGGCAACCATATTTTTGAGCCAATTACAAAAATGTAATTGGTAGTCGAAACCTCCAGTTGTTAGGGCTAGAAGTTCAATATATGAATGCATTCGGTAGTCCATGAGGTTTTTCTGTACTGAACCAGAAGAAATTCCAAAATACCTCGAAATTTGTCTATTATTTAGATGGGGATTATTATGTACATATGCCAAGACATTTATGATATTTTCCTCAACTCTTACCCTTCGATTTCTCTGCAAAGTTGAGAGTGGTTAAATGCAACCGTGCTGCTGGAAACGTCGAGCTAGACGCAGGATAACTCTTTTGGAATGCTGCCTCCTATTAGGATACCGTAGAAAATGCTAATGTTGCATTTTCAAAGCACTGAAAAAATATTGTAACTTTGGTCATTTGTAATAATTTTAAATTACTCCCCCTCGCGGCAAAATGCGGAACATAAAAATAATTTCCAGGATTTTCTCATGACTTCTTTGATAATGAATTTTTTTCCCACATTTCCATTCCCCGTATGATTTTTCAAACTTCAGTTATGAGCGAAAATACTTTTTTACATATTTTTTTACAAAATTGAACGTAAAACTAACATGCGTGTGAAACAAAAATATTGTTGTCATGAGATAGTAACAAATCGAATAAAGAAGTAATACTCACAGGCACTTAATATTTTTCAAATGAATATAGAGAAATAGACAAAAAAAAATGATTCAATTACCTATTCAGACAGGTACACTCAAAATTGATTTTTATTTATTGTTTGAACGGTAAGACCCTTAATACTTTCGGAAAATCCAGGCTTACTTGTTCCAAAATGAATGAAATTACATTTATCCTATGAGTTTACAATATAATTATTAATAAATATTTGAATTATAACTACCTTTTAGATTAGGAAGTAATTCGACTTATTTTATAAAAACCGAACTTCTGTATTCAAAGATCCAACTTGAAATTATTATAACTAGTGATAAAACAACATTTTTAATTCAATCGATGCTCAAAGTGAGCGCCATTATGGTCAATACAACTTTGAATTCTCCTCCGGGTTCCATTGACAGCATTTCTGAATCCTGCCATAGAGACAAAGGCTATAGCATTTTGAATTCTAGAAATCATGTCTTCTCGTGTGGTTGGACGAATCTGGTAGACAATGTAAAATTCATAAATTGGGTGATCTTGGTATCTTGTGGAATAAGCTACCTCTTCCTATCCATTTATTGAGAAACTGAGTATCCAGGTAATCTCTCACGTTGAGACAAAAATGCGCAGAGCAACCATCGTGTTGAAACCATATGCTGAGATGAATGTATAAAGCGACTCCTTCTGAAAAAACTGGCGGATAGATTCTTAAAAAATCTAAATACCTTGCACCATGAAGTCTTCAAATTTGAAAAAAATTATTTGACCATCGTTTACACTGCACCACGCATTTACACTGAGGTGATTTTTATAGTCAATTTCTATCATCTATCGAGACTTGTTTGCGGCCCAATAATGGATATTATGCAGATTCACTTGACCTCTACTAGTGAGTCACGCCTTATCTGTCCATTAAATGTGAGACAAAAAAATTGGATTTCTTCTTGTCATTGGATGCTTGAAATCTAACCTGCCATCGTAATCAAATTCGTGAATTCGTACATGATATGTATGTTATTCTTCTTTTCCGAGAATCCTTTGAACGACTGAACGAGGAATTGCCAGATTTCTCCCTATATCCCTAGTGCTGCGTTCAGGATATGCTTCAACCTCAGCAAGTACATTCTCATTATTGTTGTCATTTTGAGATCGTCGAATTCTATTCCTAGTTTCTATTCTAGAACTTGTCCCGTTTCCCGCAGAAGTATAAGACATGTTTTATTTGTTACCAGAGAGGAAAGGAAGGCATCAGCTGATTAGTCAGAAACAAGTTCCAGATGAAGATCTTTCGTAGACAAACATACAAATAAATAAACGCAAGGTTTTGAGGATTTCCACCACGGGTTTTGGACATAGTGATATAAAAAGGACTGTCATCTCTACAATGGAGAAAAGGTTTTATATTTGATGGGAGTGAAGCAGGTAAGTCTCCGACAAGAGGTTGCCTCGAAAGCGGATGTATGCGAAAACAACGATGACATTAAGGCAAAACTCGACAAATATTGCGTATGGTTGAAGGAATCGAGAGCTGGGCTGAAATCATAAATTGAACCATCTGATGTCCAGCATGAAAATACTTCAAATATGTGATTTATCAACATTTCCGTAAAGTGATGCAAGTACGTCAGAAGTGATGGAAATCGCTTATCACAAGACAAAGGAGCATGGCGAAACCTACCTCTGACGCGCAAGATACCCTTCACATCCGAAAAAGGCGACAGTTCTTGTAAAGAAATAGGTAAAGGCTTATCGGTTTGAAGAACATGTATCTGCGGACAACGAGAAAGATTCAATGTGCTGAACTGAAATCAATAAGGTATCTGAATATTCTGATCAGGTGATGAAACATGTCAGTTAACGAGAATGAAGAAGGTCAAAAAAGATGGAGCGATGAACATAACAAGGAATGTGGATGATTTTCTGAGGAGAAGAATGTTTGTTTAACAGATATCTAGAAAATTTGGAGTCACTTATGAGGTGAACGTATGAAAACGTTCTTCGTCTTCAAGATCAACAGATTCAAATGATTCCAGAGGCAACGGAGGTTTGTGTTGAATCAAAAAAAGGGCCTACCCACCATGAGCAGCAAGGTATAACCTCCGATGGTGAGGCACCTCGCTACCTATTGTCGGTAGGATTCTCGGATTCTTTGATTTAGACCAAGCTCAGTTGACTGAAAGTTGATTCATCCTGATAGATTTGACATACTAAGGCAATAATACGTGCTAACAGAACAACGGCGAGTTTCTCCAAAGAAGCTACTTGAGACACAGCCCAAACAAAAAAAGGTAGCACATGGACTCGAAGAAAACCTAACAACGACGTAAATGACCGCACGGTAGCCCTTCTCGAAACGTTCGTACGTAACAAAAGTATCTGAGATAGTTCTACCAGGTAACCATAATTCTGTCAATGAACCCAAATATTGGAGCAAGACTTCACAAGCTTCCAAAATATCATGAGAAGCAGTGTCATCTCATCCCAACTCACAATTCCACAATTTCTGAATCAAATGTTCCATGAAAAATTCAACTGGATACGAAATACCAAGAGGATCAAAAAGCTTAGAGACAGTTGATAAGAGAGCGCTTTGTGCAGGTACGGTGATAGGGTTCATTAAGGAGCTTGAAACTATCAGAGATGGGCTTCCACTGCATACCTTGCACCTTCAATGTTGTCTTCGCACCAGTATCCAAAGTTAGAGAATCCATGCAAGTATGTGACGAGGGAAAATCGGATAAAAGTTATGAATCATTAGAAGCCCATTTACGTGATTTAAAGCCTCCTTTTGCTGAAGATTGATCGCAGCAGAAAAAGTGTTTTTTGTCCAGAAACAATGTCATCGATATACCTAAGTATCTTGGCTCAAAGAGGCGCTAGCCAAATAAGATTCGAGACCCACCGTGACACGGAATAATATGATGAGTGAAGTTGCCCATAAGAACATATCCAAAGACGGTACCGGAAGTTCCCATGAGTAGATACAGTGGACGCGTTCTGGACCAGGAAGTGTGACGTCACTTCCGGTCTGTGCTCCGATGTTTGCTATTATCAGGTCTCCACTTCCGGTCTGCGCTGGCGATGTATGTTATCGGGTAGATAACGTTATCGGCTAGATAGCGTTATCAGTGATTGTGAGTCACCCATGCTGGCGATGTGTGTGTAATTAGCGTTATCGGGTAGATAACGTTATCGGCTAGATAGCGTTATCAGTGACTCGGTCTGTAATTAGTGTTATCGGGTAGATAACGTTATCGACTAGATAGCGTTATCAGTGATTGTGAGTCACCCATGCTGTCGATGTGTGTAATTAGTGTTATCGGGTAGATAACGTTATCGGCTAGATAGCGTGATTGTGAGTTTGGTCTACGTATAAATAGAAATGCTTAGTTTGAAATATTAATCTTATCAATGAGGTTTCCTGTCATCAACAAGTCGTAACTTGTATGTGGTAGATAATAGAGCCATTGTATTCAATTTTAAACGGAAACAGATAACACTTTGTTTTGCAACCAACTGATTGGTTGATATTTTATCTACGAGGAATGCTTAGTTTGAAATATCAATCTTATCAACAACAAAATGAAAACGTAAACTGTTTCTTGTGCTGATATTGATAACTCAGCAAATTATCGTGGGAATGTGTCACGTAGGCAACTGTAGGAATCGCGCGCAGCGTAGATAAGAAGGTTGAAATGGTATTGTCTCGAATATAATTTAATCATTACACATTTGATTCTCTAACGTGCAACTCGTGTTTTTTGTGTGGTGCAATTTGAGGTAAGTTCATATTATTATTTGATTGAGAAGACTCTCATTCCAATTTGATATATTTCAAATGAATATGATTCGTATGATAATAAACTCGATTTAGGGAACTTTTATTTCAAATTGTCAACAAGCTAGCTCTCCACTCAAATTCACACACCGATTATTACATTTACTTACTATTGTACACTCAGATTCACACCGATTATTACCACTATTGTTTTCTCGACCGATGTTTTGGAGATATACCGAATTCTATTGAGTAATATTTATCCTTGTTCAATTTGTGGTAAGTCTATATTATTATTTGATTGAGAAAACTCTCATTTCAAGTTGATATATTTCAAATTAACTTCAAATGAATATGATTCGTATGATAATAAACTCGATTTAGGGAACTTTTATTTCAAATTGATACATTTCAAATTAACTTCATGTCAACAAGCTAGCTCACCACTTAAATTCACACCGATTATTACATTTACTTACTATTGTACACTGAGATTCACACCGATCATTAACACTATTGTTTTCTCGATCGATGTTTTGGAAATATAACGAATTCTTTAGAGTAATATTTATCCTTGTTATAGATATTCATATCATAATGAGCATGGAAGCATTAAACTCGTGTTCTCTATTACAGAGATTACCCACGAAAAAAGTTAACCAGCTCGAAGAAGGTAAAGTTTATAAGATAACTAATGCGAAAATTGTCAACACCCGGTTTGGAGAATCTGTGCTAGCAGAGATTGACGATTTTGGTGTTTTCCTCCCAAAACGTTTAACACCACTACTCAAACCTCTGTTGGATCGCATCAATGAAAAACAATGTATAGGACTGATTTATAGAGGAGAGGAACATTTTAGGAAATCGAATCCAGCAGCAAAAATCGAGTTCCGAGAGATTTAGGGGGCGTTCGCAGACTTCAAAGTGGTGGGTGTAAGGTAAGATTTTTGTTCTATTATTATCATGAACTCTATTTCAACGATTAGCACCGAAATTGTTAAAATTATCGATCAGGCTCGAAAAGATTTGTATAAGTCAACATTTTCCCCTCAGGAAACAACGAAATGGATAGATTTTTGTACGAAATATATCCGTACGTTCTCGAGACATTTGATGAAAGATGATTTGAGTTTAGCTAATAAGAATCAACTTCAGACAAATATCGGTCATATAAACCGTTTCAAAATTTTATTACAAATTAGAAATAAATCATCTATATCAAATAAGAATCGCAGTGATAGAATCAGATGGGAGGATGGACAGTCTGCTTTTAAATGTAGAATAAGAACCGGATTGATTATCAATATTTCGCATTTAGACCCAATTAATTTTTTATATGATGCTTTTCATCTTTTCAGTACTAGAATCTCCAAAATCCTTCATGAATATAATTTTATTAAAGTTAATTCAACATTCTGTGGCGAATACATTAAAGGGAACGTTAACGATGAACTTATTCAGACAGATTTTAAATATTTTCATACACGATCAATAGGAATAGATAATACAACGAATTTATTAGTATGGTATAAAGATAGTATTATTGAGAAACTTCCTACAAAATTAGAAGAATTCCAAGAGAAAGATTCAAATTGGAGTCTCAGAAATATAGTAAGTCTGCAAATAAATATCAATAAACACGAAGTAATTAATTCAGGATCTTCATATATAGTTCTTCCTAAAGAAATTGCGGATAAACATGCTGTTATCAATGTTAAAAATTATGATGAGTATTGTTTCGCTTGGGCAGTAACAGCTGGATTACACCCTGCTACTACACATTCAGATAGAATCACTTCATATCCTCATTTTAGTACTGTTTTGAATTTACAAAATTTAACTTTCCCGATGCCTATTTCACAAATCCATTTATTCGAGAAGCTGAATAATATAAGCATTCACGTTTTTGTGTTAGAATTATGCGATAAAACGGATGGTGCTGCTGATAAGGAAAAATTAAAGGTTCTCCCCGCATATCTATCAAAAAATAAACTAGAAACACACTTTAATTTGTTGTTGATTCAGGATAAGTATTATCGCGATGTAGAATCTTCAGATACATCGAATTTTGTTAATCCAATAGTTAAATTCCATTATTGCTTGATTAAAAATTTAGCTCGACTTATTAATTCGCAAATTACTACTAGAAATAAAACTTATTTATGTGAACGTTGTTTGAATAATTTCAAGAGCGAGATAAAATACAAGACTCATATCGAAGATTGTGGAGAAATAAATACATGTAAAATAAAATTCCCTAGAGAAGACCATTTAGTTTTCAAGAATTATTCAAATAAAATTCCAATGCCATTTGTGATTTATTTCGATTTTGAGGCTCTATTGCTACCAATCCAAAATTGTTCTCCATCAAATTCAGCTTCATACACCAACCGAAAACAATTACATGAAGCTTACAGTGTAGGCTATTATCTGAAATGTTATTTCGATGATTCCATTTCGAAATATGATAGATATCGAGGTTCAGAACCAGCCAAATGGTTAACCGAACAATTAGACAAAATTAGTATATTCATAGAGAAGAAATTGAAGTGTAACATACCTATGAGTTTGAATGCGGTTGATTTATCATCCATAATGGGGAAAACTAAATGTCATATTTGTGAAAAATGTTTTACCGATGGGGATATACGTGTAAGAGACCACTGTCATTTCACTGGGGTTTTTCGCGGCTTAGCACACCAACATTGTAATTTACAATATAAACATAAATTTATAGTGCCTGTTTTAGCTCATAATCTATCTGGGTATGATATGTTCCTATTGATACGAGATTTAGCTAAAGCGAACAAACAGAACATTCAAGTACTACCAATCAATAAAGAAAAATATATAAGTTTTACTAGAGGTTCCTTCTCTTCCCCAGTTAAATTCCGTTTTATCGATTCATGTAGATTTTTAAATACATCACTAGATGAGTTGGTGTCCTTTTTGAATGTTGATAAATTGAAAATTTTGAAGCGTGAATATAATCATTTGACAAACGATCAGTTCAAATTATTAACCCGTAAGGGGGTTTTTCCATATGAATATTTAGATAGTTGGAATAAATTGAGCGAATCAAATTTACCACCAATCGAATATTTTTATAATAAATTGAAAGATGAATCAATAAGTGAAGGAGACTATGAACATGCTCAAAACGTTTGGCAAAAATTTAATTGCAGTAATTTAGGTGAGTATTCCGATTTATACTTGAAAACAGATGTTTTGCCATTGGCAGACGTTTTTGAAAATTCCAGAGCCAAATGTTTAGAGATATATAAACTTGATCCTACGTATAATTTCACTTTACCGGGCTTCTCATGGGAGTGTGTGTTGAAATATACAAATATTTCTCTTCAGTTTCTAAAAGATATAGATATGATTATGTTTATAGAAAGGGGGATACGAGGAGGTGTTAGTCAATGTAGCAATAGATTCGCGGCTGCTAATAATAAGTATATGAAAGATTATAATTCACAAGAGGAAAGTAGCTATCTCATGTATTTTGATGTTTGTAATTTATATGGGTGGGCTATGGCGCAATATTTACCTTATGGTAACTTTGTATGGTACGATGATCTTAACATCGATGTAAGAGTCATTTCGGATGAAAGTCCTGTTGGATATATTCTAGAAGTAGATCTAGAATACCCTCAGAAATTACATGACACCCACAAAGACTTACCGCTATGTCCATTGCACTCTACACCTCCCAATGCTAAACAAGCAAAATTATTATCGACGTTATACAATAAATCTAAATATATAATTCATTATAGGAATTTGAAACAATGTTTAGCGTTGGGGATGGTGTTGAAGAAGGTACATAGAATCCTTAAGTTTAGCCAATCCAATTGGTTGAAAGCTTATATCGATTTAAATACACGATTATGTGCAGCTGCAAAGAATAAATTCGAAGAGGTTCTTTTCAAACTCATTATAAATGCAACATTTGGGAAATCGATGGAGAACGTACGTAAGCATCGGAGCGTTAAATTAGTTAATAAATGGTATGGACCATTTGGAGCGCGATACTATATTTCGCAACCGAATTTCAATAGTAGTAAGATTTTTGATGAAAATTTGATGGCAATCGAGCAAAACAAACTCGAAATATTATTTAATAAACCAATTTATATAGGAATGGCTATTTTAGATATTTCAAAAACTTGTGTGTTTGATTTTCATTATAACTTTATGCTGAAAATATATAAAGATCCCGAAGCGATAAGGCTGTGTTATACAGATACTGATAGTTTGATCTATCATATAATAACAGACGATGATATTTATGAGACCATTATGAAGAAAAACGTTCAAAAATTTGACACTAGCGATTACGCATTAGATAATATTTTTGAAATTCCACCTATAAACAAGAAAGTGGTCGGATTAATGAAGGACGAGAACAAAGGGCATATAATGACAAAGTTCATCGGTTTACGCTCTAAAATGTACAGTTATAAGGTGGAAGGGAAAGAACCCGTTAAAAAAGCTAAAGGTATTAGAGATTCGGTTTTGAAATATTCTATAACTTTCGAGGATTATGTTAAAAGTCTTGAAGAAGAAATCGAGATATATAGAGTCCAAAAATCTATCAGATCTTATAACTTCAACCTCTACACTTTAGAACAAAATAAAATTGCCATCAGCCCTTTTGACAACAAGAGGTTCCTGATAAAGAATAGAACAAACACCTTACCTTATGGGCACTATTCACTATTATCTTGATGTTTGTTTCGATATGTTAATTTTGTTATTTGTATTGTATTTGTATTCATATATTTTAATAAAAAATCTTTCTCTGATGTATGTGTTAATTTTAATATTTGTATTGTATTTGTATTCATTTGTCTTAATAAAAAATCTTTCTAAGATGTATGTGTTAATTTTAATATTTGTATTGATATGCTAATTGTAATTGTATTCATATGTTACATACTTGTTTTAATAAAAACTTTCTATGATGTGTGTTTTTTAATAAAGAAACAAAAACTGTTGATCATATTTTATTGTTCTAAATCATACAAAACCTTATTTTTATAGTAAAATAACATTTCTTTAAGTGTATTGGTCAATAAACATTCTGGCGATGAAATATTAATAAAACAATATAAGAGTTCTAATGCACTGGTATGATTCCTCATGCTTTTTATCACATCAATAACATTGTGATAGTATGAAGAGAAATCAAATTGTTCGAGAAAAGACACTCGATGTGATAACACTCCATCGTTGATATTAATGATTTCTCGAACATCTTCCTCACACAACCAAAAATGAATACCATGCTTCGTAACTTGGAGTACTTTTTCATTATTGTCCCACACAAGTTAAACTATTTGGCACTATTCATCGGATGCTATGGGGGCAGGATCGGAATCTGTTTGTAAACTTGAGAAGAAATCTCTGATTTCAGTTCGAAGAATTTCGATGAAGTCATACCATTCCAGCAGTCCAAAGGTGAGTTTACAATTTTGCGAAGAATGGATAAGTGATATTGTTGGTGCGAATATTCGCATAGGACTCAATCCACACTTTAATTCATAACCCCCCTCCAATGGGTACGTTGTATTCAACAATAGACATTTTCCATCCCGAATTAACAATTCAAACTCTTCAAACATTCGATCTAACTCGGAACTATCTTCGGATGTACCACCACTATCTTGGTACGACATTTTACTACAACTGAACTGATTGTTAGATTTTCTCTAACATACAGCCTGAAGATCACACACGCACGCGCAGATCATATAATATCACTTTTAGCAATCCAACTTTTCTCCTTTATTCCCAACCATTTGACGTACATTTTATCATCTTTTTTCCGAAGCACTTTCTCAATCAAAAAGACATCAGGTTGTTTGGTCTTCTGCAATTCTTCCTCGTAGAAACAACCGCTGATTGGGGAGTTCTTCATATCCTCGAGTAGATACGTGACTGGGTTAGTGATTTTAACTTTTATAATTTTAAAGAGCTCCGCCGACCAATTAGGCGTATATGATATTTCGAAAATATGTTTGGCTTTGCTTATACGTACCACATCACCCACGTTGAATTTATGTGGTAAAGCCAACTTGAGGTGTGAGTAGGATCGCTTCAATATCATGCTCTCATTTTGTTTTGTCACCTTGAATGGAGCCATATTTATAGTTCTATGTTTACGTTTATTATATTTTTCAGTGATTTCTTGAAGTATATCAATCCATCTATATTTTCCTTTCAAACTAAATTGTTTGTAGAGCGCTTCTTTCAAGGTTGGAATAACACGTTCAGCAATGGCGGCTTTCTTCACACTATACGTATCATAATGGTTGATTTTGTGTTTTTTCATCAGCTCGTCAAAATGCTTATTAAAGAAACCTTTACCTTGGTCGCTTTGCAGATTCCTAGGTTTTCGTCCTCCTCCTCCTCCTCCCTCAGTCAATATAGAATTAACTGCTTCCCGAACCTCGTCGGCTGATTTCGTTTTCAATGGACGAGTCCACACGAATTTCGAGAAGCAATCGATCATCACCAAAATATACTTGAATCCTCGATTTTCACGAGCATAATTACCCATTTCGGCTAGATCCATCTGCCACAAGTCATCCAGTCCCTTCAAAATTGTACGACGACGTTTGAAATTTTTTCGGGCTGGCTTATGAATCTCATCGACAACTTGTTGCATCGTTTTTCAATTATTGTCTAGTTGGAGTTATACGTTTCGGGTTGGTTGATGGGGTGGTAGCATCATTTGGTCTTTTCTTCGAGGGTGTCGTCATACGTTGTTCCAACGCCAGCAGCCTACTCACAATATCCTCCTGATGTACATCCATTATGTTATAATCTATAGTGATCTTGTTCAATTTATCATTATGATCACGCAAAATAACGCGTTGACTCTTATGATATGTTTCGAAATTATCAGTGAATTTCTTGAAGATATCGAGTACATAAGCGGTATTAGCTACAACGGTTTTGAGATCTTTATCATTTTTCTTCTTGTATCCATCCAATTCTTTATGTGAACTCGTGAAGCTAGCATCACTTTGATTTTTGTGCGATTGTATGTTGATGGAGAAACTCATCTCTCCAATTAATTTCTGAATCTTATGTGAAAAGTCATCGTTGAAGATGCGCTCCAAGTTCTCCCCAATCTTCGCACTCACATCATCGACATAAATCTTGCTTGCAACATCGTTCTTGAATGTGGGCCTTTTCACATTACAAATTTTCACGTTCTCGATATCTACATCGCCATCTGGTGTACGAGCTAGAACGTGTGAAAACATCGATTGTCGAAGAGCGTTGTTGCTGGTTGAACCACCAATCACAGATCTTCGTGTAAACTTATCAAGACTCATCGTGTAAATGATATGAAACAGTAATGAACAAACACTAATATATGATATCGGCTTCTCGTAGCTCATTTATTATAGCGACTATCTCATTGTCGTGAGATGTATTCCCAGCTTGTTGAGATGCCATCAAAAGACTCATTCGTTCCACAAGTTCGTTTGGATCGTCCCAGTACACGTACTCCACTGGTTCGTTGTTCTATGTCAATTGCATACCGCTACCGAGAGCTTCCTCATGAATTAGAGGTCGAATTATTTTAATGTACTTGTATCTTCGAGTACCTTTCAAGTTTCCAGCACTATTTCTGTGGGGATTTGTCAAGTTCAGAATCATCCTGTAATTCATCTTATCTTTCTTGGTGAAATTTCTAGGTTTGTCATAGAATATAAGTTCACACAGACCGACGATACTTTTGAATTTTCTTCCTTGTGTCACGATAGTATCTCTATTTTTGAAATCGATTAATTTACCTACTAGCATCGTAAACTGGGCCATAAACTTCATCGACTTTTCTACTCCCCGACCAATAATCACCGATATATTTTTGAATATACTCATCATCATCGCTGTCAGACTCTTCAATAACAGTTTTCATACTTGCATCGCTTACATCCAATACCGTTTCTCTTTCATCTTCCTCCTCTTCCTCCTCCTCCTCCTCCTCTTCATCCGCATCATCCTTTTCTTGCTTGATTTCACGTTTAATCAATGGTGTATTATTGGATTTGATTATTTCCCGAAGTGGTTCCGATATGGGTTTAAATAATTTATTGATCGACTCGTCCTCTTCCGTTTTACCCAGTTTCAATGTGAGATATTTCTTGCGTATAGATCGTGCCAATTGAGCGATTTTTCGCTTACGTTCTAACCGTTCAGCGTCCATTGTGTATTTGCTGAAGATTTCCCGTTCACACTTTAATATATACATCGAAACCTTTGCGGTATCTTCCATTGTTCAAATCGAAATCTTTAGCAATTATCAATGTTCCAAATTTCTCCATCCAACACATAGAACACATCTTTTTGAATCGATCGAAAGTAACGTCTGGGGATACGTGCTCATCAAACACATGTTTTAGATTTATTTCATCCTGTTTAAATAACACGATTAGGTTAGAATTATCGCGAATCAGTTGTTTAGGAATTTTGGAGTATGTCTGACATAGATATGATGCGTCAATGTTTCTATGTCTACACATCGAATAATATTCTCGAATTTTCTGTTGTGTCTCACAGGATATGTCATCAAAAATGAAGATAGAATTTGGTTTTGCATCGTTCGGACTTATAATTTCTTCATTGTCTTTATATGGGAAATAACCAACTCCTTTTACTCGTTCCAAAATCTCCTGCAACAGTATGTACTTATCTTGATATAATGACTTCGAGTATACGTAAACGTTTTCAAACTTGACACCATTTGGATTGAATAACAACGATAACATAACGTTTGTTTTTCCGCATCCGCTCGGACCACGAATTAAAGCACGAAAAGAGTTTGGTAACAGTTTACCATGTTTACCAACGCGATTAGTTCCAACTTTTAAATCTAAATTCTCGATTGGGAGTGTCTGTTCTTGTTGAACGGTCTTCATCGTGTGAACCATTTCTACTTAATGATAACGTATAAAAGGAAAAATCATCTGAGCGTATGCTCATTAACAATGTTGATTCATCAACGTGAAGGTTTATTGAATACACTCATAAACAAGCTCCCGTTTGAATTACACATTCCTTCATATCAATTCTGTGGTCCTGGAACTAAATTGGAGAAGCGTCTTGCACGCGGTGATAAAGGTATCAATCCTCTAGATTCCGCTTGTCGCGAACACGATATAGCTTATTCACAAAACAAATCTCTGGAGGTACGTCATAAGGCCGATAAAATATTAGAGGACGCTGCTTGGAAACGAGTTTAATCAAGAGACGCTAGCGCAGGTGAAAGACTCTCTAGTTTATTGGTTACCGGTGGGATGAAGGTTAAACGAAAACTGGGTATGGGTATCAAGAAACGGAGGCGACAACGACGATGTTGTTTCCGGAAAGATATCGTTGGAAGCATCGCAAAGTCAATGGAGCCATCTTCTTCATTGAGAAAATCCGCTATGAACGCGTTGAAAGCCGCACGGATCGCGATTGAACGAGCTGGAGGTAAAAAGCGTATCAGAGTACCAAGAGTAATACCACTACCAAAATCTGGAGGATTCCTCCCACTATTACTACCCATCTTAGGAGCTCTAGGAGCCTTAGGATCGGTTGCAGGAGGTGCAAGTGCTATCGCAAATACGGTGGTTAACGCTAAAAATGCCCAAAAAAAGTTTGAAGAAGATCAACGTCACAACAAAGCTATGGAATCGCTGGGAAAAGGTTTATACTTGAAACGCAACGCTAAAGGAGGATATGGATTGTTTTTGAAGAAGCAACAAAAAAACTTCCAATAAAGCTACCCGATGATAGGCCAATGTACGATCGAGATTTGATACGTTTCGCTAGAATTCTGAAAATCCCAAATTTTCGAGGTGTCTTTATGCGAGATACGCTACCGCACAAACCTAGACGTCGTGAATGTATCATTCTAAATTTGGACTTGACTAAAAACAATGGAACGCATTGAGTAGCGTTTAGAAAAATCGATAACGATGTAGAATATTTTGATTCTTTTGGAAATTTGAAGCCACCAAAGGAACTCGTTCGATATTTGGGCGAGAACGTTAGGATTTTCTACAATAACGACACCTATCAGAACTATAATCAAGTGATATGTGGACAGCTGTGTTTGAAATTTCTTAGTCACACTCGACTATTCGAAGACTAACAACCACACACCACCATGGATTTCACTTCTGCAGTAATACAATACATATGTGAAAATGAGAGTAGTAGTAGTGGGAGTAGTTTGAGGAGAATCATCGATTTTATTTATGGAAATTTGATCGAGGCTATCAATAAACCTACTAGCGAACTTACACGTAAGAATTTAACGTTTCTACCGATGGAATACATCCTGAAACATTTGGATGTGGTGTTTCTCAATCAGAATGAGGTTCCGGAACATATGTTTGATTACCTTTACCGTCATATGCAGTGTAAGGAACATGTCGATGAAGATTGCGATGGTCCACAACCCCCACGCAAACTATGTTCGCAATGTTTATCTGAGCAGATTTCTCACATCATGGAGAACGAGGAAATAACTCATCACGAGAAGCAAGTGTTGATAGAAGAAGTTTGCAAAGACGATCCATACTTTATGAGATCATACTTATTCCATCTATTAATGTTAAAATATAAATAGAGATGTTTCAATAAATTTTTGTTAGTATCATGTCTCAGTTGTTCACGTTAACAAGCACCAACCATATATTCTCGTTTACACCGCAGAATTCGATTGTGCTGAGGCCAGACAAAAAATATTATTTAGCATTGTTGGGATTCAATTCATACAATTCCATACCCAATATAGTGAACGAGAAATTCTACTATTACGTAGAAGGAGATAAAACAAAAGCGAAGACTCTTGAAGCGATAACAATTCCGGCTGGAAACTATGAGATAAGCGATATCGAAGAATTTATCAGGAAAGAATTGAAGGTTAAAGAAGATATATTCTCGCTGAAACCGAATAACAATACGTTAAAGTGTGAAATATTCCATAAAAATCACGATATTTCGTTTGAAAAAAACGATACGCTTGCTAAAATATTAGGATTTTCGCGGAGGGTATTGAAGAAGGGTGTGGTGCACGTGTCTGATTTATCTGTCAACATAATAGAAGTCACCAACATACGTTTCGAGTCGAACATTACAGTGGGAGCCTTCTATCGGAATAGACCTGCGCATACGATCTACGATTTTCCTATCACCATCGACCCCGGCTATAGGATTGTGGAGCGTCCGAAGAATCCTCTCTATCTACCAGTATCCGATATCGGAGAGATTACCAACATAACCGTACTAGCTTTAGATCAGCATTTGAAACCAATAAACTTTCGTGGTGAAGAAAGTATTCTACATTTACATTTACAAGAAGTATAAAAAATATGGGGTTGTTTGTGGACAACAACAACAATAAAAACAGTTCCCCCACCACATCATCATCAGTCTTCAACAAAACACCTAAAGTGCGTGACCTACTCACCAGAGCCAACATCATAATTTTGAAATCATTAGGGTTTCGTCTTAAACAAGAATGTCATTATCCAAAATGAAGTATGCACGTAACAGTAGCGATGCCAGAGATGTTCATCATACAGCGATCATCTCACCTATATTCGATATATACCAGGAACCGAAATTTGATGAATCGATTCGAAAAGCCGAGTACAGATCGATTACACCATTCGTCAAGGCGTTCAATAACAGCGATATCATAGAGTTTGGAATAAATCAAGTAGACGCTTTTTTTGCTATGAAAGATACTCTGTTGGCGATCAAAGGAAAAATCGAAGTTAATGGAGTGGGGAATGTAATATTGGTACCTAATTATGAGCCTTTCATTTTCGACTCGTGTTCCTACAGCGAGAGCGGTAGAGACATCGAAACTGTACGTGACCCTGGAATAGTTAGTGCGGTGCGAGGATTCACATGTTATTCTCCCACAGATTCGACGCATATGTCTATAGCCAGCTGGACTTATCCGGAAGAAAGTGTTATATTGAACGCAACAAAGTCGTTCAGTTTACTCATCCCACTCAAGCATATTTTCAACATTTTCAACGATTACACCCGAATCACGTTCGGACGACAAACGATTCGATTGGTACGTGCTCGAAACGATAACGATTGCGTTATAATTGAGAACGCGGCTACCACAGTCAAATCTCTGATCGATAGTATAGAATTGAAGGTGAAATATATCTATCCCAACGATCTAATCTGAGAGAAGCTATTGCGATCCATCAAAAGCGATTCTCCTATTCTATTCGCTTTCCAGAAGTGGGAGCTGCACGAGTTGCCTGCCATAACGGTCGATGCGAAGAGAGAAATATGGGCTGTGAAAACTAGCGCGTCCGTCAAAAAACCACGGTATGTTATCGTATTTTTCCAAACCAATAAACGTAACAATGTGAAAGCTAATCCTACAATATTCGATCATGTGGATATATCAAGTATCCGCTTATCGCTGATGCGGAGAGTATTGGCCTAACGAACGGATGAACTTGGACTTTGCCAAGGAAGATTTCGTTCTAGCCCACCAAAACTATACCGATTTCTATCCTAGCTACACGAATTCCACAACAAAACATCCCATATTGGCTTATGATAAATTCAAAAAACGCGCGCTTTACATCATCGATTGTTCTAGACAAGAGGAGGCGGTAAAATCATCAACAGTCGACATACGATTGGAGATTGAAGCGGATAAAGGATTTTCAGCCAATACCAAGGCATATTGCATCATCATTCACGATTGCTTGATGGAATACTACCCCCTCACCGAAATTGTCAAGAGTCTCAATTAAACATCAGTCAGTCTAAATCGAAACTTCAAGCGAATCGCATCATCATGAGAATCGCATTAGTTGACATTCAGGGGTTCTTCATTGACGATGCCTTCCATCCAAAAGAAATGTGTATACAAATTGGATTCAAACGTCATTATTCCTTATTCAAACCGCACACATCTTATTCATCGCTAAATGCAAAGGAGCGAAAATCCGTGTGGTATTTACAAAAGTCTTATCATGGACTCGATTATGTATCTGGGAATGTGGATTATGAAGAAATGAATAATATTCTCAAATCGATTCTCTTGTGTGCAGTCGACTATATTTATGTCCGAGGACAGCAAAAAGCCGAATTTTTGAGAAGGAAGTGTATAGAATTGGATGTTTACCCACACATCGTAGATGTTCATAGTTTCGATGGTACTCAATGTGAAACGGGGAAATTCGAGCGAACAAACAATTTGACCTGTCTGAATCATCGTAATGACGGTGGAAAATACATGTGTGCAGTTCACCATGTGGATAAATTACAGCAGTGGTTTCTGAATGTAATACTACCTAAATGATATGTATTTTATTCTGAAATAAATATTATTATCAATCTTTTGTTTGTTTCAATAAAACACATCCTTTATATAATAATTATTATTTATTTAAATGGTAAATAGCTTTCCTCACATTTTTAACAAACATTTTCAATAATAACACTGATAAAGAAGATAAAATAACATACAAAATTGCGAAAATTTTGGGTATTTCTTCTTCTATTGCAGATGATGTGAGTGTAGATGTCTTTTGTACGAGATGTGGTAAACATGGTGATTGTCGGATCATTTGCCATTCAGCCATATCCCCCTCACTTTGATCGAAGAATAAGAGTTTAAGTTTATAATGTATGGTTGTACGATTGTCTTGTGGGATGTCGAATGTGAATACCTCCAATTGGTTATCATTGATTTTTTGAAAATTCATCGGAATCCATTCGGTACGGTTACACTGTCCACCACCGCTGCCGACATCCTTCAGACAAATATAGATGCGTTCAACGTGTTGGGGAACGTTCGCGTATAGAATACCATTCAGAATTGTGGTTAGAATCACAAAATTTGTTTTTAACACCCCCACTCCCATCATGCTCACTGTTTACACTTAATCTGTTCAGCAGTCTTATAACTTCAATTTTATCTGCGTAAAAATTCAAGTCTCTTCTTAGTTTATGAACTTTTTCCACGAATTCGCAAAGTCTGCGTGTGTATTCTTCAAAAGATATATCCATAATGATATATTTGTAGATTTACTAGATATCTATATTATTATTTTAAGAGCCACATAACATCTTCCTTCGTAAGAAATTCGAATAACTTCCAACTATTCGCACTAGAACACATAGGATTCACACTATTGGGGTGATGTAAACAGATGAATTCACAATTTCCTCGCTCTAATTTTGGACATTTACCTTTCAAATTCACCACTTCTACTCGATCTAACCCCAATTCTTGGAACGCTCCCCGTAGAAACTTAGCTTTTATCTTCCCACATACATAAACAGTAGCATCCGGATCGATATTTCCCTTCAAAATTTCATACAATTCATCATATTCCTGATAGCCAGAGTTCCATGGAATCCCGTGATATTTTTCAAAATGAAATATTTTCTTCATTTGCGTCTCGGATAGTTGATCCATCGGTTTTGGTGGTTTGAATAGAAAATATTTCTCCAACCTTTTATCACAGTCCAACAAAGAGAGTTCCTTGATTTTATATACGTTTGCAGAAATCTTGAAACTTTGAATATCAACCACTATAGACGACATTTCAAACTAGAATGATAAACTATCCAAATATCTAGTTGCACATGCGCAGATCATTAACATATTTCTTTGATGTTATCGAAATTTCGAAAGAGTACGTCGAAGCACAAAATTTGTAGTGATGGTGGACTCATTCTATAGTCGACCTCCCCTCCTATCTCAGAAAACAGTTGAAACATCTTAAAGGTGTAAGAATTTGAAGTATCTCTTCGGATACTGCGCATGTCCATTATCTCACATCGGTACGGTAGAAGTGCGATCCGATAAAAATCATCATCAATATCATGTAGCACTCTAAAACAATCAAGTATATACGATCCTGGTTTCGGAACGATACCCGAAATTTGATGCAATATGATTTTTCCCATTCTTCTATGTTTATATTTGAACTGACCTTCTATATTCATATCGATTATCTTCCAATCTTCTGGAGGTGGATCGAAATCTCCTCCGAAATAGAAAATATCAGCCTACGCCCAATCGGTCGAGACCCCCACCAGGAAAGTTATGAATTCTCCAGCGATTATCCAATTTTTGGATGGTAATTGTAATTCTTCGAGGATTTCCATCATATTCGGCGGACATGCGCTTATTACGAATTTCTTCGCATCGTACACGGTGGTAAGCACACTATGAATAAAACTGTTGTATAATCGAGGAGACATTATCACGAACTGAGTTCGATTTAGTTGAAGCAGTCACACACACCCTCATACTCTGCGCTATTGACTTTTTCAACCTTAAATATACAATCAAAACTAAATGGTATTCTTGCGGGTGAGAGATAAGAGGTCGATCGAACTGGTAAGTATACATGTAAAATAATAAAATCATGAACATTTTCAGATAAAAATGACGTGGGTTCGGATCCCTTTCAATCTTTCTCACCAAAGAATACCATTTTTTTTTTTTTCATTTGATGTACACGTCGTAGACGTTATGATCGATTCACAACCGCCATGATACCTCGTTGACCACCGAAGGATCACGTGATAGCTGCCATGACACCTCGCTTGCTCGAAACCGCGTGTCTAGGACCTTTCTTACAAACAACCTGTATATACAACATAGCATACTCTTTACAAACCCCCTGTATATACATTCAAACAATAATTACAAACACCGAATGCCAATCGTCAGCATAAACTGAGTAACTCGCAATCACTGATAACGCTATCTACTCGATAACACTAATTACACACATTGGATGTTGATCGCCAGACCGGGTGACTCACAATCACTGATAACGCTATCTACCCGATAACGTTATCTACCCGATAACGCTAATTACACACACATCGCCAGCACGGGTGACTCACAATCACTGATAACGCTATCTAGCCGATAACGTTATCTACCCGATAACATACATCGCCAGCGCAGACCGGAAGTGGAGACCTGATAATAGCAAACATCGGAGCACAGACCGGAAGTGACGTCACACTTCCTGGTCCAGAACGCGTCCACTGTATCTACTCCCATGAAATCCAAGTCTATTCAGAACGTCAACACAGGCTGTAGTTAATAGAATTGAAATTTTAGGCGAAAGGAACCCTGATCCTGCGAAGGTGGTAGTGGACCCAGATGGACTAGGCGTCGGAACAAAAATTGCCGTAATCAGAATGCTAGGAGGCGAACCAAAATGTAAAAGGAAGTGATGTATCTGTTTACACCATTCACATGGATGGCTCGAATTGCAAGATTCACCAGAATGTGATGGACTTAAACAGCTTACGCAAAGATATTTTGTTTTTGTAATCAAAGACCGATCTTTTGGCACCTTACTCGAAAACTCCGAGCATTGATTGGGTAAGTGACTGTGGTCACAATTAGGACATTTCAACGAGGAGGCAGAGTTATCATTAGGGGAGGATGAAGAAGAACGAGGAAAATGATGCGGTTCAGAGGGTTCAATCAATTAAAATCAAATTATACTAGCACAATTGATTGAATTAGCAGCGCCTAAAGCACCCCAATGTTTTTATAAATTTTTTTAGAAGCTTCTAATGAAAAATCATCGTTCTCGAATTATAATAAAATTCGGAGCGGCTGGCAATGAAAGAATCTAACTTAGACATCAAGAGGTTGGAAGAGAAGAAGCCTTGCAGACCTGAAGGAAAAGTAAAATTCCATAGAGCTTGCAAATTTTTTGAAAATGTATCAATTCATACACGAATATCCTGCGGATTTTCCGAATATTCTCAGAACCATAATTGCTTCTCAATGATTTTTCATATATTGACTGTAATTTCCAAATATAATATTCAGGACACTATATGCTACATTGTAATAGATGGCGGTGACCGGAATATGCTAAATGAACGAAAGAGCTTTTCCTTGTAGAGAACAGAGTGAATAATTCAACTCTTCAACGTCATTAAGCGTCATTGATGAGTGAATAATAGATTTAAATATAACAATAAATTGTGAAGAGTTCGTAATATCTCCACTAAAGGTGAGAAGTACAAGTTTCGACAATTTAATATTGAAAGCTGCGGCATCATCACAAGGACTCTAGGCGCTTACTGAGTGGTTTCTAGGCGGAGATCTACGCAATATTGACTTGTGCCATGGAAAACCTGCAAAGAAACTATGTGAATAGAGGCTCATGTGTATTCGCACAGGCCGCCGGTCGGCTCTGAGAGCTCTCGAATCACCAAGAGTCACATCAAGACTTGTCAAAAATGCAGAGAAACACTAGCTGAACTAGCCAGGAGGAACAAAGTTCAACCCATCTGGGTCCCTGGACATGGTGGAGTTGGAGGAAATTGAACGCCTGACTCCTTGGCCAGGGCGAAGATCGTCCGGCGTTCCTTTCGGACTGGAGTCAATGATCGCTTCATCAAATTGCGTAGAGAATCTTGCCTTTCTAGACCAACTAGACGAAGAGTGGTCTGATCTGTGACGAGAATCACCACCCATGAGGCAGACCAACCTCTTCATCAAAAAGGATATGCCCGGGCTCTTAAAGAAACTCCTTTCTCTGAACAGGAGGGACTTCTGAGAGATGACTGAAATCATAACCGGTCACTGTCGTCTTCACAAACACCTTCATACTATGGTCATTGCAGATGATTCTATATGTAGAAAATGTAGGAAGGCGGAAGGAGCTGCCTCTCACATCATGTTGTAATGCCCTGTATTG
This sequence comes from Endomychus coccineus, assembly GCA_958510875.1. Classification (NCBI taxonomy): domain Eukaryota; kingdom Metazoa; phylum Arthropoda; class Insecta; order Coleoptera; family Endomychidae; genus Endomychus; species Endomychus coccineus. The sequence continues at coordinate 184,100,338 of OY294067.1, read as the reverse complement.
ATATCCCTCTGGCAACGTCACTTTGGAGAATCAAAACTGCTCCCAGAAGAACTTATGGAAGCTAGCGTTGGCAATATTATGAGTTTCTCGCGGACCACAAACCTAGATAAGAATAGGCTTCTGACCACGGGGCGCACAATGGGCCTAACCAGGAAGCCCGAGTAGAGCTGAGCCCTCTTCCCTCGAATGATGATGATGAATTCGACAAATTATTCCAAAATGCCAAAATGATGAGATATAATATTGCGGATCTGTACGAATAATGGATTAAAGTGAACAAAAAACTAGCAAATGAGACCGGTTCTCGTACAATCCGATTTTTTTCTCCAATTTTCCATAAACTTCCATGATTCAACTTACTAATTACCAACGCAGTTTTAACAAAAAACCTTTTTTTTCCAAAATGGCTGCTTTCACCGACAAATAGTAAGAATACCTTTTCATGTAAAATTGAATGTAAAATAGATCTGTGTGACATACAGAGAGGCACAAACATATTATGGTTATTTAAACATGAGGTACAACACTTGCAAAAAAAATCTGAGTAAATATTGGAATTTCTCATCATCAATACTCTCAGTATCCCAATTTTCTTCAGATGGCCATGTAACTGAGCAGAAATATAATCAAAAAACAAAATAAAACCGAGCCGTTGTTCATATGAACTTTTCATCTCAAAATTAGTTGAAGATTCACCCTTTAAAGTTGTACAAGTACTAACTGAACACTCGATATGAGCTACTAAAATAGAATTGGAATTACGAATCTGCACTTCCAGATGCAATCTGATTTGCTGCTGAATTCGATAAGTCAACTGTAAATACTTGCTTTGTGATCATTTTTTTTTCTCAAGTCGGAGCAAATTGTGAGTTTATTCTATATTATTGTAATCTACGTGTGTTGAAGTACCTATGCACACATGTGAATCGGAGCTAGGTACGTGCTGTATAATAATATCAATATGATATTTGCAGTTCACTGTACGACGTACAGTGTACGTACTATATAGTGTAAGGGATGTATTGTAGTGAGCCCAAAAAAAATTACCGGATTTTCGCAGATATATCAGTTGTGAGCATTTCTGAATCGGTCTAATTATTTGTGACATTGTGTGTGTGTGTATGTATGGGTGTGCGTGTGCGTGTGATTGAAATAATATGGAACGCAGTGTTCTAAATTACTACACTTCTAATTATTATTATTCAACAATGCTAATAGGAAATTTAAATAACAAATGAGTTGTTCAACCTGAACTTTATTTCTATACTCACTGTTATATTAGAGGTGGTCATACAAAAGTAGAACACAGGAAATATCGAGTACCTACTTTCTTGAGAACCGATGGATAAGATTCATGGCTATGTTTTGGAATGGATGTCAATCTTGGGGGGGGGGGGTGTAACAACGGTCATACAATCCGCAACGTGATGGTCTTCAATGATGGTATTTCAAGCATACATTTTATAGCTTTATCAAACCTCAACATATCAAGTATTGTTACATAAGTCAATGTAGTCTACGATTAATATAAATATATAAATATCGGGTCACAACGTCACCAAGGATGTTACAATAGGATGAACTATTCATACATTAATTTACTCAAAAATCTTTCGCCTATTCCCATAATACTGCTTTAAAAATGTTTTATTATGCTCCCTTTCCTGTTCACTACCTTTTCAACCAAAATCCACATACATTGATTATATATTCAATATATTGTGAGTGTTTAATCTGGTATATAAGAAGAATGCGAGGATCTGAATGTGGAACTATCTTCAAGTGACGCATATAAATGTTCACCATGGAATCACAACGTTCACGTCCTGACTACTGTGTGTGTATTTCTTCCCGCCTGAAATACCCGCATCGCACATCGGCCAGATCGTGAGAACTTTAAGATAAAAATACGTGTCAATGAAGCTCTCAGGAGGACTATGAGATCAAGATGCAAAACTGTTCCTCACACATACTATGACATTAAATACTAATATTGTGATGTGATTATGGTAAGATTGATTACTTCATATCAAATTTATATTTTAAAATATCACGAAATTGAAACTGGTTGAATAATCTTTGCTGACACGTAACTGATGAATATCAAATGCCACTAATTAAGTTAATAATAATAATGATATTAATTTAACATTGATAATTTTGTTTCAACGAAAATATCGAAACACAAAAAGTTTTGAATAATTCATTATAATCTACTATTCGCTATATGGATATATTCCCAATCCAGCGTTTATTCACTAATATGCTGAATATTCTCAATTATCCCTATGGGAAATAAATCTCCAATCAAACAAAACTTGGAATGATTATCCAGATGCAATCTGATTTGCTGCTGAATTCGATAAGTCAACTGTAAATACTTGCTTTGTGATCATTTTTTTTTCTCAAGTCGGAGCAAATTGTGACTTTATTCTATATTATTGTAATCTACGTGTGTTGAAGTACCTATGCACACATGTGAATCGGAGCTAGGTACGTGCTGTATAATAATATCAATATGATATTTGCAGTTCACTGTACGACGTACAGTGTACGTACTATATAGTGTAAGGGATGTATTGTAGTGAGCCCAAAAAAAATTACCGGATTTTTGCAGATATATCAGTTGTGAGCATTTCTGAATCGGTTTTGAATAATTCATTATAATCTACTATTCGCTATATGGATATATTCCCAATCCAGCGTTTATTCACTAATATGCTGAATATTCTCAATTATCCCTATGGGAAATAAATCTCCAATCAAACAAAACTTGGAATGATTATCCTGGAGTTATGAACAACTATTGAATCGTTCCATTCACAAATAGCATCTCTCGTCTCTAGAGCTATATTTTGAAGTTATGTTACACATGTTGAAGTTTATCATGTGTAAGTAGATACTTACTCGAACCTAGTTCTGTGAACATTATAGTAATTCAAGTATGAGTGGTCTATTTGCTTATACATTGATCCTTTGTGTGCGAAGAGTTGAGAAGAAACATATCTTAAGCGGAAACAGTGGTATATCTACTTGGTCGCTGAATTATGTAAGATTTTATGTAAAGTATTTTCTAGAACACTTGGTCGCTGAATTATGTAAGATTTTGTGTGAAATATTTTCTAGAAACGTTATATCATGTTCTTTCAGATAATGTAATATACATTATGTATGTTGGAAACATCTGTAACTAACCCAATTAATTAGCTAAATAAATGTAACAAATATCCTCTGATCATGAATTATATTTACATGCTCGTGGACTAGAACTAGTTCAATGAACAAATTCAGAATTATCGAGTTCATTCATCAAATCTAATCACCTTATATATAAATATAAATCCAGTAATTAATTGTCTGAAGAAGATAAACGATCCAAATTCATGGAAAAAATAGTCGGTATAAAATTCTTATGCTAGATAAAGTTTATTTTAGTGAGAGGACAGGATCGGTTTCAGATGTTCATTCATGTCAATAGTAGTGATACCATCTCAGGTATTTGGGATGGGCAGAGGTCTCTTATCGAAAGTCTCGCTACAACTTCATATATTCCTATGCGTGACCTCAGCAGCAACATTGGCGTACAACATAAGGAATGGAAGAATTTAAAAAACTTAATAGGAACATAATATATGACATATGAGATTTCATGTACGCACTCAAATACACTATTCGAATATTACAAAATTTTGGTTAATCCTGATTCACCTTATTCTATGTGAGAAAAATAACTACAAATGGGTTGATCCAAAGCTGATAAATCCACTCTCACTACTCTCTTTTTATACTGTTGTAATCTGGAGCTTAAGGTGAAATATCTTGATGCGATTAACAGAACAAAAGCATCTTAATCAATATTGCAAACGCTCGGTGATCTGATAAAGACCATACTGATCCAGTTTCAATCACATTTGATTCTTGGTGGGAGTTGAGAAATCGAGTACCGAATGAATATCCAACATTAATATTGTTTGCTGCAACATGGGATATGTCCTTTGGTTCTGCTCGATTTCATTGAAATACATGAATCATTTGAAATGTTTCAGGGGAAATATTGGAGAAATAACGATTTTTAGTGCTACAAGAATTTGCTTAGCGATAACAACGAAAACAATCAAGTGGTTGAAGGCAACGATTGGAATGGACAAAACAGTGTGGTAATCTAGAACTTAAGATTTTGTGATAGTCTAGTGACACCTTTAGGTTTTACCAGAATCTGAGAAATCCAAGTAGTCAAATTGAAAATGAATACATTCATCTTCATTTGTTGAATATAACACCTGGATAATCAAAGTACTTATTCAGCATTTGACTGTGAAAACAATTTTTCTCGACGATCCAGGCAACCATATACTCATTGCCTTTCTTTCCCAATAATCCTCACAATTCAGGGTAAAAGAGATCTTGCTTGAAGGAAGAGCTCATATTCTTCACAATATATCAACGAAAGAGTTCATTCATCTTCTGAATTGAGAAAAATAATTTCAAAAGTTCAATACTAATGCTGAAGTGGTTCTTATGTTACATGTGAAAGACAGACACCTTTTAAACATTTCTGAAACTATGAAGCTTTGTTAAGCTGTAGATTAAAGGCCATAATAATTCATTTAAACGTACAGCGGATTGTCAGAGACCCTACTCTACCCATACACAATGCGCTCGACTCACCTTTGGGCGTTATTTCAACAGAACACAAGATGAGAAGGAAATTCATTAGGAGCACAGTAAATGTGATCAATAATGGATGATATGCATTATAAAGTAAATACTGATTGATGATACGAAGTATTTGCATTTCCGGCTCCTGTAACAGAATGGAAACAATCAACGTCACTGGGTCCAGTTGAAACGAGAAATTCTTCTAGTAAGCTACCTCGCTTCATTTCGTTCATTCGTAATCACAGAAACATATTTCGTCCAAGAAAATAATAATCTAAGATATAATAAAACACTTATTATTATGTTTTATCATATCAACATGATAAATCATTACAAAGTTACGGCTTCCTTCATCGATTTTTTGATAATCTGAAACGTATCATGCTGAGAGCAGTGTGAAGGATAAAATGGTATGTATTACATCAGTCATCAATTACAATAGTAAATGCAGATCTAATTAGTGTATTATAATTGCATATTCCTAATGAATCTGATATTATATGCATTGTTTTATTGTGTTCTTTCATTGTTGATCAAGCTGTTTCCATAAATTATCTGTCAAATCAGTAGTGTCATATTCAGAGTTCCTGGAAGAATTTTGCTAAAACCTTCATTTCCGAAATTATTGTCTTTCGATTTACATCAAATACAGTTTGAATCTTAAAGTTCTCATTGTCAACAATTATGTTTCTGCGGAAATGGCTCGGTATAATCAAGAATCTATGCGTGAGATGAATTTCGTAGGGTATGATGAATTCAGATTGATATGAACTGATTGTTTGAGTTCATTAAGAATAGTGAATTCGAGATAAATTGGAATAAAGTGATTTGTGAATGAGAACAGGGAAAAATGTTGGGTATGACAATTATTAAATATTATTCCAAAGGAACATTGTTGGATAAATGTTATAAATGTTCTACTATTCAGTACGTCATAACGAATATTTCTCTTTTTATAGTTTTGAGCTGTGGCTTGGTTTTGTTGAACTTCCTTGATGATGTTCAGAAATGAGACGTCACTCCATTCATCAAAAATTTGATACGCTGATTCGGACTATTTTCAATCATGTGAACACGATTACCAATGACTGAACATGTACGTATGAATAACTAATGTTTCAAGACTGTTTGCTCATATGTGAGTTAAGAAATTGATAACCACTTCACCATTACATAATTATGAACACATTGAATTCAACAACCTTTAGTGTCATATTCGCTTACCTGAATAATATAAGAAAACAGCAGTAATATTCAGATCAATATAGATCAACAAACTCCCTTCCCAGATGTATGAAGTTGTGGCAATTTTGTACACCACTGGATTCGTATTAATTCAAATTCACCGTCTATACCTTGGAAGATCTGTTTCAGCATTAATTTTTCAAAATCGTAAATGAAATATAAACAGAAATAGGTTATCATGAATCGGATAAACACCTGACGACTGACGATAGCATGTATACTGCTCGTATATTAGACCATATTACCAAAATTGCAATTCAACAAACTACAAGGGCAAAACCTAATTTTGCATGAATTAACATAATTCTAATTCGATAGTTTTCGAGTATCCATTGTAAAGTTATACATTTCAGATCTTGAGGTTATCCTTGAAAGAGAATTGGTTGTGGAATCTGATTATCAAGGAGTTTTTGACCACAATTTTGGACGATTTCAAATTGGTCTTCTGTGTTCCAACATCAAATATCCTGCTGATTTACGTATCCTTTCAAGTATAAATCGACTTTATCTGACGATAAACATGATGTTATATTCAGAGCTAATGTAGTAACTAAATATATATCCACAGAACATTATTCCACTGCTTTTTATATCTGTTTGAACTCTATCAATGTTTTCTGGTGCTCTAATATGTTTGATGATCTTTCATGTTCCGAATTCAATCAGGTGATTATGTTTTCTCAAATTGTTATCCATGAGCTAATATGATTAACAGGCGATACCAGCCTATAAGGTGCACTGCTAGATCGATTGAGGAATAATTTATAAGTACTTGTCGATAATATTATGGAACGTTTAAACTCACAAGTCACAATGTGTATAAGGCAACTATTCTATGTTTTCCAACGGCATAGAAATAATACACATTTTGTCATCCACTTCACTAACTCCCCGAACGTCATATGAAGCTAAACCTAACTGAACATTCAACTTTCTCACTGACTGACTTGTACATGCTAATTATACTACTCATAGCTTGATATTATCAAATTGGAATTTAATTATCAATTCATGATTTGTACTGATTTGATTGAACAAACTCAACCTTCGCTTTAATTACCAATTAAATAATATTTGTGCCCCTTTTACCTACAGCGATAATATCGAAACATCAGGCTGACTATATGAGAAACTTTCGGCACACCACTGTCGTTAATCGGAAGATTAATATGTTGGGTACTTTTACAGCGGAATCGGTATTTTTACCCAAGGAATTGATTGCTACCTCTCGATAGTATTTGAAAATAGCACTCTTCGCTCTAAATTCTAACTTTAATAAGGTTGATTTTGGAACACCAGTCAAGTAACATTGATATATTTATTTAATGCGCTACTGTTGTCGTTTGAATTTTATGGTTCCGGTTCAGCAAGATAAGGAATATATGTTCTGTTACATACAATGTTCATTTTGTAGCCCACTCCACTATTGATGCTCGAATAAGAATTTTGAAGGAATTAGGAAATAGCCGGCTGTTTGAAGGCATCGACATATTTAAGACATAATTATGTCTTTATGTTTTAATGAAACCGACAAAAAGCTTCTAGTTTCTAATAGAGTAGCTGATGAAACTGATAAACTTTAAATTGGAAGAACTTTCATCAATGAGTAACACAAAATCTATACCATTTCATTTCATGGAAGTTTTATGTCAACAAGTTTATGATGAAAACTCTCTGTTCAAAGATTTCATAAGCGTATCAGTGTCAACTCAACAGAGAATGTTAACATCTGCAAAAAAGTTAAACGCTAGGTACTTAAAACACAGAAGTCTTAGGTTATTCATCAGAAGGTCATACACAAATTGAGGTATTTCTGTTCAGCGAAAAGTGTAATTTTGACAAAAAACAACGAAACGGGCAGATCCAGGGGAAAATATAGTATGAATTAAGGTACAATTTGTGCATTAGGATAATTATTATTCCATATTCTAAGAATCATTCTGAGAGTACTTTGAGAGACAAAGGAGATACTCACTTCAGTATAGGTCTAACTGATCACTTAGGATATTGTTATAGGAGTATTTCAGTCACCTTTATAAATCTCCATTCATGCTTATGTATTCAATTTGAAACCTATAGTTTCATCAAGTGAAATGCCTAGGCTGTGTGAATTAGAAAAGGTACATGTTTGTAAGGAAAGGTTAGAAGAGATTGATTCGGTTATGTCGTGGCTGAAAGAAAGAAAATGTTCTTGGTATCTAAGTTCAAAATTATTACAAAGTTCTACCGATATGAAAGTTATCACAGGATAAATTAGTATAAGATGGAAGAGTTCAATTAGGAGTCTGGAGCTGATTTTAAATTATAGCGTGATTAAATTTTAGCAATATTTTCGTTTACGGAACCACAATACGTCAGAGAAATCTTCTATATACATATGTATGAAGTAACTCTAGAAATTTTCTGCTTCTGGGTCCGGGTGAAGCGCCTTTGGCATACACTGATCTCCATAATGTGGCCCTACGGGTGCTGTATTACCATCTTAGGCACTCGTACGGGACAGACCAAGAGCCGGTGCTACGTTACATGCCAGGAGATAATGAGTACGTTGTCGGAAACGGAAAATGCCAGATCTACTGGAATTGCCCGCTTTCGACCATCAGGTCCATACAGGCAAATAGGCCTGACGTTGCCCTTCTCGATAAACGATGACTAGGTATATCATCGAATTCTTTGCTCTGGCAGGGAAAAACATAGTCTTGAAATCGGAGGGAGAATGGATAAGGTACCAAGATCTCCTTTTCGAGCTCCGCACGCTATACTCACGCCACAAGGTTGTAGTAGTGTTTCTGATCATCGGTGGTTTAGGAGAATTTCTGTCTTCGCTGCGTTCGAACTTGAAAATCACTCTGGCCTGCAAGAATTCGGCGTAGATCTTGATAGAGCGGATGTCATCCTGAGTTCATAAAGACTACTCAGGGCACACGATTTATTATATAAAAGACTGTATAATAATCCAACAAATATTTATCAAACTGAAAATAATAACATGATGGTTCGGAAAGAAATATATTCCAAAATACATTCATAGGCAATTAGTAAAACCACACATAAATTTACCTATGAATGAATTCTTAGTAGCTATTGAATATACATTCACATCTAATTTTTCACAATATAAAGATGATTGTTACAAACAACTGAATGGTTGTGCAATAGGTTCTCCAATATCGAGTATCATAATCCAGATATTCATGGAATTCCTCAAAGGAAACGTAATACCTCGATTGAATCATGATATTATCTTTTTCAAACGATATGTTGATGATTGTATCGCCGTCATCCCAATAGATGAATGTGATTGATTTTTGAGTTGTTTCAATTCTTTTTACGATGAATTACAATTGACAATTGAAATTGAATATGATAATGAAACACATATTTCAGATTTAACTTTAGTACGAAAACCAGGCAATAACCAAATTCTATCTGAATGGTACACGAAACCTACTTGGTCACGAAGATATACAAATTTCAATTCCGATATACCTAAAAATATAAGAAGAATGTTATCATAAATCTGATTGATAGATCTATCAAACTGAGTCCTTCTGAACTGATAATTATATCAAAAGATAAAAAAAAGAAACTTCAAGAAAGATTGGTTATCATATTAATTTAGTCAATTCAATAACTAAAGACAAAGTTCATAATTTCTATAACTTCTCGATAAAACCAATACCAGTTATGAGAGATCAAAAGGAACGTTACATATCAGTACCATATAGAAATATACCTTCTGGGAAATTAAGGAATATAGTAAAGCCTCATGATATACATATATGACATGAAAGGTATTTAAACCAGAAAATTCTTTCTTTTTAATTGAAAGGCGATGTACCTTTCAAAATAATGACCCATTCTGTATATTCCATCCCTTTTGAAGATTGTGGAAAAGTATACATTGGCAATTCTTCCCAATACCTTGATAAATAATTGAATGGGCCAAAATATACCAAAAATTCATCAACTTAGTGAACATATAGAAGACACAAACCTTTCATTTGACTACAACAATACTGAAATTTCAAATGTTGAGTAAAATAATGACAAACGCTTGATATAAGAAAGCACCCAAATTGAAAGGAACAACTGTGTTGATAATAAAATTGATTCTAATCTTTCAAAACTTCATGATAATCTGATTCAAACTTAACTAAATTCAGATATCCTGAATTACCACTTTCTGTTGTCTGTGTTCTATGATTATGTATCATCTGACATTACTACGTTTATGACAGTGAGAGTTTTGAAATAAGAATTCCATAGATCTATCCTGAACTTGAATAGTTATCAGAGTAATAGAAATGAAATTCCAATCATAGAATAATTAATTCATAGAATAATCATAGCATGTTTGAATTTGTAAATCATAGGAAGGTATCTTAGGTTTTCAATTAGCTAGATTCAATCCATTTCTAATAAACCAATTTGATAATTAGCCATATATTACTATTTTCAATGTTTCCTGCAGTTTCAACCGGATTTTGACTGCAGACGCATTCAATTGATCAAAGTCAATTATCCTTTTCTAGTTCTAGATGATAAATTCTGAAGTAGAAGAATAAATTAAAATCTAGACCTCTCTAGAGGAGACTAGAAAATTGCTAACAACTTCCCTCACACTATGTTCAATTCAGATTCTAGCATTCAGTTATACAATATACCTGGATGGGTATACGGGAAAAATGAAGAAAAATAATATCACCAATAATAATAAAAGACTTAACGGTTATTCATTATTCAATCATGAATTTTAAATTGATATTGAATTTTGATTTATATCTGTTTCAAAGTAGTGTGCGATTAGGGAGTGAAGTTAACTATACAATTTTGATTGTACAGCTCACTGTGATGGGTCGTGCAACTTCCAAGAGGACAAGAGTGTGACACTGGGCTGTACTTCTTCAGTTAGTCACCGATTCATCATCAGTAGTCCGCCATTCGAAAAGAGATATTTTCTAGTTTCACCCATAATACAGGAGAGTATCGAAACAGAGTTGGATGCTATGTTAGCAACAGTCATAGTTTAGCGTTTACCGAGTGCTTGGGCCACTGCTATCATTTTGGAGGGAAAGAACGATACAAGTTACAGAAAAGGGTGCTCAATCTTGACTACTTTGGACAAACTACGCGGCGCTTGTTCCCGATCGAAGCTAGATATCAAATCGACATATTGGCTTTTGGAATTTAATAGGTCACCTTTTCGTTTGTCGAATAGTTCTTCTACGTGGAGTCGATATACCAATCAAGTTTTGTCGGTCGACTATAACCTAATTAAAACGTATCTTTCAGACAGAAAACAGAAAATAGTAATCAGATTCAACAGTCATGAGTCTCATTCAGACTGGAATTATATATTGCAGGGAGTTCCACAGGGCTCAGCCTTGGGACCTTCGCTATTCTTAATCTAGGAGAATGACCTACCCGAATTGGTTGAAAATATAGTCTGTTTTGCTGATGACTCTACTGCTACAATCACTGCGGGAACAGATGAAGCCTCACAAATCAAAATAGAGCGGTCATTGCAAATTTTGAAGGATTGGTTTGACACAAATATATGAGACTTGAATGTAGAAAAAATACAAATGATGAAATTTCGTTCCTCACATGCACGTCAGAAGCAAATAAAACTAGAATGTTACAAAATTGCATTAACGTCGAATATGAACTGAAATTCTTGGGGCTTTACATCGACTCTATAATAACATGGGAGGGTCAGATTGATCGAATGGCGTCGAAATTATCATGCTTGTGCTACCAGTTGAGGGTCTTGGAAAATAATGTAAGTATTGAGGTTGCTCTGTTAGCATATAATTCATACGTAAATTCTATAATTAAATATGCTATAATTTTTTGGGGGACTCAACAGACATTTATAGAATCAAAGTACTGCAAAAAAGATGTATAAGAATTATCTTCAAACTAAAATATCGAAAGTCATGTGGACCATATTTTATAAGATACAGAATACTAACCATATCTTCAATTTATATTCTAGTATGTGCCTGCTTCATTAAGAAACATTATGGAGAGTTTCTTCAGGAACATAGTTTGTTGCACAGTTATGAAACTCGTCGTGAACACATTTTCTTACAAGACCAAACTGCACTAACTGAGATCTATAGAACCACGGAAACGAATCGATCAGAATTTAAAACCAACAAGTTCCGCAAAATTTAAGGAGTCCCGATTACAGGAGTTTTGAAAACACACTAAAACGACATCTCTAGAAAAATGTTATTACTCGAAATCGAAATATTTTAATACTCAGCTATAACTATTCAAACATATATGTAGCATTATAGCCAAATTTCAGCAAATTCTATGAAGTCATATACACTTCACTATATTCTCAGCGTCCTTTCATAAAAACGCATCTTGGCGTCTACAACATATACAGAGCTTTCATATTACAGATTCCTGGGCGTCCCCACATATAAAAACTTTTCACATGGCAGATGCCTGAGCGTCCTGCGGCATTGCCACGATTATGCTCCAATAGCAGTACCGAGTAAAGACAAGGTAGAGATATCCAGGTCCTCTTCGATGCACGAGTGCAATAGACACGGGCAGTCAAATCAAAGAACGGTGAAACCGTTAGACAAACACTTGCAACTCCTATGGTACCCGACTAGTAAAAGTAGACTGTTTTATCTTTTGTGACGCACAAAAATGAAACATAATTTTCATTTATTTTAGAAATAAAGACGGTAATTTCACATTTGTTTTTCGATTAGTTAATCGTTCAGTTCATTTCGTCTCCATTATTCAGTTAAGTAGTGTCAAAGATGATGATTCGAATTTGATATCATTGTAAAAAATGGTAGGTACCTATAAAACAATAATTAACAACTTCGATTTCTCGCATAATTCCGAATATATTCAGAATTTATCTTTTTTTGTACTCCCCAAATTTTTGATAGCGAGTGTATATATCATCAACTTGCTGATCTTACATTGAAAAACTATAAGCAGGATTCTAAAATATTCGTATCTGTAACTATTCGTAAGACAACATTACAAACAAAATAGAATTTTCTATTTCAAGGACAGAAAAAAAAATCGGTTATCAGGTACCGGCAAGGAAAGCAGCATCCTTCTTTGAAAAAAATATGTGGATTCTTCAGAAACAAATGTTTTTCTGAGATTACCGATGATGCTTCCAGCAGAAGAACTCCCTGCCGTACTATCTGATGTCCCTGGAGAATGCCCATTTAATAATTACATGAGCAGATGCAAGATTCCCAACTGAAAAAGAACACTGTCAAATGACAGAAAGGAGTTACCCAATAAATAAAATAAATTAAATAAAGTTTCGCTAAATTTTTTCACCGGACCTTTGCCAAAATAGAAAAATTTGTAAGTGATTGGCCCATTCATTCTACAAGAAGATATATAGTTGACGTTTCTGTTGCAAACTTTTTGACAAGTGTTTAACAAACTCGTCCAATAAGGAGAATTGTTCTGTATGGAAACATTTGTCACTAGTACTATATAGACACAAAAAGTAGTATCATGCATACAATTTCGGATCTTGGTTGATTTTCTTACCTATAATATGAAAGGGAGTACCTAGCTCATTTACGTTCATTGGATGTACCTACAACAAAATATCTGTATCGTATCATTGAATGAATAATTTTTAATCAATACTTTTTTTATGTCCACAATGTCTAGCTTCACTTGGTACATCTACCAAACTGTATGAAAATAATGATGAAAATTCCTTAAAATAGGCAAGTTTTCAAAATTTAATTCTTTAATGGAGCAACATTACAAAAAAAATTACGAACCAATAATACACCCGAACATTTCTTATGAATTTCTTCATAATAGATGAAACCATTTCAATGAGTTAAAATTTTTTTTTTTGATTTTTGGATTCACTAATAAAACGTCCAGTTTAACTGAAATCTCCAGATAATCGGTTGACAATTTATCAATGGATTTGGAAGATGGAGCACGTCAAGAGTTTGATGTTTATTGCGAATGACTTATTTGATGAAATCTGATGTTTAAAATATCACGAATAGACCAGTGAATGAAGGTTTTTACCCACGAATTTTTGAGAGTGCTTCTTTATTTACGAAAATTGGCGAAAAGGTTCAGGGCCTATCCCACATGGCTTGTGGTCAATTAGGATGACCACTTTCACGTGCCCCTTGGAAAAAAGATCAAAAAATTATCGGAATTAAAAACAAATAATATTTTCGTATTTTCCGGATCCAAATGCAATATTTCCGAAAAACGCAGCCTTCTCGAGTTGAAGGGGCTCTGAAAAAAATCGATCAAAACAAAAATCGGCTAATAATTAGATGATTCAAAAAATTTTATAATTGGAAGTTGAATTTTTTGTTACCATAAATTTTCTTCCCGGTCAATATTTCGAGAAATATTCCAAAACAAACGAAAAAAGATCCTTCAGTCCAAGGGTTGAGAAAGTAGCCAAGGACGTTTTTAAGATATCCTATAAATTTGAGCCCAATGAAAATGTTTTCATTCTTGGCAGTTATTCCAAGGATAGCAACGTTTTTTCAGCGGATATTTGAAATTGGGCACCATCCATTAAATTTACGATAGATCGCGTTCTATTCGTTCGATTCTTACGAAATTTAAATTTTTTCTTGTTTTTTGTTCACTGGTTATGAATCATCCGAGAAAATTTGAAAATTCAAAATTTCGGAACCGAAATGGACTCTCTGTTCGTATTGGAACCTTACGAAAATGATAAAAAAAATTTTATCGTGGTATATTATGTCTCAAAATAAAACTTTTTTCATATTGTTACTGTCATCTCTACATTTGCTCATTCTACTGTTCGAAATATTGCCAATTTAAGTATTGTTATAAGCTTATAAGCTTATTTAATTTTATCGATGTTTTTTTCATTGGACACTTATATTCGATCAATATTTTGATATTTTCTGGAAAATCCTTTAAAAATTGATTTTTGATCAGCTCAGGTTCGAATGTATGTAACCCAAAGGTATTATTATTTGAGAAGAGTATAGATACCCAAAAAAACCTTAATATTCGTAGTTTCAATTGAAGGAGTCTCAATAAAATACTCTTATGAATAAATGTCTGTATAATTTGTTATGGTATTTTACAAAAAAGTTATACAAGAAGTAACCCAAAAAACCTGTTTCTGAATGGTCAGAAAATGGTAAGTTGCAGTGAGACCAGTGAGGTTATAAGGAAACAAGTGGAATTACAGGAGAAAAACAAATTTCCAGAAGCTGAAAATAGGTACTTCATAGAAATAATTGCAGAAATCAGAGACAAAAACAATATCTTGAACATAAATAATGATTTACTCCTTCAAAATATGAATAACTATGGAGAACAGATAATCTACTCACAAAAAGCCGAACAAAGTACGATCAAACCAAACCGGAGCAAGGTAGTCAGTGGTCCCAAAAATGTAAACAATCAACACAAATTGGTCAAACATCTGCACAAAAGATTATGAAGTTAACAATCAGCCAAATGGGTTAATATCTGGCGCATCTGGAATATCGGAAAAGGTTGGCCCAGGAGAAACAAAGACGGATACTGACAATCAGATCAAGAATGATGGGTTTCAACATGTAAAATGGTGTAAACCAAGGAAATACAACAAACACAGATGGATTTTCAGGTATTCAAGAAAATTATGGATATACCTACACAAGGTTGTAATGAAGCATTCTCCATTACTTACAAATCAATTTGAATATTTCAGTGGAGTCGAATTACATAGGCAAATTTAAGAGATCAAACTTCGTGCACATCTATGAATAAAAACTGGTGAACAGAACTCGCAAGCCGGTCACCTGTTCACGTTTCGTCACACGCCGCGATTCGTATGGAAGCCAGCCCATTTCATAGCTAAGAGAGACTCACTTCCCAGACCAGCATCGAGATGGACCTGCCGTTGTTTATTCTCCGAAGCAACCTGAAGCCGTTGCCGTTGTGCAATTCCGAGAGATAGAAAGTGAGTATTAATTGCCGTATAAAATCCATTCAAGTTATTGAATCTACAATCCAGTATATAAGTCCGATTCCAAATTCAAACTTTGTTAATAAATTCAATAGTCTACAAAACAATCCTGGTAGCTTGGACAATTGCGATTCAGCCTTTGCGAATTGTTTTTCTAGAGGCTATTGCCCGAGACCGATTTGTAGAATTGTGAATGAATTCACAGCCGAAACTGCCTGAAAAATCAATACTGGTAGCTTGGACGATTGCGATTCAGCTCCTGCGAATTGATTTCTAGAGGCTTAATTAGGATATTTTACGAGACCGATTTGGAGAATTGTGAATAAATTCACAGCTGAAACCGCCTGAAAAATCATTCACGGTAGCTTGGACGATTGCGATTCAGCTCCTGCGAATTGATTTCAGGGGATACGTTGTTATACTTTCCGAGACCGACGTGTGAAATTACTAATTCAGTCATAGCCGAAGATCATTGACAAATCAACCTAGTTCGAAATGCCCCGCTCCGTAAGAAATTATGTCTGAAATACAGGTCAGAGTGAACATACGATCCACGCTCCTCCGAAGTCAAAGGTGTACTAAATATTTAGATTGTCGTTTCATTTTTAGATCTAGTTACAAAAACTTGTGTATCATCTCACGCAGATGGTGGAGACTACTGGCGCTAACCGACGATAAGAAAACATCTAATTAGCGAGTTATTTTATGCACGGAAAACGAACGCATGAAACGGCCTGTTCTGAGCAACATTTGGTGAATATATTGTACATAGCTAGTGTAAATATACCGAATGTAAATAGGGATAATTAATAAACTCAGTTGAACAAGAAATACCCGTTTTATTTGGCAATCCACACGAAAGGGAAATAGCAATATTAAAACCTATATAAAAGGGAACCTGGACCCTCAAGACACCCGAGCAGGTCAGTTACTGTCATAAGAGGACAGTAAGTGACAACCTCCCTCACTTGTAATTAACCATTCAAGCGGAAGGAGGTTACAAGGTGAAGCGAGAAGCTACTGGAGACAGAGATAAAAGCTACATTAGGAGCAAAGCTAGATTGGAGGAAGATGAAATATGGGTGAAAAAGATTCCCATAACTGGCAACGGACTCATGTTGTTACTGCAGAAGAAAGAAGAAATGTACGACTCTTGTTTTTGTCCAAGTGAAGTTGGCATTGAAAGATTTGACTTCCAGAAAACAAGCAATTTCTTGTGAAAATTAGACAGGATAATGGGGGGAATTTTCGACATACATACAAGCAGTGGATCAGAAAAATTGTGAAATTAGTATTATACATCAAAACGTGCAATCAATGGGTAACTGTGTACACGAGTTGGAAGAGTTGATGTCAGATAACGCATACTCCCAAATTCTATGTATCATAGAACACTGGAAAACGGGGGAACAACCAAAAACATTCGGCCTGAAAAATTTCTTCTTGGAGGAAAGTTTCTGTAGACAAAATGACAATAAGCATGGTGAAACAGCTATACACCTGAAAAGAGGGACTTAAGGCGTAGAATGAGACGAGTTTAAAAATCGTCAATAGAGAATCAAATTGACTATGTAGCGAGTGAAGTTATTATTGAAAGAAGAAAAGTGCTTATAGTTTCGATTGACATGCCTTCAGGCGCAAACACTGAGATATTTTCCTCTGAATTTGAAGAAATTTTGAATGTGGTATATAATGAGAGAGGAGATGTTGTAATTGCTGGTGACTTAAACATCAATGTTGAAGAGGGAACAATAGATAAATTCAGATTCTGTGATATGATGAACTCAGTCAACATCATCCACAAAATTAATGAGTACACCAGAGTCACACCATCATCTCAATCATGTGAAGATAATATGTTCACTAACATTAAAGACACACCTCCATATCAGATCACTTCGCACAGAAATTAACATTTTTGACTCAGAGAACCACATGCTCCCATACTTATCGCATATGTTTCAATGTAAATAATGTGAGAAAATTCGAGAGCATAATGAAAAATCAAGATTGGTCTCATATAAATGACATAGCTAGAGACAAAATAAATGAGCCGTGGGAAATGGTTGCTGATATTCTTATGACAATATTTGAAGAATGTTTTCCAATGAAAAAAATATTAAATGAAAGACAAAAGGAACATAATGAGGTATATAATCAGGAAATGGACAAATTTAAGAATCGGCTCAATATTCTTCATATTATGAGTAGAGCCTTATTGCTTCCTATCGACTCGTAAAAAATAAGTTGAGGGAAAACTGAAACGGAGAAGACAAAAACTTCATGAGCAAAAAACAGCTCAATCTGATAATAAATCCAAAACAGTATGGCAAATACTGAATAGTATAACTGGGAAAAGTGGTGTACATAATTCTATAAAAGTACAGGGAATTGCACATAACATTGCTTACAGCTTCTTGAACTGGTTATATTGATGAGTTAATAACTGATCAAAATCAGCCACATATAAGCTACACAACCAAATATTTGAAATCTATGTTTGTTAATTTAGTTAGTGGAAGCGATTTCCTGAATATAGTTGAAAATCTGGAGAATAGAATGAGCAGTGGTGTAGATGGGATCCCGAACAAAAACAAAAATTGTTGATGTTTAATTGCAGAACTTTTAGTCTACATCATGGATAACTCCTTCAAAATTGGTATATTTCAGTTGAAAACGGCATGTATAACTCCTGTATTCGAAAATAATGGTGATCCAAAAGTTACGGATAACTATAGACCAATAAGCTTATTGTGAGCTTTTCCAAAAATCTTTGAAACTGCAATGTGTAATAGATTGATTCTTACAGCATGTAACTTGATAAGTGACTCTCAACATGGTTACTTGGAAGGAAAAGCCACCCATACTGCAATTTTCCAGTTCATACAGCATATAATAGACTCATTAGATGATGATACACTAGCATTAGACTCATTCTCAGACTTTTCTAAGGCACGCGATTGCTTGAATCATGAGATATTGTTAAATAAGCTGGAATATTGCGGAATAAGGGACTAGCTCTAAGATGGTTTATATCATACTCAGAGGATAGGAATCAGCTGGTGAAGATCACGAAAGATGGAGTTGAGGAAAATCCTCCGAAACTATATCAAACATCAGTATTCCACAAGGTAGCATAGCGGGACCATTGCTTTTCAGAGTTTAGGTGAAAATCATAATTTCATGGAGCCTAATGAGGCTTGTAAGTTGATTTATTATGCTGACGACACGAATATGCTAGTAAAGGCTCCTGATATGATCTTCCTGATTGCCAAAGCAGATTTAGACTTTGAAAGAAACAAATCCTGGTTCATACAAAATAAACTGATTCTCAATGAAAATAAAACAAATCTCGTACTGTTCAAAACAATCTATGCCCACACTGACTTGCCTTCTGATGTTAGTTAAAGTAATAAGAAATGTATAGCTATTAAGCACTCAAAGTTTTTGGAGGTCTATATAGATAGTAGACATATTGAAGATGTGTTCTTGATTCATAAACGAGCATTGAGATCAATGTTAATGTTGAAGTACAGAGAGTGATGTAGGGGCTATTTGAAGAAAAATAGGATACACTCAGTACCAGCTTTATACATTCAAGAATATCTGTTATTCCTGTTCAGAAATGAGCATTTACACACACAATTTAAAACAAGAGGCCTATACCCAACTAGACATGTAAATCTGCAGTATCTAATACATAGACTGAGTGTAAGTGAAAAAGGGGCACTGTACTCTTCCATCAAATGTTTCAACAAGTTGCCAGAACACATCAAAGTTATCAATAATCTTACTGCATGTAAAAAGAAAATGTATAATATGTTAATAAACTTGGAACCCTATACAATGGGAGAATTTTATAATATGTAGGTGTTGAGATCAACTTCATTTTCTTCAATGGCTGCTCTACATACAATGTATTGTAATTATATCTCAAAATGAGAATTATTATTATCATAATTATCATTATGCAATGAATGAACACCTTGTAAATTGAGTAAACTACTGCCACAGTAGTTGGAGGATACATTGATAAAGCTTTATAGGCTCACCACCCACTTCGTAAGACACAGCGGTTTTGAGTTATTAGAAACAACATGATCAGGATAATTTTATGAAGTGGCTTCGAGAATATTGTGGAAGTATGTGTGTGTGTGTATGTGTTTTATAAAAAGAAGTCTTGTCCTAAAGTGACATTGGGATGTCAAGACCTTACAACTAATACAAAGAATAAGAGTTATTTGAAACCTATCTGAATTTGAGCTCCGTTATGTTAGCCCCCCCCCGCATCGAATTTTTTTTATCAAAACTCTAGCGCAGTGAGTCTATACCTAGCACAACCTAACACAACCGATTTTAAACCTAGCACACCTATACAATGGCTGGGATCTGAGGAACCGTGCGGGTGGGGCTAGCATAACGCTAGCCCCCCCCCCTCCCCCGGCATCAAATTTTCTTACCAAAACGCTAGCGCAGTGAGCCTACACCTAGCACAACCTAGCACAACCGATTTCAAACCTAGCACACCTATACAATGGATGGGATGTGAGGAACCGTGCATAACGCTAGCCCTCCCCCCCCCGCATCGAATTTTCTTATCAAAACTCTAGCGCGGTGAGTCTATACCTAGCCCAACCTAGCACAACCGATTTTAAACATAGCACACCTATACAATGGCTGGGACGTGAGGAACCGTGCGGGCGGGGCAAGCATAACGCTAGCCCCCCCCCCTCAGATTTTCTTACCAGAACGCTAGCGCAGTGAGCCCACACCTAGCACAACCGATTTTAGGCCTAGCACACCTATACCATGGCTGGGATGTGCAGCAAAAACGTGCAAGGGATCAGGGGGAGCTAGCATGACGTTCACGTCGTTTTAATTGAAATATTTTCTGTGGTGTTATAGCTTAGTTATTCTATGACTATAACTTTTAGGTGTGGTTGTTTGGATTCAGTTTACTGTACAAAATAGAGCGAAAATATGAACGGAAGTATTGATGAGAGTAGGAACAGGAACTGTTCTCGACATGGCTGGGCAAATCCCAGGATCACAACCACAACAATTCTCATTACAAAAAGGGAAAAATATTAGATTATTACCGAGTTTTAAGATAATTAGTCTAGCCCTACATGTTTTATATTGTTATGTTATGATTTAGATTATGTATATACCTACAGTAATCTGAGGTATCTCTCTCTGTTTAGCTCCTCTAGTATAATTTGGCATAATGATGGAGCTGAAGTATCACTGAATAATGGATATCTCTATCTCCACTCTATCGATATAGGTAGGAAGCGAAATCGGGAATTCCCCTGCATTCTAAACATCGTGAATTTATACATACATAATAGGTGATATTACTCTAGGCAAATAAGACATTTTCCACAGATCTCTCAGTACGGCGGGGTTCTTTGGTAGAAAAGTGTAGGTTTTGACATCTTAAAACTGATGTCATTGACGCGAAGGCTAGCGCGGAGGAGCGTTGTGATATATAGATACATATATGATACATGGTATATATGTATATATTTAATTTATAGCCAATATCTCAAATATGCAATGTATCAAGAAAAGTTTCAAACAATAGTTGTAGGAAATAAAAATTCCCACAAAAAAAATTTATAACATTTTTTGATTTTCCGCGCGGTTTCCGCGTAAAATGCGTTAAAAAAAATTAAGCTTTTTCTTGATAAATTTTTAAATAAAAGTTGTTAAAAACGTATATTCCTTCAAAACGAACGTTATTAGAAAAGTCAGAAGAAAATCATATTTAGGCATATTTTGTGCAATTAGTCAATAATTTGGCAGACAGTGCGCCTTAAAGAAGAAATGTAATAGCTCGTTGATGTGTCCAGAGATATAACTGAGTATAAAAAATTAAAATTATGGAAAATTCTTGGAAAATCATAGAATTTTCACCTTCAAACGTGTCATTTTCTGGGTTATTCTAGGTGTAGATTACAAATTTGACAACGTTATCTTGAAATAAGTATGCATTAGGTGTATTTATACAGAGTATACTTTATATTATGGTTCTTTCGCCTACAATAAATATAAATCATACCAACGTACGTAACTGTGAGTCTCTTAGTATATGAACAGGTGAGTATCCAGAGTGTGAGGGTTTAACCATGACAACGTAATGCCATTCACGCGTAAAATGTTGGAGAAGAAATACTCTAAACAATAACGGTTTAGATTTTGAATACACGTACATAATGTGATGAAAAAAATTGTCATAATAATAACAATAATAATAATAAGAAATAATAATAATAATAATAATAATCATAATGCTGATAATAATTATAATAATATTAGTTATAATGAATATTAATGAATCAATAATGATAAATATATTAATAATGTAATAATGACAATGTACGAATGTAATAGAAAAATTCGTCATCTATAATAAACGTTCTGAATTCAAAAGAGAAAAGAAAAACTTTAATAAGAAAAATATGAGATCTACAATCATTTAGAAAAAAACCTGATGTACAATTTGTAATCTACACCTACGAAAAGCTAGAAAATGACACGTTTGACGCTGATACAGAAGTGAAAATTCTATGATTTTCCAAGAATTTTCCACAATTTTCATTTTTTATACTCAGTTATATCCCTGGACACATCAACGAGGTACTACATTTCTTCTTCAAGGCGTACTGTCTGCCAAACTATCGACTAATTCCGAAAAATATGCCCAAATACGATTTTCCGATTTTTCGTGAATAACGTTCGTTTTGAAGGGAAATAGATTTTGAATAACTATCATTTGAATTATTTTTTAAGAAAGAGCTTAATTTTTTCTAACGCATTTTACACGGGAACCGCGCAGTAAATCAAAAAATGTTATAAATGATTTTTTGTGGGAATTTCTATTTCCTACAGCTTTTGTTGAAAATTTTTTTGAGCACATTACATGGTTTTTGAGATATTGACTATAAATCATATATATACATATACAGGGTGTTTCAGTTTTCTCGTTCATATCTTTGATATGAACTTTGATATTTGATGCGGGGGGGGGGGGGGGGAGGGGAGGCTAGCGTTATGCACGATTCCTCACATCCCAGCCATTGTATAGGTGTGCTAGGTTTAAAATCGGTTGTGCTAGGTGTAGACTCACTGCGCTAGCGTTTTGGTGAGAAAATTTGATGCGGGGGGCTAGCGTTATGCACGGTTCCTCACATCCCAGCCATTGTATAGGTGTGCTAGGTTTAAAATCGGTTGTGCTAGGTTGTGCTTGTTGTAGACTCACTGCGCTAGCGTTTTGGTAAGAAAATTTGATGCGGGGGGGGAGGGGAGAAGGCTAGCGTTATGCACGGTTCCTCACATCCCAGCCATTGTATAGGTGTGCTGAGTTCAAAATCGGTTGTGCTAGGTTGTGCTAGGTGTAGACTCACTGCGCTAGCGTTTTGGTAAGAAAATTTGATGCGGGTGGGGCTAGCGTTATGCACGGTTCCTCACATCCCAACCATTGTATAGGTGTGCTAGGTTTAAAATCAGTTGTGCTAGGTTGTGCTAGGTGTAGACTCACTGCGCTAGCGTTTTTGTAAGAAAATTTGATGCGGGTTGGGCTAGCGTTATGCACGGTTCCTCACATCCCAGCCATTGTATAGGTGTGCTAGGTTTAAAATCGGTTCTGCTAGGTTGTGCTAGGTGTAGACTCACTGCGCTAGCGTTTTGGTGAGAAAAGTTGATGCGGGGGGGGGCTAGCGTTATGCTAGCCCCACCCGCAAGGCTCCTCACATCCCAGCCATTGTGTAGGTGTGCTAGGTTTAAAATTGGTTGTGCTAGGTTGTGCTAGGTGTAGACTCACTGCGCTAGCGTTTTGATAAGAAAATTCGATGCGGGTGAGGCCAACATAACGGAGCTCTGAATTTGTTCAAATACGTATATCGGCAGTCATGCTCTCATCTACATCGGCTATCTTCATTAATAATTCATATAAGTTTACAGTTTATTAAACGAGTGAACGCATGATATATATTATATATATATATATATATATATATATATATATATATATATATATATATATATATATATATATATATATATATATATATATATATATATATATATATATATATTTATTGATAAAGGCAATAAACATTGTCCAAACGTCTGGTAGATCTCAGGTTATTATTAATAATTATTGACTGAAGTGCAATAATTTTCAGAAGATCTATTGTATCGTCACTTGATGAACTAAATTCAAACTAGAATATTGAAAATAAAAAGCTACGCTATTAGTTCGATGAATTTCCAACCCTGATTTACAACAACGTTAACAAAATAGTTTGAATAACTTTATACTGTTTTACACAAAATAATCTTTATTGTGGAATATTCAATCACCTTCTACTCAACAAACAACAATAATTATTCTGGAATAATATCACACGTCCAAACGCAATGGATGAAAATCAAAGTTTAGCTTAAATAGACAAATCTGCATGAATTAATCATAGAACAAATTGTATAACACTCCGTAATTCCAACAACTTGGTATGATATTTAAAATAAAACGTCATATGTTATATACGGTGGGGCTAGCGTTATGCACGGTTCCTCACATCCCAGCCATTGTATAGGTGTGCTAGGTTTAAAATCGGTTGTCCTAGGTTGTGCTAGGTGTAGACTCACTGCGCTAGCGTTTTGGTAAGAAAATTTGATGCGGGGGGGGCTAGCGTTATGCTAGCCTCACCCGCAAGGTTCCTCACATCCCAGCCATTGTGTAGGTGTGCTAGGTTTAAAATTGGTTGTGCTAGGTTGTGCTAGGTGTAGACTCACTGCGCTAGCATTTTGATAAGAAAATTCGATGCGATGGAGGCCAACATGACGGAGCTCTGAATTTGTTCAAATACGTATATCGGCAGTCATGCTCTCATCTACATCGGCTATCTTCATTAATAAGTAATAGTTTACAGTTTATTAAACGAGTAAACGCAAAATATATATATATAACGCATTGGATGAAAATTAAAGTTTAGCTTCAATAGACAAATCTGCATAAATTAATCATAGAACAAATTGTATAACACTCCGTAATTTCAACAACTTGGTATGATATTTAAAATAAAACATCAGGGCAGTCGCAGCAGCTATTGTACAGTTATATTCCTAGCGAAACGTTGAGTTTATACATACAATGTTGCCAATTACGAACGCCGAGGAATGCGTGAAGTAGAAGCTGTAATATGCGAGAAGGACGCCGAGGCATCGATGAAATAAATCACAGATATACATCGGACATACGGCAGCGCGCGCTATATTTCTTCTTATGTTCTCGCGGACGTAATGTGTAGAACTGGATTCTCGGGTATTGATCCGCGTTGTGTGGTTTCGGTCCTCAAAAGGACCAAATGCGACTTTGCCGAAACGTCGTGAAATTGGTCCTTTCGAGGACCGAAACCACACAACGCGGATCAATACCCGAGAATCCAGTTCCACATATATATATATATATATAGATATATATATATATATATATATATATATATATATATATATATATATATATATATATATATATATATATATATATATATATACATCCCGCTATATTCTTGACGTCCGTACATTGTCGTTATATATATATATATATATATATATATATATATATATACATATATGTATTACGACAAGATGAGATCTGTTATATATATTTTCTATACAAATGGAGATCCGTTTTGTAAGGTGAGATCCGATTTCGGATCTCGTTTTGTTTCTAGTGTATATCGACACCATTCCCATTATTCATGTTCATAGAAACAAGGTTAGCATTGGGGATGGTGTTGAAGAAATTAAATAGAATCCTCAAGTTTAGCCAATCCAATTGGTTGAAATCTTATATCGATTCAAATACACGATACAGCTGCAACGAATAAATTCGAGGAGGCTCTTTTCAAACTCATTATAAATGCAATATTTGTGAAATCGATGGAGAACGTACGTAAGCATCGGAGCCTTAAATTAGTTAATAAATGGTATGGACCATTTGGATCTCGACACTATATTTCGCGGCCGAATTCCAATAGTAGTGAGATTTTTGATGAAAATTTGATAGCAATCAAGCAAAACAAACTCGTAATATTATTTAATAAACCAATTTATATGTGAATGGCTATTTTAGATATTTCCAAAACTTGTGTGTTTGATTTTCATTATATTTATGCTGAAAATATATAAAGATCCTGAAGCGATAAGGCTGTGTTATACAGATACTGATAGTTTGATCTATCATATAATAACAGACGATGATATTTATGAGACCATTATGAAGAAAAACGTTCAAAAATTTGACACTAGCGATTATGCATAAGATAATATTTTTGAAATTCCACCTATAAATAAGAAAGTGGTCGGATTAATGAAGGATGAGGACAAAGGACATATAATGACGAAGTTCATCATTTTAGGCTCTAAAATATAAGGTGGAAGGGAGAGAACCCGTTAAGAAAGCTAAAGGTATTGGAGCTTCGGTTTTGGAATATTCTATTCCTTTCGAGGATTATGTTAAATGTCTTGAAGAAGAAATCGAGATATAAAGAGTACAAAAATCTATCAGATCTTTTAACTTTAACCTCTACACTATAGAACGAAATAAAATTTTCCTCAGTCATTTTGACAACAAGAGGTTCCTGATGAAGAATAGGACAAACACCTTACCTTATGGACACTATTCACTATTATCTTAATATTTGTTCCGATATGTTAATTTTGATATTTGTATTGATATGTTAATTGTAATTGTATTTGTATTCATATGTTATATACTTGTTTTGATAAAAAAACTTTCTATGATGTATGTGTTAATTTTAATTTTTGTATTGATATGCTAATTGTAATTGTATTTGTATTCATATGTTACACACATGTTTCAGTAAAAACTTTCTATGATGTATGTATATGTGTTTTTTAATAAAAAACAAAAACTGTTGATCATATTTTATTGTTCTAAATCATACAAAACCTTATTTTTATAGTAAAATAACATTTCTTTAAGTGTATTGGTCAATAAAAATTTTGGCGATGAAACATCAATAAAACAATCTAAGAGTTCTAATGCACTGGCATGATTCCTCATGCTTTTAATCACATCAATAACATTGTCATAGTATGAAGAAAAATCAAATTGTTCGAGAAAAGACACTCCATCGTTGATATTATTAATTTCTCGAACATTTTCCTCACACAGCCAAAAATGAATACCATGCTTCGTAACTTGAAGTACTTTTTCATCATTGACCCACACAAGTTGAACTATTTGGCAATATTCATCGGACGCTATGGGGCAGGATCAAAATCTGTTTGCAAACTTGAGAAGAAATCTCTGATTTTAGTTCGAAGAATTTCGATGAAGTCATACCATTCCAGCAGTCCAAAGGTGAGTTTACAATTTTGCGAAGAATGGATAAGTGATATTGTTGGTGCGAAGATTCGCATAGGACTCAATCCACACTTAATTTCATAACCCTCCTTCAATGGGTATGTTGTATTCAACAATAGAAATTTTTCGTCCCGAATTAACATTTCAAGCTCTTCAAACATTCGATCTAACTCGGAACTATCTTCGGATGTACCATTATCTTGGTATGACATTTTACTACAACTGAACTGATTGTTGGATTTTCTCTTACATACACCCTGAAGATCACACACGCACGCGCAGATCATATAATATGACTGCTAGCAATCCAACATTTCTCCTTTATCCCCAACCATCGGATGTACCACTATCTTGGTATGACATTTTACTACAACTGAACTGATTGTTGGATTTTCTCTATCATACACTCTGAAGATCACACACGCACGCGCAGATCATGTAATATCACTTCTAGCAATCCAACTTTTCTTCGAGGGTGTCGTCATACGTTTTTCCAACGCCAGCAGCTTACTCATAATATACATTCGTTATGTTAGAATCTATAGTGATCTTGTTCAATTCATCATTATTATCACGCAGAATGTCGCGTTGACTCTTATGACATGTTTCGGAATTATGAGAGAATATTTCGAAGATATCGAGTACATAAGCGGTATTCGCTCCTACGGTTTTGAGATCCTTATCATTTTTCTTCTTGTATTCACCCAATTCTTTATTTAAACTCTTAAAGCTAGCATCCCATTGATTTTTGTTCGATTGTATCTTGATGGAGAAACTACTTATCTCTCCAATTAATTTCTTAATCTTCTGTGAAAAGTCATCGTTGAAGATGCGCTCCAAGTTCTCCCCAATCTTCGCACCCGCATCATCGACATAAATCTTGCTTGCAACATCGTTCTTGAATGTGGGCGTTTTCACATTACAAATTTTCACGTTCTCGATATCTACATCACCATCTGGTGTATGGGTTAGAACGTGTGAAAACATCGATTATCGAAGAGCTTCGATGCTGCTTGAACCACCAATCACAGATCTTTGTCCAAACTCATCAAGACTCATCGTGTAAATGATATGAAACAGTAATGAACACACAATAATATATGATATCGGCTTCTGGAAGCTCATTTATTATAGCGACTACCTCATTGTCGTGCGATGTATTCCCAGCTTGTTGAGATGTCATCAAAAGACTCAATCGTTCCACGAGTTCGTTTGGATCATCCCAATACACGTACTCCACTGGTTCGTTATTATATGTCAATTGCATACCGCTACCGAGTACGTCCTCATGAATTAGAGGTCGAACTATTTTAATGTACTTGTATCTTCGTGTACCTTTCGAATTTCCAGCACTATTTCTGTGGGGATATGTCAAGTTCAGAATCATCCCGTAATTCATTTCATCTTTCTTGGTGAAATTTCTAGGTTTGTCATAGAATATAAGTTCACACAGACCGACGGTACTTTTGAATTTTCTCCCTTGTGGAATTTTCTCCCTTGTGTCACGATAGTATCTCTATTTTTGAAATCGATTAATTTACCTCCCAGTAACCATGACAACGAACTAGCATCGTAAACTGGGACATAAACTTTATCGATTTTCCTACTCCCTGACCAATAATCACCGATATATTTTTGGAATAACTCTGGGTGAGATTCTAATACGTCGTACTCATCATCGTTGTCAGACTCTTTATTAACAGTTTTCATACTTGCATCGCTTACATCCAATACCGTTCCTCTATCATCTTCCTCCTCTCCCTCATCCTCCTCCTCCTCCTCCTCTTCATCCGCATCATCCTTTTCTTGCTTAATTTCACGTCTAATCGATGGCGTATTATTGAATTTGATTATTCCCGAAGTGGTTCCGATATGGGTTTAAATAATTTATTGATCGACTCGTCCTCTTCCGTTTTACCCAGTTTCAATGTGAGATATTTCTTGCGTATAGATCGTGCCAATTGAGCAATTTTTCGCTTACGTGCTAACCGTTCAGCGTTCATTGTGTCTTTGCTATAGATTGCACGTTCACACTTTAACATATACATCGAAACCTTTGCGGTATCTTCCATTGTTCAAATCGAATTCTTTAACAATTATCAATGTTCCAAATTTCTCCATCCAACACATAGAACACATCTTTCTGAATCGATCGAAAGTAACGTCTGGGGATACGTGCTCATCAAACACGTGTTTTAGATTTATTTCATCCTGTTTAAATAACACCATCAGGTTAGAATTATCGCGAATCAGTTGTTCAGGAATTTTGGAGTATGTCTGACATAGATATGATGCGTCAATGTTTCTATGTCTTTACATCGAAATATATTCTCGAATTTTCTGTTGTGTCTCAAAGGATATGTCATCAAAAATGAAGATAGAATTTGGTTCTGCATCGTTCGGACTTATAATTTCTTCATTGTCTCTATATGGGAAATAACCAACTCCTTTCACTCGTTCCAAAATCTCCTGCAACAGTACATACTTATCTTGATATAATGACTTCGAGTATACGTAAACGTTTTCAAACTTGACACCATTTGACAATCCTTTAGATTCCGCTTGTCGCGAACACGATATAGCTTATTCACAAAACAAATCTCTGGGGAACGTCATAAGGCCGATAAAATATTGGAGGACGCTGCTTGGAAATGAGTTAAATCAAGAGACGCTAGCGCAGGTGAAAGACTCTAGTTTATTGGTCACCGGTGGGATGAAGGTTAAACGAAAACTGGGCATGGGTAACAAGAAACGGAGGCGACAACGAGGATGTTGTTTCCAGAAAGATATCGTTGGAAGCATCGCAAAGTCAATGGAGCCATCTCCTTCATTGAGAAAGTCTGCTATGAACGCGTTGAGAGCCAAACGGATCGCGATTAAACGAGCTGGAGGTAAAAAGCGTATCAGAGTACCAAGAGTAATACCACTACCAAAATCTGGAGGATTCCTCCGACTATTACTACCCATCTTAGGAGCTCTAGAAGCCTTAAGATCAGTTGCAGGAGGTGCAAGTGCTATCGCAAATACGGTGGTTAACGCTAAAAATGCCGAAAAGAAGTTTGAAGAAGATCAACGTCACAACAAAGCTATGGAATCGCTGATAAAAGGTTTATACTTAACTCGCAACGCTAAAAGAGGATATGGATTGTTTTTGAAGAAGCAACAAAAAAAGTTCCAATAAAGCTACTCGCTGATAGACCAATGTACGATCGAGATTTGATACGTTTCGCTAGAATTCTGAAAATCTCAAATTTTCGAGGTGGCTTTATGCGAGATACGCTACCGCACAAACCTAGACGTCGTGAATGTATCATTCTAAATTTGGACTTGACTAAGTACAATAGAACGCATTGGGTAGCGTTCAGAGAAATCGATAACGTTGTAGAATATTTTGATTCTTTTGGGAATTTGAAGCCATCAAAGGAACTCGTTCAATATTTGTGTGAGAACGTGAGGATTTTCTACAATAACGACACCTATCAGAACTATAATCAAGTGATATGTGGACAGCTGTGTTGGAAATTTCTCAGTCACACTCGATTATTCGAAGAGTAACAACCACACACCACCATGGATTTCACTTCTGCAGTAATACAATACATATGTGAGATTGGGAGTAGTAGTGGGAGTAGTTTGAGAAGAATCATCGATTTTATTTATGAAAATTTGATCGAGGCTATCAATGAACCTACGAGTAAACTTAAACGTGAGAATTTAAAGTTTCTACCGATGGAATACATTCTAAGACATTCGGATGTGGTGTTTCTCAATCAGAATGAGGTTCCGGAACATATGTTTGATTACCTTTACCGTCATATGCAGTGTAAGGAACATGTCGATGAAGATTGCGATGGTCCACAACACCCACGCAAACTATGTTCTCAATGTTTATCTGAGCAGATTTCTCACATCATGGAGAACGAGGTAATGAATCATCACGAGAAGCAAGTGTTGATGGAAAAAGTTTGCAAAGACGACCTATACTTTATGAGATCATACTTATTCCATCTATTAATGTTAACATATAGATGGAGATGTTTCAATAAATTTTTATTAGTATCATGTCTCAGTTGTTCACGTTAACAAGCACCAACCATATATTCTCGTTTACACCGCATAATTCGATTGTGCTGAGGCCAGACAAAAAATATTATTCAGCATTGTTGGGATTCAATTCATACAATTCCATACCCAATATAGAGAACAGGAAATTCTACTATCACGTAGAAGGAGATAAAACAAAAGCGAAGACTAAGACTCTTGAAGCGATAACAATTCCGGCTGGAAAGTATGAGATAAGCGATATCGAAGAATTTATCAGGAAAAAATTGAAGGTTAAAGAAGACATATTCTCGCTGGAACCGAATAACAATACGTTAAAGTGTGGAATACTCCATAAAAATCACGATATTTCGTTTGAAAAAAACGATAGTCTTGCCAAAATATTAGGATTTTCGCGGAGGGTATTGAAGAAGGGTGTGGTGCACGTGTCTGATTTATCTGTCAACATAATAAAAGTCACCAACATACGTTTCGAGCCGACATTACAGTGGGAGCCTTCTATCGAAATAGACCTACGCATACGATCTACGATTTTCCTATCACCATTGACCCTGGCTTTAGGATTGTGGAGTGTTTGAAGAGTCCTCTCTATCTACCAGTATCCGATATCAGAGAGATTACCAACATAACCATACTAGCTTTAGATCAGCATTTGAAACCAATAAACTTTCGTGGGAAGAAAGTATTCTACATTTACATTTACAAGAAGTATAGGAAATATGATAATAATAATAATAATAATAATAATAATAATAATAATAATAATAATAGTAATTTCATTTGGTGCCAATAATACATAAAGCATTTTACACAAGTCAAATTAAAAGGAAATACATAATCTGAATATTAAAATATAACACATAAAAAAATTGCTAAGAACAAAAACTGCTCATAAAGCGTACAATATGAAATTAATAAAAAAATCCATTATATGAAGTTTATAAGCTGTGGATTCATCTAAATGTTACAGTATTAGCTACACTACTCATATCACGGTTAAGAAATTCATTCAAACTATAGAATGCATTTTTTATTAAAAATTCTTTAACAAGAGATTTAAAACATTTTAGAGGAAGTACCTGCCACTTTGTGGGTATTTTGTTGAAAAATTTAAACGCCTGATAAACAGGTCCAGTTTGAGCTTTACTCAATCTACATCTTGGTTGTTTGTGGCCAACAACAATGAAAACAGTTCCCCCACCACATCATCATCAGTCTTCAACAAAACACCTAAAGTGCGTGACCTACCCACCAGAGCCAACATCGTAATTTTGAAATCATTGGGGTTTCGTCTTGAACAAGAATGTCATTATCCAAAATGATGTATGCACGTTACAGTAGCGATGCCAGAGATGTTCATCATACAGCGATCATCTCACCTATTCTCGATATATACCAGGAACCGAAATTTGATGAATCGATTCGAAAAGCCGAGTACAGATCGATTACACCATTCGTCAAGGCGTTCAATACAGCGATATCATAGAGTTTGGAATGAATGAAGTGGACGATTTTTCTGCTATGATACTCTGTTGGCGATCAAAGGGAAAATCGAAGTTAATGGAGTGGGGAATGTATTATTGGTACCTAATTATGGGCCTTTTGTTCTCGACTTGTGTTCCTACAGCGAGAGCGGTAGAGACATCGAAACTGTACGTGACCCTGGAATAGTTAGCGCTGTGCGAGTATTCACATATTCTATGTCTATAGCCAGCTGAACTTATCCGAAAGAAAGTTTTATATTGAACGCAACAAAGTCTTTCAGTTTACTCATCCCACTCAAGCATATTTTCAACGTTTTCAACGATTACACCGAATCACGTTCGGACGACGAACGATTCGATTGGTACGTGCTCGAAACGCTAACGATTGCGTTATAATTGAGAACGCAGCTACCACAGTCACATTTCTGATTGATAGTATAGAGTTGAAGGTGGAATATATCTATCCCAACGATCTAATCGGAAAGAAGCTATTGCGATCCATCGAAAGCGATTCTTCTGTTCTATTCGCTTTCCGGAAGTGGGAGCTACACGGGTTGCCTGCCATAAAGGCCGATGTGAAGAGAGAAATATGGGCTGAGAAAACTAGCGCATCCGTCGAAAAACCACGGTATGTTATCGTATTTTTCCAAACCGACAAACGTTACAATGTGAAAGTCAATCCTACAATATTCGATCATGTGGATGTATCAAGTATCCGCTTGTCGTTGAACGGAGAGTATTGGCCTAACGAATGGATGAACTTGGACTTTGCCAAGGAAGATTTCGTTCTAGCCAACACAACTATACCGATTTCTATCCTAGCTACACGAATTCCACAACAAAACATCCCACATTGGATCATGATGAATTCAAAAAACGCGCGCCCTACATCATCGATTGTTCTGGACGAGATGAGGCGGTAAAATCATGAACAGTCGACATACGATTGGATATTGAAGCGGATAAAGGATTTCCAGTCGAAACCAAGGCATATTGCATCATCATTCACGATAGCTTGATGGAATACTACAATCTCACGAATTTCATGAAGAAATAAATAATATTCTTAAATCGATTCTCCTGTGTGCAGTCGACTATATTTATGTCCGAGGACAGCAAAAAGCCGAATGTTTGAGAAGGATGTGTATAGAATTGGATATTTACCTACACATCGTAGATGTTCATAGTTTCGATGGTACTCAATGTGAAACAAGGAAATTCGAGCAAACAAGCAATTTGACCTGTCTGAATCATCGTAATGACGGTGGAAAAAAACATGTGTGCAGTTCACCATTTGGATAAATTACAGCAGTGGTTTCTGAATGTAATACTACCTGAATGATATGTATCTTATTCTGAAATATTATTATTATCAATCTTTTGTTTGTTTCAATGAAACAGCTCCACTATATAATAATAATTATTTATTCAAATGGTGAATAGCTTTCTTCACATTTTCAACAAACATTTCCAATAATAGCACTGATAAAGAAGATAAAATAACATACAAAATTGCGAAAATTTTCTTCTATTGCGGATGATGTGAGTGTAGATGACGTAGTCTTTTGTACGAAATGTCGTGAACATGATGATTGTCGGATCATTTGCCATTCAGCCATATCCCCCTCACTTCGGTCGAATAATGAGAGTTTGAGTTTATAATGTATGGTTGTACGATTGTCTTGTGAGATGTTAAATGTGAATACCTCCAATTGGTTATCGTTGATTTCTTGAAAATTCATCAAAAATCCATTCGGTACGGTTACACTCCTCACCACCACCACCGCCGACATCCTTCAGACAAATCTAGATGGGTTCAACGTGTTGGGGAACGTTCGCGTATAGAATATCATTCAGAATTGTGGTTAGGATCACAAAATTAGTTTTTAACACCCTCACTCCTATCATCCTCACTTTTTACACTTAAATTGTTCAGCAGTCTTATAACTTTAATTTTATCTGCGTAAAAATTCAAGTTTCTTCTTAGTTAATGAACTTTTTCCACGAATTCGCAAAGTCTGCGTGTGTATTCTTCAAAAGATATATGCATAATGATATATTTGTAGACTTACTATATTATATAGATATCTATATTATTATTTCAAGAGCCACTGAACATCTTCCCTCGTAAGAAATTCGAATATCTTCCAACTATCCGCACTAGAACACATATGATTCACACTATTGGGGTGTTGTAGACAGATAAATTCACAATTTCCTTGCTCTAATTTTACACATTCACCCTCCAAATTCACCACTTCTACTCGATCTAACCCCAATTTTTGGAACGCACCCCGTACAAACTCAACTCTTATCTACCCACATACATAAACAGTAGCATCCGGATCGATATTTCCCTCCAAAATTTCATACAATTCATCATATTCCTGATAACCCGAGTTCCATTGAATCCCGTGATATTTTTCACAATGAAATATTTTCTTCATTTGCCTCTCGGATAGTTGATCCATCGATTTTTGTGGTTTGAATAGAAAATATTTTTCTAACCTTTTCTTACAGTCCAACACAGAGAGTTCCTTGATTTGATATACGTTTGCAGAAATCGGCAAACTTCGAATATCAACCACTATAGATGCCATTTCAAACTAGAATGATAAACTATCCGCATATCTAGTTGCACATGCGCAGATCATTGACATATTTCTTTGATTCTATCGAAATTTCGAAAGAGTACGTCGAAGCTTAAAATTTGTAGTAATGGTGGACTTATTCTATAGTTAACGTCATCGACCTCCCCTCCTATCTCAGGAAACAGTTGAAACATCTTAAAGGTGTAAGAATTTCGAGTATCCCTTCGGATGCTGAGCATGTCCATTATCTCACATCGGTATGGTAGTAGTGCGAATCGATAAAAATCGACATCGATATCATGTAGCACTCTATAACAATCAAGTATATACGATCCGGGTTTCGGAACGATACTCGAAATACGATTTTCTCATTCTTCTATGTTTATATTTGGACTGACCTTCTTTATTCATATCGATTATCTTCCAATCTTCTGGAGGGGGAGGATCGAAATCTCCTCCGAAATAGAAAAAATCAACATACGCCCAATCGATCGAGGCCCCCGCGAGGAAAGTTATGAAATCCTTAGCGATTATCCAATTTTTGGATGGTAATTGTAATTCTTCGAGGATTTCCATCAAACTCGGCGGACATACGCTCATTACGAACTTCTTCGCATCGTACACGAACTGATAAGAGTTCGATTTAGTTGGAGCAGTCACACACAACAACACACTCCCTCATACTCCGCGCATGTCAAGTTATTGACTTTTTCAACCTAAAATATACAATCAAAACTAAATGATATTCTTGCGGGTGAAAGATAAGAGGTCGACCGAACTGGTAAGTATACATGTAAAATAATAAAATCATGAACATTTCCAGATAAAAAATGACGCGGGTTCGGATCCCTCTCAATCTTTCTCACCGAAGAATACCATTTCTTTTGATGTACACGTCGTAGACGTTATGATCGATTCACACGTGACAACCGCCATGATACCTCGTGACAGACGCCATGACACCACGTTGAAGACCCACGTGACAGACACCTCGTCGATGTAACACGTGACAGACGCCATGACACCTCGCTTAAGACCTGCGTGACACGACACCTCGTTGAAGGAGCAAGTGATAGTCACCTCGTCTATGGAACACGTGACAGACACCATGACACTTCGTTGACCGCCATGACAGACACCTTGTTGAAGGAGCATGTGATAGCCACCTTGGTGATGTAACACGCCATGACACCTCGTTGAACGCCTCGTTCAAGGATCACGTGACAGACACCATAACACCTCGTTGATAGTCGCCATGACACAGCACCACGTGACAGACGCCATGACACCGGAGGATCTCGTGATAGCTGACATCACACCTTCTTCGAAACCACGTTTCTAGGACATCTCTTACAAATAACCTGTATATACAACATAACACACTATTTACAAACAACCAAACTCGCAATCACTGATAACGCTATCCATTCTTCCGAAATGCTTAATACGTGTGGCAAATTCGGCCACCCATTCATCGTGACGTTGGATGCACTTGGCCAGTTGAGCCAAGTTTCCCCCCGATGTCCGTAGAGGCGTAAAACGCTCTTTATCCAAATCGGCATCCGCTTGGAAGTAGGTGTACGCTCCCCCTTCTAGTCGGAACTTGAGTATTTTCAAAGTATTCTCTTCCGACCGACCATCCAGCTTAGCCAGCATATATAGCCATGAAGCTGCTGGTGGGGCTGGAGAGGCTGCGCCTGGTATACCTGCAGGATTCATTTGAAATCCGGATTGGGTAGGTCTTTATCTGTGTAGCTCTCTACTCTTATGATTCCGCTACCGGAAAATCAACTATGTACCTACTAGACACCACCAAAAGGCGAAAAAATTTGACCTCTCGTTAGCTTTCGGCTACTTCTTCAAATTGAATTTAAAAGAAATTCAAGAATGAAATACAACTGGTGAATTTATTCTGCGTTGAAAGTTGGGGAAAAAATTATTTTGACTTAAATTGTTACTACAAATTTTTATTTTATCGGTTTAGGTTGACCCTGCAATCCAAAACAAATTAGGAGAGGAAAAAAAAATAAAATAAATGTGAAAAGAACGCAGAACTCCCAGATTCAATATTTTCCTGCTCGAGCACGTAATTAGCGCCGATACACGAGAGACACCTTTTGATTCAATTCACCTGGCTCCTTTCCTTGCAGGTTTACTGTTCCTTAACCTAGTTACACAAAAATAACATACACTTTCTTTTGTTCCTAGTCTGCGAGCTCCTACAATGCTGTGAGCGCTTGATTCAAGCTATTAAAATTAAGGCACCTACTATTTATTCTGATGTTCAAACCTCTTTTCGATAGGAATCCGTTCCCATGAAAAGGTATACGGAAACCTTATCCGGTTCCCTGAATGGGAGGTTGTTTTCACCTAGTTGCTATTAACGATAACCAAAAACTAATTGGAAAGAAATAATTTTCGAACTCCCAATTGCTATGCCTGATTTCACAGGCGCTCAGTGTATATAGGCTTTCCAATAATCTGAGCTACTATCTACTGGGGTTATTGAACTACTTCCCAATTATTAACTCAACTGTTCTATGTTCTCGACACCATACGCACTGTTATTTCCCTTGCGTTATAACCTCACTTTAAAACAAAACACTTCAATCGCTTGTTTTGTTACTACCGAAACTGTCACTACTAAATTTTTTCGAAGGCGTGGATTATCACCTTGGTATTTAGGCTTGAAAAAACCCAAGATATCACCGCTGCAACACCAACTGTAATGTTCTGAGTGTTTTTTTGGGAGCAATTCATTAAACTTATTTATGATGTTCTTTCGCACGGGCCAGGAAATCCAAATCTTACTCAGGATATTACCAGGCTATATATGTTTACTGTCCCCTCAGGTCAAAGCCTT
Organism: Endomychus coccineus; assembly: GCA_958510875.1. Classification (NCBI taxonomy): domain Eukaryota; kingdom Metazoa; phylum Arthropoda; class Insecta; order Coleoptera; family Endomychidae; genus Endomychus; species Endomychus coccineus. The sequence goes on along the minus strand of OY294067.1, from coordinate 184,062,048 downwards.
ATGAGATTATATGTTGCTACGAAGAGTGGAAACCTTATTGTAACTATGCTAGGATAGCTACCCTTTCATGCAACTCGAGAGTTGCGGAAAGTGTAAATTACAGGGCTAAACTACGAAGATTGCCCTGTCGTTGGTAGAATGGATTAAATTTAGCTGCTACCTGTTCCCTCCTGAGATGTTTTAGAGAATAGCCCAGGGAACGAAACAGATTTCGGAAGAGTTCCCCTCCAGTAGCACTCGGTATAGAATCGTTTAGTAGCGGGCCTTTCCTGGCCAAAGTATAACTATGCTAGTATAACAGCTTCACGTTGCTTAAGATGCTCAGAATGACAATCACGTCAGGATTATTCTATCCCACAATAACGTTATCTAAGGGGAGGTATATCAATGAAGAACAAGGCGAACAGTATAAGTTGTATATTGGGGTAATATTAATCGTATACAAAAAGCAATAATCAAACAGATATAGACACTAAGTCCCATACATGTAAACACACTGTGGAAATATGACAAGTAGTTAACAAGAAATAAAAATTAACGAAATTAATTCGGTGCAAGTTTTCTGAATGGTTTGCAAGAGTTATAAAAGAGATTGATAAAACTTCATCAGGAACGATCAATCGGTGAATTATTGATTCGCTTGATGTAACGTAGCCAGAGAGTTGTTTCTTTGGGGGCTAACCCTATTTTTTTGAATGTACCAATATGTTGAATAAGTAACTAAAGGTTTTGGAATGGACCAGAGACGTCACTGGTAGTAAGGTTGAGATTCCGGAATGGTGATTCTCTAAATATATAGCCCTGATGCCTTATTCACAACTACCTGGTTCGCTTTGGATATGTTGATCTATTAAATTGATACAACAAATTAAACAATATGATGAAACACCAGTTTCCAAAATAAACTCAAACAATTACACTCAAATTCGCCGCTTATGACTAGCTCTCCCTGTCCTTGAGGAACAGGGTCTCAATAGGGGTTTTAGGAACCCTCCAATTTCTGAATAAAATACCCTTATTGCAACCTTTGATAAATGATCTTCCCTAACAGACCCCCAAATAATTATGAATCTAATCTACACCCACTATAATCCTGATTTCAGGCCAATGATGATCCTCGTTGAAGGATCCACAATTGTTCCTATCTTATGTAGGACACTACAAATTGTGAGAAGTTCGGCAGATGAATCAATACACTTCTTTCGGATCAAAATACTGTATTAATGGTTACAATCTTCTATAACCCAACACAAGAACGAGGAAGGGGCGTGCTGACCTCAGAATTTGGCTTGAACACTTTGAGACTAATAGCTTTCTGAGAGACTTACCCTGACTCAGTAATAATCCTTATTCCATAGAGTAAACAATTAACACTTGAGCTTACACCTCACTGGCCTTCACAAAATGTATTACGTGACGTCTTTCTGTTAAGTTAAAAATGCACTCTGGTGCTAGTTCTCTCTCGCACCCAGATCAAATTGTCTAACAAGGGAAATTCTCCAAAATATCAAATTACTTCAGATTTCTATCTACAAGTAACCAATGATTTTCTCCACAATTCTTTCACAGGTTATATTTGTTCAGATTCTAGTCACGAACAACATTCACCAAATAGAAGGCTTCAAGCAAATAATATCAAAGTAGAATGTAAGTTCTCAAAATCGATGTTTCGAATGATTTTAAGTAAATGAAAGTAACTATGAGGAAGATAAAAATTGATTTGAATGAATTAATTTACTTTGAGTAGAAAAAATATAGTTGTATGATAGAAATCTTGTAACTTGTAATACAAAAATAATCAAATGACTAACTTAAAGATATCAATTAGGAAAAAATTAATGAATCTGACTTTGAGAGAGACGGAGCTATATGTACAAGGAAGTATGCTCACCCAGCAAGATACGACAAAGGAACTGCTCTTTTTTCTAAAAGTTTTCATTCTTATATGTTGAATCCCCGCTAGAAAAATTCGAATTGGCCAATGGAGTTCACCGAGCTACGGTGTACTTTTCCCTTACTCACAAATCTGTATTTAAAGTTGCCTGCTCTCCCATATCGAGGGGCAGCGAGTGACCATAAGGAGAACTCTGCCAACGTCGCTGACTCAGTGTTTTTCGCTGCGTTTGTGGGTAAGTGCATTTCTGCAAGAATTGCACTTCGAAGGCTCCAATTCTCAAAAATCACGTACAACTTGAAAAAGATATCGGATGGCAACTTATCGTCGCCAGACAGGGATTTCAATAATTAAATCTGAATAAAACTCTAAATTTTGAATCCAGAAGGTCTATGTATAGTATGTTCCTGTCAGGAATTTAGAATTTCAGGATTGGAAATGCCCGTAAGAACGGAACTACCCGCTACGGAATAATTTGAGTTGAACTTTCATGTGTCAAGTATACCTGGTTTACTTGGAGCAACATAATTTCCAGGAGTTTTCTCCTGCTTCCTGCTACTTTGATTCAATCGTAAAAATGATGATCCTCAGGATTATTACAGCACATATCAGATTTACTCGTTAATATTATAAGATTATTCAACATTCGGTTTGATTCGAACATCACTTCTACAGAGATAGATTCGCGCGAACTATCCACGATTCCACCGTCGACCCAGACTATAGACTTGTAGAGTGACCGGAAAATCTTCTTATTTTGCAGAGATTACTAACATTACCGTACTAGCTTTGGATCAACACTCAAACCGATGAAATTTGTGGTCAAAACTGTATCCTACATTTACATTTTCAAGAAGTCTGAGTAAAAATGGTATTGGTTGTGCATAATAATGATATTAAAACAACCTCACATGGTCAATATTCATCAGTCTTTGACATAACACCTTAATCGCGTGAGCTGCTGCTGAAGCGAACCGATCAGTTCTAGAGTCTTCAGGAATTTGTCTTGAATAAAAAAATATGTACAGATGAGAAAAACGATGATGACAGTCCTATCACTCCACCAATTTTCGATCAATATCAATAGCCAAAACTCAATGACTCGATTGGGAAAGCCGAATGCAGATCGTTGAAACCTTCAATAACAGCTATATCCTCGAGTTTGGAATGAATCAAGTGAACGCGTTTTTTGCTATGAAAGATACTCTGTTATCTATCGGAGGTGAAATAGAGAAAACTGACAATGTTGATGTATTACTAGTACCAAATCATGGCATCGGAACCGTTCGAGATCCGAGTATAGTGAGTGCTGTCAGAATAAAGCAGATTCTTCACATAATTCTGTAACCAGTTGGAGATATTCAGAAAAATGTGCGACAGTAGGTGAAACTGTGAGTTTCAGATCATTGATACTCCTGAAGCATATTTTTAATAATTTCAACAAGCACTTAATGATAACGTTCGGGTGGCAGAATATTCGACTAGTACGTGCTCGAAGCGATAACGATTGCGTCTTCGTTGATAACGCAGCTACCACAGTTAAATTAGATTGATAGTATGAAAATGAAAATGAAATATATCCAATTCACCCATGTTTTTAGAGAACAGCTATAACGAGCGATCAAGAGTGATTCGCCTATCCTAACCTCATTCCAGAAATGGAAATGTCATGAACTTCCTGTCATAACAACCAATGCTTGAAGGAAGATTTGGAATATCAAGACTAGTGTGGAGGTTGAAAAACCGTATAATGTCGTAAAATTCTTTCAAACTGAGGAACAAAAAGACGTAGAGGCTGATCATAGTATATTTGATCATATGGATATTTCAAGTATTCGCTCATCTCTGAATGGAAAATATTACCACAACGAGCGAATGAATCTGAAATATGCCAAGAATGATTTCGTTCTCGCTCACCACAATCATACGGAATTCTACTCTAGTATAAAAAATTCCTCTGCGAAATATCTGATATTGAGTTACAGCAGTTTCAAGAAATGCGCCTTATCTGCAACTATCGATTTGAGGTTATAAATCGAAGCAGATGATGGCTCTCTTGCCAATACGAAATCATATTGCATGATCATCCACCGAAATAGTGGAGAGTATCATTCAAAACATTCAGTCAACTTAACACTATCCATCATTTGTTGATATTCAGGGCTACGTTATCGATTATATCTTCCACCCGGAAGAAATATGTATACATATTGGGTTCGAAAGTCGTTATTTATCTTTTGAATCAGCCGCACCATACGCATCATCAAACGCAAAGGACCAGTATTTGCAGAAATATTTGCCACGGGCTAGAATATTCATCCGGAAATATTGAATACAAAGGAATGAATGAATAGTATTTTAAAATCGATTCCTCTTTGATCAAATTCATGTGCGTGGGCATCTAGAAGCCAAATTCCAGATACGAAAGTGTGTGGAACTAGATATTTTCCCACAAATTGTAGATGTGTGTAGTCTCGAAAATACTTCATACAAGATGTAGCAATTCAAAGCAACAAACAAGTCCAGCTGCCCAAGTCATCGCAATGATGTGGGGAAATATATGTGTGTAGTTCAACATGTTGATGATCTACAACAGTGGTATCTTGAAATGAATTCGAATATGTATTTTTCTCAATAAATATTATTGATATTATTATTCGTGTTTTATTCCTCCTCCAACCATCATAGGTTATAAACTGTGATCGTTGATTAGATTGACGGCATCATAATTCGTAAACTATGATCGTCTGATTTTTGTTTTAATTGAACAGCATTTCTCCATGAAACCGTTATATAATAATACGTTCCTCCACATCTTCAATGAAGATTTCCAGTAATAAAATAGACAGAACGCAAAGTTTGAAACATTGCATTACATGAATACCATTTCCCTTCGGTGGTGGTGGCGGTTGTTGCGTATGATATGATGTTTCAGTTTGGAAATCGATCGGTGCTTCGGTTTCGATGCTTCAGTCTTCCAATACATAGATTCTCCCTCTGTACCATCGTGGAATAACAACTTTAGTTTATTGTTGAATGAGGACATCGTTCTGGGTACAGTATATGTGGATGCTTCTAGCTAGTTCCCATTTATCATTTGATGATTCATCGGCTGCGTTTGATTCGGTTACATGCAGTTTTTAGAGAGAGCAGGAGGCGATTTGGCTTTGAGCCAGGTGACTCGACTGAGGATGCATGGATGTGTATAAAAAGTATGGTTGGAGGGAGCAAGAAGAAGCCTGTTTCGAGAGTGTTTGTTGATTTTGAAAGGCGCGTTTGACTGTCTGAGATGAGACAGGATACTTGAGAGACTGGGAGAATTTTTAATGTGAAGAGCACTCGATTTGGCAGAGCTACTTCAGTGAAAGGTCAGTATGTATGGAGGATAACAACGAGACTGTGTGGAAGAATGTTGGAAGGGGTTGTCCTCAAGGTTTTGTTTGTGGGCCTGTATTATGAAACATGATTATGGATGGAATGCTAGAGGAGAATGGATGTAGATCTGCTGTCTTTGTGAACGACCTCGTGTTGCGCGTAGAAGGCAATAGCAGGAGAGAAAATGAGGCATTGGGCTCCAGATGGATGGAGGACGTGAGAGTCTTAAGTGAGGAAGTATGTGTTGAAATATCTGGGGGAAAGACCGTGAGCATGTTGCTGGAAGACACTGGCGTAAAGTATGTGAGGAGCGGGAACTATCTTTGGATAAGAATGGCGGAAAGAATGAAATCTAAGCCACACCTAGCTCACCTAAGGGACAAGGTCACTGGTGTGATGGCTGTATGGGAGAGAACCGGGGTCTGAACAAGACGGCGGTACGTATCTGGTATAGGGATCTACTGCTGTATTGTGTGTACTACGGTGCGACAGTGTGGTACGAGGTGTTGGAGTATGGATATACGAGGAAGATGCTGAATGGATATCAGAGAGTAGCGATGTATGCTTGTGTGAGAGTGTGCAGAACGTACTCTACCGCTGCGATGTAGGTTCTTGGAGGGGAGGCACTCCCATGGGACTTGTCAGCATGAGAAACGGACGTTGTGCGTCAGTGAAACGGATCACACTGTCCTTAAAGATTAACAGTGTTAAGCTGCCCCAACTAGCTCAATGAGATTATTTACTGTCAGGGCTCGTAGTGAAACGTGTCCTGTGATTCTAGAATTTATAAAATACCCTGAGCGCCAACTGCTTTAGAACAAACATGCTAAAAAGAATCCACAGTCAAGATCCAGGCACTACGAGGTGGTTAAAAGTTGATAGATATCCAGAAAAATAAGACAAAGTCCGACTTAACAAATTGATTTCATTCCTAGTAGGAATTTGGATATTATTTAAATGAGGTACAATTCTTGTATCGAACAAAATTAATATAAGGGATAATGTTAATTGATATTATGAAGTAATTTAATTATATAAAAATATGAAAATTAGAAACCTTCGGTTTCAATTCAAACAACAAAGAAATGAATGAAATATAAATTTAGCTATGAACCTTGTAATGCTTCTCACGTTACTTGTATGAAGAACACTGTAATGATTAGGATAACGATTTCTGTTCGGTTTGTAGAATCATTTATCTCGTATTAATTAACAGATTCATCTACCCGTTCAATAGGGAATCGATAATTGGATTTCTTATTCCCCGTCTCGTCGCACGGTGCGCGATTTGCGAGTAAAGGGTGGTAGCGAAAACGGAATTTGAAGGAAGACATTACGTTGTTAATGCTTGACGAGGTAAGTTGAGATTCAACAATTTCTTTCCTCTTATAGTCATCATTAATCTGCCATTAGAATATTATTGATATCAGGAACTATTTGATTTGATTCGATATCTTAATTAGAATTCGAGATATGTACGGTCCCTCAACGGCGATATATTTCAGTGAAAATGATTCTCAACAAACCTCTCAGCATTCATGGCGAATCACTTTGTCATCTAGCATAATTCTGAGATAATCTTTTGCATCATTGGGTATTTTTCTTAATCTTTATACAAAAATAATTCAACGGGTCGTAGGCAGACTGGTAGTATAGTGTTTTTACTCTTCGTGTTTAGCGTGGAAATATAGCACGTGTCGCGTGGTGCATGAATTTGAGATTCACCATTTTTTGACCTGGTACATTGAGTACACAGGGTTATGTCTCATTAGACTCATGGGTTTGGATGAATATTGGTCTGGGTGGTCATAGAAGCAGGGAACTCAATTACTGCTTTCGAGATCTTAATTAATACCACTGTCACGCTTGTTCAAGTTAATGTATGAATCACAAACCCCAATTCCTTTGTAAGAATTAAATCAAATAAATCAGTATCTTTATGCTAAGTGACAATTTCTAACTTATTAATTAATTCTTTCCAGTAACAATCTTCATATTTACAAATTTTAAATATCAATAATTGTAGTAACATAATAAGTAACTCGATTTTTCCAGATTTCCTCCAGATTGATTGATTTTAATAATATTCTCTTCAAGATTTCACTATTGTTTATATAGTGTTCATACAGTTTGGGAGATAACATAATCAGTTGTGGGATTGTATCAGTTATTCCTTCTCATTTAGTTATCGGTTCCTCGATTATATGCCAAGATACTGTTCGTTTTTGTATTTACAGAGTCTGAACGATTGAGGTGCCTCTAACCTTTTTTTGCCGGTGACGATTTAGAGAATTTCCTGGCAGAGCCTACTTCCAGCTCCTCCGAGTTCCAAGGATGGTGACATTCTTCAGTTTGAATGACCATATTTTCATTTCACTGATTATTATTATCTAACTAAATTTGTGTTTCACCAACTTTTTTTGTAGTAATCAAACTCAAAGGTTCACATCTGATTTTGTATTTGATCAACTTATGTATTTGATGTAATCGAACTCAAAGTTCATAAATAGATTTATGTTTCTTCCATATCTTTGTTATTGAGATTGAAACCAAAGGTTTCTGGTTTTTATTTTCTTATATAATCGAATTACTTCATAATATTAATTTACATTATATCTAATATTCATTTTGTTCGATACAAGAATTGTACCTCATTTCAATTGTATCAAAATTCCTACTATGAATAAAATCAAATTGTTAAGTTGAACTTTGACTTATTTTTCTGTAAATCCATCAACTTCCATGCACCTCGTAGTGCCTGGATTCTTGACGGTGGATTCTTCACAGTTTTGTTTATTCTAAGGCCGTTGGCACTCAGGCGATTCATAAGGTCTAGAATCACATGACACGTTTCATCACAAGCCCTGAGGATGAATAATCTTATTGAGCTACTTGGGGCAACTCATCACTACTGATCAACAGGAACAGAGTTATATGTTCCAACCATGAGTTCGATTACATCAAATAACAGAAGTTAATCGAATACAAAATTAGATGTGAACCTTTGATTTCGATAACAACAAAAAAAGATGGTGAAACATAAATTTAATTAGATGATAATAATCAGTGAAAAAAAATATGACCATTCAGACTAAAAAATGTCACCGTCCTTGGAACTTAGAGGAGCTGGAAGTAGGTTCTGCCAGGAAATTCCCTGAACCGACAAAGCCGAAAAAACAGAGGCACCTCAATCATTCAGACCCTCTAAATACAACAATGTAAAATTCTGAGCTGGTTTTTGGGAGCAATTCAATAAACTTATCTATGATGTTATTTCACACAAGCCAGGCAGTTCAAATCCTGCTCAGGGTATTACTAGGTCATGTTTGTTTACTGTTCCCTCAGGTCAAAGCCTTATTGGATCATATGTTGCTACGGAGAATGGAAACCTTTATATGCAACTCGAGGGTTGCGGAGAGTGTAAATTACAAGGTTACACAACGAGGAGTGCCCTGTCGTTGGTAGAATGGATTAAATCTACCTGCCACCAGTTCCCTTTTGAGATGTATTAGAGAATAGTCCAGGGAACGAAACTAATCTCGGAGGATTTCCCTCCAGTACCACTTGGTATAAAATTGTTCATTAGCGGGCCTTTCCTGGCCGAAGTTAACTGCTAGTATGACAGATTCACGTTGCTGAAGAGGCTCGGAAAGACAATCACGTCAGGATTGTTCTGTTCCACTGTAACGTTATTTAAGGGATGGTGTATCAATGAAGAACAAGGCAAACAGTTTAAGTTGTATATTGGAGTAAAGTTAATCGTATACAAAAATAATAATGATCAACAGATGTAGACACTAAGTCCCATACACATAAACACACTGTAGAAATATGACAATATTTAACAAGAATTAAATGAAATAAACGAAATTAATTTGGTGCAAGTTTTCTGAATGGTTTGGAAGAACATATATAATAAATTGATACAGCTTTATCAAGAACGATCAATAGGTGAATTATTGATTCGCCTGATGTAACGTAGCCAGAGAGTTGTTTCTTTGGGGGCCAATCTTATTCAAAATTGAATATACCAATCTGTTGGATAAGTAGCTAAGGTCTTGAAGTTGACCAGAGGGGCCACTGCTAGTAAGGTTGAGATTCCAGAAGGGTGATTCTCCAAATATATAGTCCTGGTACCTTATCCACAACTACCTGGTTCGCTTTGTATTTGTTGATCTAGTAAAATGATACAACAAAATAATCAATATGATGAAACACTAGTTTCCAAGATAAACTCAAACAATTACTCTCAAATTCGCCGCTTATGGCTAGCTCTCCCTATCCTTGAGGAACAGGGTCTCAATGGTGATTTTAAGAACCCTTCAATACTTAAATAAAATACCCTTATAGCAACCTGTAATAAATGATTCTTTCTAACAGACCCCCTAAATAATTATGAATCGAGTCTACACCCACAATATCCCCAATTCCAATTATACCTATATTAAGTAGGACACCTGTATTCACTACAAATTGAGAGAAGTTCGGCAGATGGATCAATACACTTCTAAGGAATCAAAATACTCTATTATTGGTTACTATCTTCTATAAACCAACACAAAAACGAGAAAGGGGGGTGCTGTCCTCAGAATTTTTACTTCAACACTTTGTATTTTGACACTTACCTTGACTGTAATAATCCTTAATCCACAGTTTAAACTTTTAACACTTGAGCTTACACTTCATGGCCTTCACAAAATGTATTACGCGACGTCTTTTTGTTAAGTGATAAATCACACCCCGGAGCTAGTTCTTTCTCGCACCCAGATCATATTGTCTAATCGTTAAAGGAAATGAATTCTCCACAATATCAAATAACTTCAGATTTCTATCAACAAGTTACCAATGACATTCTCCAAAATTCTTTTACAGGTTATATTTGTTTAGATTCTAGTTACCAACTCTAAATGAAACGCTTCAAGCAAATGATATCAAAGTAAAATGTAAGTTCTCGAAATTGAGGCATCGAATGATTTTAAGTGAATGGAAATAAACTATAAGAAAGATATAAATTGATTTGAATGAATTAGTTTACTTTGAGTAATAAACGAAACAAAATATACAGTTGTAAAATAGAAATCTTGTAACTTGTAGTACAAAAACAATCAAATGACTAAGTTAAAAATATCAATTTAAAAGAATTAATGAATCTGGCTTTGAGACAGACTGATCTATATGTACGAGGAAGTAGGCTTACCCAACAAGGCACGACAAAGGAACTGTATTTTTTTCTAAGAGTTTTCGTTTTTATAATTCGAATCCCCGCCGAGGATTAGCCTTCCCACCCACTAGCCCCGAAATTCAAATTGACTAATGAAGTTAGCCGAACCAAGTTATACTTTTCCCTAACACACAAATCTGTATTTGAAGTTGTCTGCTTTCTATATCGAGGGGCAGCGAGTGACCACAAAAAATTTTTCTTCCGACGCTACTGACTAAGTGATTAACTCTGTCGTTGTCGATAAGTGCAAGTTCTGCAGGAATTGCACCTCGAAGGCTCTAATTCTTGAAAATCACGTACAACTTCTAAAAGGTATCGGACTGCGACTCATTGTCGCCAGCTAGGAATTTCATTAATTAAAACTGAATAAAACTCTAATTGTTGATTCCATAATGTTCATGTATAGTCTGTCAGGAATTCAGAATTTTAGGTTTTGAAATGTCCGTAAGGACGGAACTACATGCTACGAAATAATTTGAGTTGTACTCTCATGTGTCAAGTATACCTGGTTTACTTAGAGAAACTTAATTTTCAGAAGTTTTCCCCTGCTTCCTGTTACTTTGATTGAATCGTAAAATAATAATCCCCAGGATTATAACATCACCCTCATCTCAAAAAAAGAGCGGGGTTCGGGAAGAAACAAGCTCCTTTCTACAATCGGTTATGTATTTTGATCCATCTACCTAGTTCTGAGCAGCGTGGGAATCTAGCGGCACTAGACTCACCTTCACGCTCATTTATATGATCATCAGTCCAATTGAACTTCCCAATAACCCAAATTCTATTCAACATATTCATGTGGATTTATCACATAACTGCAATAATACAATCTTTACAAGCTAAACATACAGAGAAAGTCTACTTCTGGTTCCATAATGTCACAACCCTTTTTCGGATTGACTTTTTTCGCACTAACCCGCACTGTCACTTGATGGTTTCACATACCAGGACGCTCTTGGAGACTGGACATGGACCTGCCGTACAACGAACCGGCTGCTGATCGTCTTCATTCGCGTGTCGTCCAGTGGAGGGTTGGATACATCGCATGGGCGGCGGTGGAATCGGTGGTGGTGGAATCTGCGGCTGCTTCTGGTTTCCTGAGAGTGACATCGGTTGATGGAGCGGATGGAACTGCATTCTCTGGACTCCCATGGGAGTGATGCCGGTTGACTAGGAAGGCGGTGAAGGTGTTCCATAGACATGCGAATAGATGTAGACCCCATCCAAATAGCTGGTACAGGCTCCATTCATTTAGGCCGACACCAACAACGAACTTCACCAATCAGAATATACAGTATAGGCCAAACAGCCTGTTCATGATGGTCGCTATGCTTTCGAACCAACCCCATATCTGTCGAATGGTGGACCTGACGAGACTGGTAACTTCTTTCTTGCTGAATAGTTTAAGGGTGTTGTACCCTTGGTACAGAGACTCCATACCGGATACCCGTCGCTCCATCATCGTTTGGACTGCATCTCTTTCCATACCGAAGATCAGGCTCCGTATGGCCTTTCCTCAGGTCCTCGGATGTGTGCAGTCCATCTGCGCTAATCAGCTTGATCGGTTGTAACTTCAATTGGTCCTCTGCTTCAATCTCAATGGTCAGTGGTAAGAGACTCGTCAGTGGTAGTGGAGAAGGCCGATCCAGGTTCCATCGACTTGGTACAATGGTGGCATAAAGCTATTATATTCCATTTGAACAGCTACATTTTGGATGACGTGAGTCAACGGTGCCATGAATTTGTAAGGATTGAAACGAATGGGCTTCGTTGCATTTTTTGCTCCTAGTTCAAATATGTAGCTTGATAATCCATTTGCTACTACCGAAGAGTGACTGTGCATGCCGCAATGCGAGATGATCCTTGTAACTTCTACCAGACAGGCGCGTACGTATCTTCGTCCGTGATCCTTTTATTGTGATTCAGATTTTGCCCGCTCCTTCCTTATATTTTGTGATTGGGTCCGGGCAGGGTATCACCGTCTCCAGTGAAACCATCGTTGTGTTTAACGAGTCCCCTTCACAGTCGTACACGATCAACCCATTACTATAACCTTAGTAGTGTCATCACCAGGACGAGGTACATCCTTGGCACTCTGGAACAGATCCCGAGAGAAGGGAGGGTGACACACAAAAAAAAATTAGAATATAACATGAATTGGTCATCAAACAACCCAAGGAATACGAAAAACACAAAGTGTATTTTCTCTACACGTTTCCCGACCATCTAAAGGTCGGTGAATTTCTTTCCATTCCCCTGGGACTTAATCAATTTCCTCCCTCTCTCCCTAGGGTAACGTTATCTCATTGATACATGGGGAGGATCCAACTGTCCCTCAATTGAGATCCTCTACCCTCTGGCGCAGTGGTCCCGTTCACATGGTGCTGCAGCCACGGAGGCTGGAAGAATTACTACCCCTTTCCAGAGGTTTCTAGCTTATAGTGGAAGCTGCTCTTATTCCAAACAAAACAAAAAAAAAATTAAACGAAACGCGGTTACCGGAAGAGTCAGAAGTTCCGAATTTACTGACTTTACTACGTTCATAGGGAACCAAGGCCAAGACTCAACAAAAGAGAACTAACTTGACACTGCATATAAACTACTTGGTTCCGCTATGACGTCACTCGATCTAGGGTGATGGTGGCTATATAATCTCTTTGGTAGAGGAGTCTTGAAAATGAAGAACCTCTTAAGATAATCTAACCCATAGATTATCTAGCATACAGCACGGCCACCAGAGCGAGTAGCACTGGACCACTCCGGAACAAGAAGATTCATTTCCCTAAGTTCCATTCACATCTCTTTCAGAAACTGAGACAGCCCAATACAATGACCTCATTCCCGCTACAGGGTACATCTACCCTTCCAACCTGGTCAGTAGGAATATCCGGTCCCTATTTTAACTAGAGACAGCATACGCCCATTTGCCCAGTCGCTCCTTTTTGGGGGGATTTTACCCCTTAGCCATAGATTTGGCTATCATCCAATTCTACTATCATTTGCATGTGAATGGTACGGGGGTGAGTTAATATAGATACCATCGTGAGTAATATTTTACTATTCGTTTCTACAAAATTCAGAAAGCTTAAACATTTGCTAATCAGTGAGCCCTCAACTAATTAGCCGATATAACAAAGCTAGACTTATATAGCTCGTACAATCAAAATTCAGGGACTGGTTGCCGAGTAAAGGTTTACTAATATCTCAATATTATTCGAAATCCCATGATTTCACTGTAGTAGGTGAACACAATGCCGAACCATTGATTGCAATAGACGAAAAAAACAAAAGTCCGTTCAAATCCCTCGGACCTCACTTACTGGCACTGACCTTTCCAACATTGAATCATGAGTTTCTGCTTTATTTTAGAGATTCTAATGGAATAAAAACAAACAAAAAATATTAGTGGTACGCGCCATCTTGATCTCCTCAGCCTGTTAGGTCATCGACCTCGTACAATCTCATGGCGCGCTAGATCGCCAGACCTGAATCTACTTAAATCCTGTATTTCAATTCAGAGGGACCCCACGTGACTTCATCAATTATCTGAGCAGGGAAGAGCTTCGTGCGTTATAACGGCTCTAACCTCTGCTTCGCGCTGCTGCAGCAGATTCCCGCGAACTACCCCCTGGATGGATAGCGTTACACAAATTTTTTCCCTCCGGGCCAACTTGCGAATACCATGCGAGAAAGAGATCAAGCCTGGACTATTGTCGGGGTGTTTGCTCTTCCCGGTCATCGACCTTCCAAATCTGTGGGGTGTTCCATAGAGTATTCCTTCCATCCCAGGGATTATACACTCCAAATCCGTACACCAGGATAACAATTCCGTATCCCTCACTAAACACAGTGTACTCAGAAATCCATGCACATACACGTCCCTCGTGTCTGCTGTGCCCATATCCCCATTAATACCTCAGCCTAACGCTCACTCGTCCCCACACTGAACGTGGGTTTTGCATTGAAAATAATGGGTACAGTCCGTTTAAATTAGAAACAGTTCCAGTTCAGAAGCAGTAATAAAACATAAACATATAAACATAAAATTTCAAAATCTACTATAAATGACAACCTTTTGCTATAACAGTCTGTCTCGGAAGTCGTCATATTCCAAATTATCCAAACCGGCATCTGCTTGGAAGTAGGTGTACGCTTCCCCTTCTAGTCGGAACTTCAGTATTTTCAAATAATTCCTTTCCGACCAACCATTCAGCTTAGACCTTTGCTCTAGTTTGGCAAAATAGGCCTTTACATTTCCCTTCCCTGAAAAGGGATCCACTGTCCCAGCTACCGTGCCTAAAGGCATACTTGGCCACGAAGCTGCTAGTGGGGCTGCGCCTGGTACACCTGCAGGATTCATTTGAAATCCGGATTGTGTAGCTCTCAACTCTGATGATTCCGCTACCTAAAAACCAACTATGTACCTACTAGACACCACCAAGAAAAAAAAATCGACTTCTCGTTAGCTTTCGGCTACTTCCTCAAATTGAATTTAAGAGAAATTCGAAAATAAAATACAACTGGTGAATTTAATCTGCGTTGAAAGTTAGAAAGAAAAAAAATTTTGACGTGAATTGTTATTATTAAAAAAAAATTAATCTGTTCAGGTTGACCCTGCAATACAAAACAAATTAGGAGAACAAAAAAAAATAAATCGAAATGTAAAATCAAAACGCAGAACTCCCAGAATCAAAATCTTTCTGCTCGAGCACGTAATTGGTGCCTATACACGAGAGACACCTTTCGATTCAATCCACTCGGCTCCTTCCCTTGCTGGTTCACTGTTCCTTGACCTAGTTACACAAAAATAATATACACTTTCACTTGGCCCTAGTCTGCGAGCTCCTACAATGCTGTAAGCACTTAATTCAAGCTATTAAAATTGAAGCACCTACTATTCATTCTGATGGTCACACCCCTTCTCGATAAGGATCTGTTCTCATAAAAAGGTATACGGAAACATTATCTGGTCCAATAAATGGAAGGCTGTTTTTAACTTATTGCTATTAACGATAAACAAAAACTTCCTAATTGGAAATAACTAATTTCCGAACTCTCAATCGCTATGCCTGATTTCACAGGCGCTCAGTGTATATATGCTTTGTGATAATCTGACCTACTATTTACTGGGGTTATTGAACTTCTACCCAATTATTAACCTTACGGTTCTATGTTCTCAACACCATACGCACTGTTATTTCCCTTGCGTTATAACCTCACTTTAAAACAAAACACTTCACAATAGCTTGTTTTGTTACTTCCGAAATTGTCACTACTACATTTTTTTCGAAGACGTGGATTATCACCTTGTTATTCATGCTTGAAAAAACCTAAGATATCACCGCTGCAACACCAAAAGTAAAATTCTGAGTTGGTTCCTGTGAGCAATTTAATAAACTTATTTATGTCGTTATTTCACACAAGCCAGGCAGTCCAAATCCTGCTCAGGGTATTACTAAGTTATGTTTGTTCACTGTTCCCCCAGGTCAAAACCTTATGGGATCATATGTTCCTACGGAGAGTGGAAACCTTATTGTAACTGTGCTAGGATAGTTACCCTTATATGCAACTCGAGGGTTGCGTAGAGTGTAAATTACAGGGTTACACTACGAGGAGTGCCCTGTCGTTGGTAGAATGGATTGAATTTAGCTGCCACCAGTTCCCTTTCGAGATGTATTAGAGAACAGTCCAGGGAACGAAACTAATCTCGAAGGATTTCCCCTCCAGTAGCACTTGGTATGAAATTATTTAGTAGCGGGCTTTTCCTGGACGAAGTTAACTGCTAGTATGACAGCTTCACGTTGCTGAAGAGGCTCGGGGAGACAATCACGTCAGGATTGTTCTATTCCACTATAACGTTATTTAAGGGATGGTGTATCAATGAAGAACAAGGCTTACCCAACAAGGCACGACAAAGGAATTGTTTTTTTTCTAAGGGTTTTCATTTCTATAATTCGAATCCCCACCGAGGATTAGCCTTCCCACCCACTAGCCCCAGAATTCAAATTGACCAATGAAGTAAGCCGAACCAAGTTATACTTTTCCCTAACACACAAATCTGTATTTGTAGTTGCCTGCTTCCTATATCGAGGGGCAGCGAGGGATCACAAAAATAAATTGTCCCGACGCTGCTGACTAAGTGATTAACTCTGTTTTAGTCGATAAGTGCAAGTTCTGCAGGAATTGCACGTCGAAGGCTCTAATTCTTAAAAATCACGTACAACTTGTAAAAGGTATCGGATTGCGACTCATTGTCGCCAGCTAGGAATTTCATTAATCAAAACTGAATAAAACTCTAATTGTTGAATCCAGATTGTCTATGTATAGTCTGTTCCTGTCAGGAATTTAGAATTTTAGGTTTTGAAATGCCCGTAAGGACGGAACTACATGCTACGGAATAATTTGAGTTGTACTCTCATGTGTCAAGTATACCTGGTTTACTTAGAGTAACTTGATTTCCTGGAGTTTTCCCCTGCTCCCTGTTACTTTGATTAAATCGTAAAATAATAATTCCCAGGATTATTATAACAACGAACAGTATCTTGGTACAAGTTCGAGGGACTGATAACTTAATCAGCAGGAACAACCATACGATCCCACAACTGATTATGTTATCTCCCTAACTGTGTAAACACTATATAAACAATATTGATACATTGGAGAGAATATCATTACAATCAATCAACCTGAAGGGAATATGGAAAAAATTGAGTTACTTATTATGTTACTACAATAGGTATTCGAAATTTGAAAAAATAAAGGTAGTTACTAAGAAGAACTATAATTAATAAGTCAGAAATTGTCACTGAGCATGAAGATACTGATTCACTTCATTTGATTCTTACGAAGGAATTGGAGTCCAATTTATAAGATAACTTGAACAAGCGTGACAGTGGTATTATTAGCAGTAAATGAGATCAGTGCTTTCTATGTCCACTCAGATCAATATTCAACAAAACCTATCAGTCTGATAACACATAACTCCGTGTATTCAATGTACCAGGTCAAGAATGGTGGATCTCAAATTCAAGCACCACGCAACACGTGCAATATTGCCAGGCTAAACACGAAGCGTAAAGATATCATAGTACCAGTCTGCCTACGACTCGTTAAATTATTTCCATATGAAGATTAAGAAAAATACCTAATGATGCAAAATATTAGTTCAGAATTATGCTTAATAACAAAATGATTCGCCATGAATGTTGAGAGGTTTGTGAATTATTTCCATCGAAATATATGGACGTTCAGGGACTGTACATATCCTGAATCCGATTTGAGATATCAAATCAAATTAAATAGTCCCTGCTACCAATGATATTTCAATGGCAGATTAATAATGACTTTAAGACATTCACAACGTAATGGCTTCCTTGAATTCCCGTTCCATAAGCTACCCCTACTCGCGAATCGCCCGTCGTGTGACGAAACCTCACGAGGAATACAAATTCCAATTATCAATTTCCTATTGAACGGGTAGAAGACTCTGTTAGTCAATACGATATAGGCTATTCTACAAACCGAACAGAAATCGTTATTCTAATCATTACAGCGTTCTTTATACCAATAACGTGGGTAGCGTCACATATATGAGAGGGGTATGGGAGAGGTGATTGCGAAGGGTTACTCGCTAGCACCATTGAGCTTTGTCAATGAATGTGACTTCGGGGGCATGACAGGGAAAGAGAAGATGACACTTATTGAGATGAGAATTCAACACGAGTGGCAGAATAGCCGAGACAATAGCCCTAATGGAAGAATCACCTATGAATTCATCAAGGATGTCCATTTCGTCATGGAAAATGGATGGTTTGACCCGAGCCTGTATTTCGAATTCCTAATTACAGGTCACGGGAGTATAAACGTGTTTCTGCCCAGCAGGGAGCTTGCTCCCAGTGCAAAATGTGATTGTCAGACCAGGGTACATGAAGATCGCGTGCACGTGTTGTTGTTAGAATGTGAAAACTACACGGATATGTGGGAAACATGTTGTATGGGGAATAAGAACGGGAGATGCCGATACCTTGACTCTGTCGCAATCTCTCCGATATGAGGACAGCTACCTAATGATAGGTCAGTATGCTAAAGAGATGTTTGAAAGGAGGAAGCGGAGGCATGGATGAAGGAACGCAGGTAATGCAGGGGGGCCAAAGCTGGGTGAAACTCCGGATCGTGCGTAAGATATGAGCTTGTGGCCCGGAGAATCGACCTTGACATACTACGGACCAGTTACGCGCGCGGCTGGGGGGCTGGTCCCTGGTGAATCTACCGGTTCGTCGACTAGGCCCTTGCTTGTGGTCTCTGGAAAACATGAACGGAGTAGATCTCAGTGGAAGTTTTTGGAACTGATGATTCTACGAACTCGAACTAGCTGACCAGTGCTAAGGTGACAACACCTTAACTGGGATAGGTGTCAAACTTCGAAGATTTTACCGGTGATACGAACCGGTACCACGGGGGTTAGATAGCCTACCCGGGTATACCCGGTGCACGGTCGACGGTGTTGAATTCATGGTGGCTGTGATTGACAGCCAGCATACTTGGCAGGAGGAGGGGCCTGCTCCCTCTTGACGTGTGAGTTGCGTACAAACTCCGGTACTAGCCTGTAGCTAGGAGAGGATGGATATTATCTCGCTCCTATCCAGTGAGGTAAGCGGAAATTTTATCTTTCGAACAATACTGTTGATTCATGCTTGCATGAATGCGCTGATTAGGCTTTCTCATTCTTTCGCCAATGGTGGTAGAGCCCTCGAGGAGTGAACTACACGATGAACAAATACGGAACTACTGTATGATGAATATCATGAACCACTCAACTACGTCATACATATTGAATAATAAACCATTGAAAAGATTAGAGAGTATGAGGGACCTTGGGGACATTCGACCCCAAACCAAATTGCTAGCTGCACATGGAGCACACAGTTAGAATGGCATACTCCGTGATGTGATTCATTTTCCGAGTTGGTGAACACTTCAAAACAGTGGATAGCTTCAAAAAACTCCACCTCGCCTATGTAAGATCTCATTTGGAGTATTGCAGTGTTTTATGGTCTCCGTCGTACATCACATACATTTAAAAATATTCCAAATAATAAGACATAAATATGATATTGAGCTGCTGACAATGATGAACTCATGGGCTGGGAGTGAGTTCACAAGATCAACCGATCTTTTTCCAATTGAGCGCAGTAATACGATTCTGGGTTCACATGGTCCTGTAATAATCTGGAAGGCTGGTACTTGTGAGCAACTATTAAACTCATTTATAATGTTATTGCACACAAGCCAGGTATACCAAGTCCAGCTCAAGATATTACTAGGTTATGTTTGTTTACTGTTCCCTCAGGTCAAAGCCTTATGGGATCATATGCTGCTACGGAGAGTGGAAACCTTATTGTAACTATGCTAGAATAGCTACCCTTACTATGCAACTCGAGGGTTGCGGAGGGTGATAATTGCAGGGTTGTACTACAAGGAGTGCCATGTCGTTGGTAGAATGGATTATATTTAGCTGCCACCAGTTCCCTTTTGAGATGTTTCAGAGAATAGTTCTGGGAACGAAACTAAACTCGAAGGAGTTCCTCTCCAGTAGCACTTGGTATAAAATTGTTTAGTAGCTGGGCCTTTCCTGGCCGATTTATATACTAGGCTAGTATGACAGCTTCACGTTGTTGAAGATGTTCGGAATGACAATCACGACAGGACTGTTCTCTTCCACTATAACGTTATCTAAGGGATGGTGTATCAATGAAGAACAATGCGAACAGTATAAGTTGTATATTGAAAAAAACTATTCGTTTACAAAAACAATAATAATAATTAACAAATATAGACACTAAGTCCCATTCATATATACATAAAGAGGAAAATATGACGAATGGTCAACAAGAAACAAAAATAAAAATTTAAATTAATCGAAATTAATTTGATGCAAGTTTCTGAATGGTTTAAATAAAATATATATAATAAGTTGATAAAACTTTATCAAGTATGATCAATCAGTGAATTATTGATTCGCCTGATATAACGTAGCCAGAGAGTTGTTTCTTTGCAGGCTAACCTTACTTTTGAATTGAATATACCACTCTGATGGAGTAACTAAAGTTATGAAATGGACCAGAGGGGCCACTGATAGTAAGGTTGAGATTCCAGAAGGATGATTCTCTAACAAACAGCTCTGATGCCTTTTTGACAACCACCTGGTTCGCTTTGTATATATTGATCTATTAAATTGATTCAACAAATTAAACCATATAATGAAACCCTAGTTTTCAAGATGAACTCTTGACACTTTCTCTTAAATTCGCCGCTGATGGCTGTCTCAGTAGGGGTTTTTAAGAAACCTTCAAATTCTAAATAAAATACCCTTATTACAACTTTTAAATAATGATCCTTCCCAATAGTCCTACAAATAATTGGGTATTTGACTTTACACCTACGATAACCCTAATTTCAACTTTACCTATATTAAGTAGGTCTCATATATGTACTACCAAATATGAGAAATTCGGCAGATGGATCAATACACTTCTATAACCTCAAAATACTCTATTAACGGTTACAGTCCTCTATATACCAACACAAAAACGAGAAAGGGGGGTGATGACCTCAAAATTCTTGGATTGAATTCAGACTAAATAGGTTGTTCTATAGACTTACCCTGATTCAGTATTTAATCCTTAATCCACAAAGTAAACCAGTAACACCTGAGTTTACACTTGACGCACGGCCTTCACAAAATGTATTACGCGACGTCTTTTTGTTAAGTTATGAATTACACCCCGGAGCTAGCTCTCTCTCGCACCCAGATCAAATTGTCTAATCGTTAAAGGAAACAGATTTCCCAAAATATCAAATTACTTTAGATTTCTATCATCAAGTTACCAATGACGTTCTCCACAATTTCTTCTAAAGGTTATTTTAGATTCTAATTATCAAACAATTTTCACTAAATAGAAAATGATATTAAAGTAAAAAGTAAGTTCTCTTGAAACTGATACTTGGAATTATCTAAGGTGAATGAAAGTACTTTAAGAATGATAAAAATTGATTCGAATGAATTAATTGACTTTGAGTAATGAACAAAAGGAAAATATAGTTGGAAAAATAGAAATCTTGTAATTTGCAATACACCAAAAAAACAATCAAATGACTAAGTTTAAAATATCGATTAAAAGAATTAATGGATCTGGTTTTGAGAGAGACTCAGCTATATGTACAAGGAACTAGGCTTACCCAACAAGGCACGACAAAGGAACTGCCTTTTTTCCTACGAGTTTTCATTTTTATAATTCGAATCCCGCCGAAATTTCGTTTCCCTACCAGCTCGAGACATTTCAACTAAAGCCAATGAGGTTGGCTGTACCAAAGTATACTTTGCTCTAACACACAAATCTGTATTTAGAGTTGCCTGCTTTCCCACATCGAGGGGCAGTGAGTGACCACAAAAATAAATTCTCCAAACCCTGCTGACTAAGTGATTAACTCCGTCTTCGCAGAAAGTGCAAGGTCCGCAGGAGTAGCACCTCGAAGGCTCTAATTCTTAAAAATCACGTACAACTTGTAAAAGGTATCGGGTGGCGACTTCATGTCGCCGGCAAGGAATTTCATTATTTAAATCAGAATAAAACTTCCAATTGTTGAATCCAGAATGTCTATGTATAGTCTGTTCCTGTCAGGGATTTAGAATTTTAGGTTTTGAAATGCCCGTAAGGACGGAACTACACGCTACTGAATGATTCAAGATGTATTCTCATGTGTCAAGTATACTTGGTTTACTTAGAGTACATTAATTTTCAGGAGTTTTCCCCTGCTTACGCTACTTTGATTCAATCGTGAAAACAATAATAATCCCCAGGATTATTACATCACCCTCACCTTAAAGAAAGAGCGGTGTTCGGAAGGAACCAAGCTCCTTTCTACAATCGGTATTTTATGTGTATTTTGTTCCATCTACCTACTTCTGACCAGCGTGGGAATCTAGGGGCACTAGACCCACCTTCACGCTCATATATATGATCCTCAGTCCGATTGGACTTCCCAATAACCTAAATTATATTCAGCATATTCACGTGGATTTACCTCATGACTGCAACAATACAATCCTTACGAGCTAAACAATGAAAGTCTACTTCGGTTTCCATATTGTCACAACACTTTTTCGGATTGACTTTTACGCACTAACCCGCACTGTCACTCGATTGTTTCACGTACCAGGACGCTCTTGGAGACTGGACATGGACCTGCCGTACAACGAACCGGCTGCTGATCGTCTTCCCTCGTGTTCTGTCCAGTGGAGGGTTGGATACATCGCATGGGCGGCGGTGGAATCGGTGGTGGTGAAATCTGCGGCTGCTTCTGGTTCCCTGGCGGTGACATCGGTTGACGGAGCGGATGGAACTGCGTCCCCTAGACTTCCATGGGAGTGATGTCGGTTGACTAGGAAGGCGGTGAGGGTGTTCCATAGACATGCAAATAGATGTAGACCCCATCCGAATAGCTGGTACAGGCTCCATCCATTTAGGCCGACACCAACAACGAACTTCACCAATCGGAATATACAGTATAGGCCCAACAGCCCGTTCATGATGGTCCCTATGCTTTCGAACCAACCCCATATCTGTCGGATGGTGGACCTGGCGAGACTGGTAACTTCTTCCTTGCTGAATAGTTTGACAGTGTTGTATCCTTGGTCCATAGACTCCATACCGGAAACCCGTCGCGCTATCATCGTTTGGACTGCATCTCTTCCTATACCGGTTATTTTGCCGCTCTCGATAACCGGCCGCTACTGCCATGTTCCGTTCTACTTCCGGATATACTTTATTCCATCTTCCCAATAGCTCGGCCGCATAGTTCACGTCGCTATCATAACGTGTTCTGTTTTTCTCTAATTCCGTGGGGAACACCGCATCTCGACCGTATAACAGGAAAAATGGGCTAAATCCGGTGGAAGTGTGCAGCTGTCCTCTCGAAAGGCTCGCATACCTCAGTAAATCTTTGTTAGGGTGCCTTTCCTAAATGGGGTGACGTTTTCCGTTGGTTACACCGGTGGCATCTTCCGCAGTACTTCCTTATGTCTTTCCTCATTTCCGGCCAGAACAGTCTCTGACGCATCAACAGCCAAGTTTTATACTGCCCTGGGTGGCCGATGTATGCCACATCGTGGTAGTCGTGTATTGCTCTCGGTACCCAACTCTGGGGTACGACGAGTCGCTCGGATCCGTTGTCCGCCACCTGATACAAAACACTACTTTGGGACAATCGGTATCCGTTACCCTCCCCTGACTCGGGGTCTAAGTCCCTCACTACTTGGGCACAACTTGTCCTTTTTCTGGGCTACCACTATGTCTGCCCCATCCCATATAGGTTCTAACTCGGTGCTCGTTAAACATATCTCTAAATCCTTTACCAACTGGACACAGCACCGGTCCCTATCCTGCGCGGTAAGACATATCCCCGTCTTTTCCGCAGTCTTCGACTGGTCCGACACATAGATCCTAACCTTAATGGGCGTGTGACCGAACATCCACTCTATCATTTGCCCAATGACTCCCCAATCTAACCCGTCTAATCCGCACGCGATTCGTGGCATAGCTAACCATAAAACCCCTTCTTTCAAACATAACTGCCTAAGATTCCAGAGGGCTTGGAACACGGATCGTTCCGTGGGCTTATCGGTGCTTTTGTCCTTGGTGACCATATGTAACGTGAGGCGCCCTTGGACTTTCATACTGGCAACTTCTCCCACCTTTTTATTCTGTTTCTTCAGCAGGTAGGTGTTTCCGAATGCCTCCCGAAATTTTAGGGCAACTCCCTGGGACATGCCGAAATCCGCACCCACATAGTGAGCCAAAGCGAATTTCTCTGGGGCTTTAAGCAGATCTCCTCCAACGTTGTCTACTGATTTACCCCCGATCTGCTTCCCTGCTATGTCCTTCAGACATCTGTCCATTTCAAAGTTCCAATCCGGGCTCTCGTAGACCCGACTTAAGGCGTCTACGTTCCCGTGCTTCCTCCCAGGTCGATGCGTGACCTCTATGTCGTACTCCGACAGCAAGATCGACCACCGTCCCAATCTTGATTTGGGATCCTTCAGTGACAACAGCCACTTGAGGGAAATGTGGTCCGTCACTACCTCACCTCAAATTTTTTTCCATACAGGAAACACCTGTACTGCCTTACTCCAAATACAACTGCGAGGCATTCCAGTTCAGTGACAGTGTACCTGGTCTCCGCACCGGTCAATTTCCTGCTCGCAAAAGCTACAGGCCGTTCGTGCCCATCGACTTTTTGGCTTAGTACAGCGGCGATTCCTGTTCCTGACGCATCCGTTGATAGGATGAACGGTTCCTTGAAATTAGGATGGATCAGCACGCTTTCCGAGGTCAAGGCCTCCTTTAAGCTGTTAATGGACCCCAGCACCTGTTCCGTGATTATAAACTTCACGTCCTTCTTGGTTAGCTCTGTAAGTGGGGCCGCTAGCTCAGCAAAGTTCGGGATAAACTTCCGGTACCATCCTACCAAGCCTAAAAATCCTCGCACCTCTTTTACCTTAGTGGGAATGGGAAAATCCTTGATAGCTTGCACCTTGTCTGTTAAAGGGCTTACACCCGCCTTGGAAATTTCGTGGCCTAAGTAGGTGACTTTTGGTTTCAACATGTGACACTTACTAGGTTTTAACTTTATGTTGGCTTCCGCTAGGCGATCGAAAACTAGGGCCAGTCGTCGTAGATGTTCGGTCACATCGTCGGCACTATAAGTGATGATATCGTCCAGATATACGCTGAAAATGAGATGGTTCAACCCGGCCATTGCGGTGTTAATAAAGCGAGCAAAAGTACTAGGGCTATTTGACAATGCGAAAGGCATACGCAGAAACTCATAGTGACCATCCATCGTGCTGAAAGCCGTTTTTTCGATGTTCGAAGTTTCCATTTTTATTTGATGATAGGCCGAGGCTACATCAAACACGCTGAACAGACTGGCCTCTCCGAATTGTTCCAGTAGCTCCTCTATGAGAGGGAGCGGGTAGTAGTCCCTTTTAGTCACGGCGTTAAGAGCCCTATAATCGATGCAAAGTCGGATCTTCATAGAGCCGTCGGGCTGTTTCCGTCTTACCATAACTACAGGAGCGTTCCAGGGACTTTTTGACTCCATTATTATCTTGTCGTCCAGTAGCCGATCGATCTCCTTTCTCAGTTCATCCCTAGTATGGAAAGGTACTCGATAAGGGGCTTTCGAAATGGGAGGTACATTTTCGGTGATTATTCGATGTTTCACCTGATCAGTGCTGGATAGGATCTCGTTCTCTCCACAAAAGATGTGGTCGTATCTTTTGATGAAGGCTCTCACTAAGGCTTGGGTGTCCTTAGGCAGATGAGACAAATCCACTGCGTCTGAATTCCCTGTTTCTCGGTCTTCCCAATCTCGTCTACACCATAACTGCGCCGGCGAGCCGGTTCGACCTGCTTCTGAGCATTACTTTAAACTTCCAATCCAGTAGATAGGGTGCCCAGCACAGTCTTTGCTCTTAGTCGGACCGCGTAGTTGTTCAAATTCATGAGACGAATTCTCACTTTATTGGTGAATGGTACTACCGCGTTGGCGATCAGTACTCCTACTTCCAGGTCTTCACCCAAGGCTTCAATCATTCCTAGTTCTCCCGTAGGTTTCTGACCTATTACCTTGCCCCAATATTCGATTTCGCTTCGAGGAGGTATCGATTCCCTTTCCCATAAACTTACGTGACATAGCCGTGTGGATGGCGGTTTCGCTTCGGAATTCCTGCGCGGGCCTTTCGGTGTATCGCCTTTACTGATTTCCGTGATATGTGGAGGTTGACGCAATGAGAGGGACCTATCGGAAGGTTTGGGCCGAGGCAGTGAAGCTACCGGGTCGTACGTTAGTTTTACCGGTGGTGGTTCAGAGTAACGAGAGAGTCGGCCTGGTATTCCTTTTGTGGTTGATGGAACCGGCGGTTGTTGAGGCTTTGGCTTAGCCAACGGGGTGGCGATATTACTAGGCGTTGTCGGTTTTGGTGCCACCAGCACCTGACTTGGACGTTTACAGGGCACATTCATAATAAGTGGCGTAGTTATTCCACTAATCTTGATGGTGTTACGAGCATAGTCAATGATGGCTCCGCACTTGTTCAAAAAGTCTCTGCCCAAAATCCCGTCTGCATGTAGTGGAAGGCTTTTAACCACCACCCAGTCTTGTAATAGGTGGGGCCGCCATCTGTTATATTCAACATGGCATTGAACCAGGGCGGAAGAGGTCATTTCTTTTCCAGAAATGCCTACCAAGCGAATCGCGCCGAGCAGGGGTACTGCCTCGCTTGGTACGCTACTTTCTTTTAAAAGAGAGAGAGCAGATCCGGTGTCTATACATAAAGTGCGCTGTTGTCCGTTTAATCGAACCTTTAAGTTAGTGGGTCCTCCGAATGACCCTATGCCTCCTACACAAGGGACTACTATCCTGCTTGTTGTGGGTCTCGTCCCTTTTTCCATCGGGGGTTGTATGGCTCTGAAGTTACCATTCCCGTTTCCTTGACGCCTTACCAACGTCCACTCCCCTTGCTCCTCAACCCCACTAGCAACCTTGCTCCTAGGAGCTTCCGGACAAGGTCGTGCTAGTTTAAAGCCGGTTTTGATTGTCCCGAAGGGCGAGCGGTGTTCGGCTTCCTACCCCCTCTAGGTTCACTCCTTCGATCGTAGGTTACGAAGTCGCGGCAACCTATTGCGATGTGGCCTGGTTTCCCGCATCTAAAACAGGTGACTGGCTGCCATGTTGTTCCAGTTCGGATCTCATTTGGACAGTCGGGCTTATAGTGCCCTTCTTCCCCGCACCCATAACATCGCACCATATCCATTTGTGGTGCTGCCAAACTAGGAGTGGCTGAGGGTCTTGACCTCAACTGGAGCTCCACCCTTTTTGACTGCCTAGCCATTTCCTCCGCCTTTTTGAGGGTAAGGCTTGGTTCTCGCATTAATGCTGTTCCGATATCACGCATCAATTCTTTCCTTAAGCCCTGTTTAAACTGGTGGATCATAGTCCGTTCAGTATTCTTCCTCAACCCCGGAATTTCCTCCTCCACTGCATCCATCAGATCCTCTTCCAGGACCTGCCTCCCAAAATGTTTAATACGTGTGGCGAATTCGGCCACCGATTCATCGTGACGCTGGATGCACTTGGCCAGTTGAGTCAAGCTTTCTCCTGATGTTTGAAGAGGCGTAAAACGCTTTATCAGCTTGTCTCGGAAGTCGTCATAATCCAAATTATCCAAATCGGCATCCGCTTGGAAGTAAGTGTACGCTTCTCCTTCTAGTCGGAACTTTAGTATCTTCAAAGTATTCTCTTCCGACCAACCATCCAGTTTAGACCTTTGCTCTAATTTGGCAAAATAGGCCTTTACATTTCCCTTCCCTGAAAAGGGATCCACTGTCCCAGCTACTATGCCTAAAGGCATACTTGGCCATGAAGCTGCTAGTGGGGCTGGGCCTGGTACGCCTGCAGGATTCATTTGCAATCCGGAATGTGTAGCTCTCACTCTGATGATACCGCTACCGTAAAACCAACTACGTACCTACTAGACACTACCCCAAAAAAACAAAAATTTGACCTCTCGTTAGCTTTCGGCTACTTCCTTAAATTGAATTTAAGAGAAATTCAAAAAATAAAATATAACTGGTGAATTCAATCTGCGTTGAATAAGAAAAAATTTTGACTTAAATTGTTACTATAAAAAAAATTTCAATCTGTTTAGGTTGACTTTGCAATACAAAACAAATTTGGAGAACAAAAAAAAAAAATTAAAACAATGTAAAATCAAAATGCAGAACTCCCAGAATCAAAATCTTTCTGCTCGAGCACGTAATTAGTGCCTATACACGAGAGACACCTTTTTGATTCAGATCACCCGGCTCCTTCCCTTGCTGGTTCACTGTTCCTTGACCTGGTTACACAAAAAAAAATAACGTACACTTTCTCTTGGCCCTAGTCTGCGAGCTCCTACAATGCTGTAAGCACTAATTCAAGCTATTAAATTTAAAGCACCTACTATTTATTCTGATGGTCACACCCCCTTCCGATAAGAATCCGTTCTCATAAAAGGTAAACGGAAGCCTTATCCGGTTCCCTGAATGAAAGGTTGTTTTTACCTGGTTGCTATTAACGATAATCAAAAACTTCCTAATTGGAAATAAATACTTTCCCAACTTTCAATTGCTATGCCTGATTTCAACGGCGCTCAGTGTATATATGCTTTAAATGATCTGACCCACTATTTACTGGGGTTATTGAACTACTACCCAATTAAAAACCTTACTGTTCTATGTTCTCAACACCACTGTTATTTCCCTTGCGTTATAACCTCACTCTAAAACAAAACAATGAAATTTTTTGTTACTTCCGAAACTGTCACTACTAAATTTTTCGAAGACGTGGATTATCACCTTGTTATTTAGGCTTGAAAAACCTAAGATATCACCGCTGCGACACCAAATGTAATAATCTGGAAGGCTGGTACTTGGGAGCAACTATTAAACTTATTTATAATGTTATTGCACACAAGCCAGGTATACCAAGTCCAGCTCAAGATATTACTAGGTTATGTTTGTTTACTGTTCCCTCAGGTCAAAGCCTTATGAGATCATATGCTGCTACGGAGAGTGGAAACCTTATTGTAACTATGCTAGAATAGCTACCCTTACTATGCAACTCGAGGGTTGCGGAGGGTGATATTCGCAGGGTTGCACTACAAGGAGTGCCCTGTCGTTGGTAGAATGGATTATATTTAGCTGCCTCCAGTTCCCTTTTGAGATGTTTTAGAGAATAGTTCAGGGAACAAAACTAAACTCGAAGGAGTTCCTCTCCAGTAGCACTTGGTATAAAATTGTTTAGTAGCGGGGCCTTTCTTGGCCGATTTATATACTAGGCTAGTATGACAGCTTCACGTTGTTGAAGATGTTCGGAATGACAATCACGACAGGACTGTTTTCTTCCACTATAAAGTTATCTAAGGGATGGTGTATCAATGAAGAACAATGCGAACAGTATAAGTTGTATATTGGGAAAAACTATTCGTTCACAAAAACAATAATAATAATTAACAAATATAGACACTATGTCCCATTCATATATACATAAAGAGGAAAATAGGACGAATGGTCAACAAGAAACAAAAATAAAAATTTAAATTAATTGGAATTAATTTGATGCAAGTTTCTGAATGGTTTAAATAAAATATATATAATAAATTGATAAAACTTTATCAAGTATGATCAATCAGTGAATTATTGATTCGCCTGATATAACGTAGCCAGAGAGTTGTTTCTTTGCAGGCTAACCTTACTTTTGAATTGAATATACCACTCTGATGGAGTAACTAAGGTTATGAAATGGACCAGAGGGGCCACTGATAGTAAGGTTGAGATTCCAGAAGGGTGATTCTCTAACAAACAGCTCTGATGCCTTTTTGACAACCACCTGGTTCGCTTTGAATATATTGATCTATTAAATTGATTCAACAAATTAAACAATATAATGAAACCCTAGTTTTCAAGATGAACTCTCAACACTTTCTCTTAAATTCGCCGCTGATGGCTGTCTCAGTAGGGGTTTTTAAGAAACCTTCAAATTCTAAATAAAATACCCTTACTACAACTTTTAAATAATGATCCTTCTCAATAGTCCCACAAATAATTAGGTATTTGACTTTACACCTACGATAACCCTAATTTCAACTATACCTATCTTAAGTAGGTCTCATATATGTACTACCAAATATGAGAAATTCGGCAGATGGATCAATACACTTATATTACCTCAAAATACTCTATTAATGGTTACAGTCCTCTATATACCAACACAAAAACGAGAAAGGGGGGTGATGACCTCAAAATTCTTGGATTGAATTCAGACTAAATAGGTTGTTCTATAGACTTACCCTGATTCAGTATTTAAGCCTTAATCCACAAAGTAAACCAGTAACACCTGAGTTACGTTTTGAGAGAGACTCAGCTATATGTACAAGGAACTAGGCTTACCCAACAAGGCACGACAAAGGAACTGCCTTTTTTCCTACGAGTTTTCATTTTTATAATTCGAATCCCGCCGAAATTTCGTTTCCCTACCAGCTCGAGACATTTCAAGTATAGCCAATGAGGTTGGCTGTACCAAAGTATACTTTGCTCTAACACACAAATCTGTATTTAGAGTTGCCTGCTTTCCCACATCGAGGGGCAGTGAGTGACCACAAAAATAAATTCTCCAAACCCTGCTGACTAAGTGATTAACTCCGTCTTCGTAGAAAGTGCAAGGTCCGCAGGAGTAGCACCTCGAAGGCTCTCATTCTTAAACACCACGTACAACTTGTAAAAGGTATCGGGTGGCGACTTCATGTCGCCGGCAAGGAATTTCATTAATTAAATCAGAATAAAACTTCTAATTGTTGAATCCAGAATGTCTATGTATAGTCTGTTCCTGTCAGGGATTTAGAATTTTAGGTTTTGAAATGCCCGTAAGGACGGAACTACACGCTACTGAATGATTCGAGATGTATTCTCATGTGTCAAGTATACCTGGTTTACTTAGAGTAAATTAATTTTCAGGAGTTTTCCCCTGCTTACGCTACTTTGATTCAATCGTGAAAAAAATAATAATCCTCAGGATTATTACAGTCCGCTTGCTCGAATGTTTGGTGAATACAACCGGGTCTTAATAGGATACTTGTATTTTACGATTCATTCAAAGTTTCCAAAAATTATTTTATGCATATCATGTTTCACCCCACTGTCAGGTGACGAGATGTTATAGGTATAGATAGGTATTCGATGTATAATATTGCTCACTGGTTGTATGCGTTGATTGACTACTGATGTTCATTCTAGGATGATATATGTCGACATACACTTGCTAATCAACGTCATACTGTTGGTTATTGATACTTTTGCTTAAATATGAACTCTTCATCTGCTATTGGACACATTGTGTCTGTTGACTCCTGTTCTACTGTTCTATTGAATGATAGATGGCGCACATCTATCAAATGGCGCTCACGTGGTGGTCATAATGACTTCGCTTCAAAGACAGATGCCATGACTCATAGTTGAAGACCCACGCGACCGACGCCATGACACCTCATTGAATACCCACAGACAAACGGCATGACACCTGTTTGAAGACACCCGTGACATACGCCATGACAATTCGTTGGAGACACACCTGACAGATACCACGACACCTCGTTAAAGGCGCCCCGTAACAGACGTCATGACACATCTTCCAAACCCCACGTGAATGACGTCATGACATCTCTTACAAACAACCTGTATACCCAATTCTCATAAAAAAAAAACGTATATTTCCATGTCACTCACCCCGAATGTTGAATTACTCACACTGGATGCATATCGACAAATTTACTGGATGTGAAACCGCAACTTCCGTCACAGAACTCATGAAGCCAATTTACACTTATGGGAAAATATTGCAGGGGGTGGGCAAAATCCACGGCCCCTCCCTGATTGCATTAACAGTTTCCACAGCCATCGCGTTGCAAAAAATGGAGTCAGCCTGGTTCAGCTCATAACCTAGCACCCCGCATGATCAATCAGTGAATTATTGATTCGCCTGATATAACGTAGCCAGAGAGTTGTTTCTTTGCAGGCTAACCTTACTTTTGAATTGAATATACCACTCTGATGGAGTAACTAAGGTTATGAAATGGACCAGAGGGGCCACTGATAGTAAGGTTGAGATTCCAGAAGGGTGATTCTCTAACAAACAGCTCTGATGCCTTTTTGACAACCACCTGGTTCGCTTTGAATATATTGATCTATTGAATTGATTCAACAAATTAAACAATATAATGAAACCCTAGTTTTCAAGATGAACTCTTAACACTTTCTCTTAAATTCGCCGCTGATGGCTGTCTCAGTAGGGGTTTTTAAGAAACCTTCAAATTCTAAATAAAATACCCTTACTACAACTTTTAAATAATGATCCTTTCCAATAGTCCCACAAATAATTAGGTATTTGACTTTACACCTACGATAACCCTAATTTCAACTATACCTATCTTAAGTAGGTCTCATATATGTACTACCGAATATGAGAAATTCGGCAGATGGATCAATACACTTCTATTACCTCAAAATACTCTATTAATGGTTACAGTCCTCTATATACCAACACAAAAACGAGAAAGGGGGGTGATGACCTCCAAATTCTTGGATTGAATTCAGACTAAATAGGTTGTTCTATAGACTTACCCTGATTCAGTATTTAATCCTTAATCCACAAAGTAAACCAGTAACACCTGAGTTACGTTTTGAGAGAGACTCAGCTATATGTACAAGGAACTAGGCTTACCCAACAAGGCACGACAAAGGAACTGCCTTTTTTCCTACGAGTTTTCATTTTTATAATTCGAATCCCGCCGAAATTTCGTTTCCCTACCAGCTCGAGACATTTCAACTATAGCCAATGAGGTTGGCTGTACCAAAGTATACTTTGCTCTAACACACAAATCTGTATTTAGAGTTGCCTGCTTTCCCACATCGAGGGGCAGTGAGTGACCACAAAAATAAATTCTCCAAACCCTGCTGACTAAGTGATTAACTCCGTCTTCGTAGAAAGTGCAAGGTCCTCAGGAGTAGCACCTCGAAGGCTCTGATTCTTAAAAATCACGTACAACTTGTAAAAGGTATCGGGTGGCGACTTCATGTCGCCGGCAAGGAATTTCATTAATTAAATCAGAATAAAACTTCTAATTGTTGAATCCAGAATGTCTATGTATAGTCTGTTCCTGTCAGGGATTTAGAATTTTAGGTTTTGAAATGCCCGTACGGACGGAACTACACGCTACTGAATGATTCGAGATGTATTCTCATGTGTCAAGTATACCTGGTTTACTTAGAGTAAATTAATTTTCAGGAGTTTTCCCCTGCTTACGCTACTTTGATTCAATCGTGAAAAAAATAATAATCCTCAGGATTATTACAGTCCGCTTGCTCGAATGTTTGGTGAATACAACCGGGTCTTAATAGGATACTTGTATTTCACGATTCATTCAAAGTTTCCAAAAATTATTTTATGCATATCATGTTTCACCCCACTGTCAGGTGACGAGATGTTATAGGTATAGATAGGTATTCTATGTATAATATTGCTCACTGGTTGTATGCGTTTATTGACTACTGATGTTCATTCTTGGATGATATATGTCGACATACACTTGCTAATCAACGTCATACTGTTGGTTATTGATACTTTTGCTTAAATATGAACTCTTCATCTGCTATTGGACACATTGTGTCTGTTGACTCCTGTTCTACTGTTCTATTGAATGATAGATGGCGCACATCTATCAAATGGCGCCCACGTGGTGGTCATAATGACTTCGCTTCAAAGACAGATGCCATGACTCATAGTTGAAGACCCACGCGACCGACGCCATGACACCTCATTGAATACCCACAGACAAACGGCATGACACCTGTTTGAAGACACCCGTGACATACGCCATGACGATTCGTTGGAGACACACCTGACAGATACCACGACACCTCGTTAAAGGCGCCCCGTAACAGACGTCATGACACATCTTCCAAACCCCACGTAAATGACGTCATGACATCTCTTACAAACAACCTGTATACCCAATTCTCATAAAAAAAAACGTATATTTCCATGTCACTCACCCCGAATGTTGAATTACTCACACTGGATGCATATCGACCCATTTACTGGATGTGAAACCGCAACTTCCGTCACAGAACTCATGAAGCCAATTTACACTTATGGGAAAATATTGCAGGGGGCGGGCAAAATCCACGGCCCCTCCCTGATTGCATTAACAGTTTCCACAGCCATCGCGTTGCAAAAAATGGAGTCAGCCTGGTTCAGCTCATAACCTAGCACCCCGCAAGACCATACATCCACAGTGGTTGATACGGTTTTACCAGAGACATTTCTGGCGCCATATACTCGGTAGTGTCTGCTATACCATAATAGGTAGTGGCATTGGCCAGTTCAACGGCAAGTCTGGAAGCGGCCAATTTGCGCCTTGGGTTTTTTCTTGTCCCGAATAC
Organism: Endomychus coccineus; assembly: GCA_958510875.1. Taxonomy (NCBI): domain Eukaryota; kingdom Metazoa; phylum Arthropoda; class Insecta; order Coleoptera; family Endomychidae; genus Endomychus; species Endomychus coccineus. The sequence goes on along the minus strand of OY294067.1, from coordinate 184,027,460 downwards.
TAGATATCAGATTTCTTCAGTAATTCTTATGGAATATTCGGATGGTGATTTGACTGAGCCCCTCTACCTACGGCCGAAGTTCCACATACGCCACAAGGGCTATTACGATAATCAATCGCACAACCACCCTAGCTCATACTTCTGGGATTGACACAGTGTTCACAACCAGCTGGTGATTTGGTCGTCTAGAACATATTTATACTTTTGGGATTGACACAGCGTGCACAAATATATCACAGACATCCCTTTTGTTCAATCAAACACACTCTCTGACGCCGTACAATTACTTGGATCTTCCAATTCACGAATGGATCCTAAACTTCAACTTCATCGGTGCGTGGTGAGACCTATATCGAGATAAACGATTTGTATTCTGGAACAATTCACTGACTACTACGGAATATCGTAATATCATCCTAACTATACAATTCACAAACCACGGAATGCAGTATATCGTTATAGTGAGGGAGCCAGAGCGATATTGATGGTCTGAACATTAACCCGATGGCACTATGATTTATCGTTAGTGGACGGTTCAATGACCAATTCATCTCACAGACCGAATTTTGCCCGGCTGCTAGATCTTTAGATACAGCATTCGCATTTTTTTTTGGTCTAGAGGTTAACCCTTTCCAAGTTGCGGTTACTTGAAAAGCATGCCATTCTCATACACTTCCACCATGTGCCATCATTTTTCATCATGCCCGTTTATCAGGCCGACCAGTTGAAATTGGACCGAAAATGGACTGTTAGTTAACCCTCCCAAACCTGGTGGGAAATATTCATTGGTGTTGGAAATTGTTAACATACCCTATGCCATCAAAAGTTATCGGTCCATTTCCGAGTGATTGGCCATTATTTGGACCAAAAATGTTTCTTTTCTTCATTTTGTGGCGTAAGCTTGCGGATTACAAGATAACATGATGGCACCATGTTAAATAACTTTATTGGAGGTCAAATAAGGGTTTAAAATAATTGCCATCACTCCTTGCCTATTTAAACCTCACAAAATCCCCTAAAACCACACCCAAAAAGATTTGAATAATATGGATAATATTATAGCCAATTTTATCATGAAGTAGTAAGTTTTTGACACCAAGTTGGAAATGAGTACGAGTGCTGGAATAGTCGAGAACACGGACCAAGGGGGAAGAATGTCTCCGAACCTGAGATTTTTTGCGACACAATTTCAAGCAAAAATGATTGCAATTACAACATGTGCTCGGATTATGAGGGAGAGAGCCTATAAAATGGACAAATCACAATCATAGTGAGCAACCTGACAGTGCTCAAGGCACTGGAGTTATACACAATCACCTCACAATGTGTACTTGATTGTGTTAAAGAACTAACGGCACCAGTAATGAAACCCAATAGATTAATACACGTGTGGAAGTCTGAAGAAATCAAACGAGAAGGGACTGAAACTGCCGTCGCAATCGCTGGAGCGGGGGTATAGAATCCACTGATTAAACCAGAGCCAACCTGCGGCACTTCTCATGCCACAGCGAAATCTGTAATTGAAAAATGGCTCAAGATAGAGCACCGTGTCTACTGGAGGGAACTGCCTCCTATGTCGCACTTCAAGCGACTGATGAGAGATCTCCAGCAACAACGAGTGAAAAATCTGCTGACGTTTTGCAGGCAAGAAATACGGAATCTTGTAACATCCCTGACCAGACACGCTCTGAGCAACAAACACCTCTACACGATGAGATGATAAAACTTTAGAAGAAATCAGGAGTATACCGTATATCAGGGTACTGAAATTCATAGAATACACCGGACTGATGAGGAAGTAACTTGTGAGAGCACAATAAGACTATAATGACCGCAATGCAGTGGGGCTCCCGTTAGGATGAAGAACCAACCTCACGAAGGAAGGGTTTTAGTCAGTAGGAATCCGGCACACCCAGGGGCATGGGCGCCTGAGGCGCTCTCGCAAAATTTTCCCTCCTCTACGCAAAAATAGAATGGAGAAAAAAGCCATCATTCCCCTCATGTTGATTCACTGAAGCATGGAACGGTATTACGAATTTTGCACACCTGAAAAGCAGTACTTCCAATTTATCATCTCTCTAGATCAGTCCGCCAGTGTCTTCTGAATGTTTTCAAGGTTCTGGTCAAGTCATCTCCGGCAGTTCCATGTTCTGTGCGTAATGCTTCTTTTCTCATGTCCCGAACAATGCTTGGCAGGGACTCCACTTTTCATTACTGAAGTTCGCACACATGATGCTCCGGTAATTCCTCTGCTGCCGTGAAAGGAATGTTAGTGGAGTTCTTTTGTACGCAGCTTCTACACATGAGGTTGTTCAAACTTTGATGCTTCAATTCAATAGATCCCAGTTTTTTTGCAACATAGGTTAATCGGAATGCATGCAACTTTTGAAGTGGATATGAATTCGCTATGTTCTATACATTTATTGGAATAATCACACTTATCCGGAATCACGGAGGTTTAAAAGGCCATTACACACACAGTAATGTGTATAAACCACGGAATGCACATTCGGAGTCCATGAATTCCTGTTGAAATAATTAACTGTTCAACCAGTGTTTACGCATAATACCCATATTTTCTGCCCGACACAAAACTAATGATATATTAATTTTTGAGCTCCGTCACTATACTTAGGCCTCACTATATTGCAGTCTCGCTGGTGTTTCTATGACCGTTGCACGGGCAGTGTTTCAACAATATTCCAGGGCAACATGGTAATTTGCGTCTACAAAAAGCAGTACGAATTATTTTTGAAAGTCCACAAAAGGAATTCAACTGTTGCAATTATTGTGATACAACAATAACGCTGTTCCTCCTCAAACTTCTGGCAGATGACAGCAACATTGGATCCTTCGATGTGCTCAATTACTCTGTTATTTCATCTGATTTTTCCAGGAACGTAGCCGAATCTGACATTCCATTGAACTGTATTCAGTATTGATGCAGTTTCGAAGCAATACTCGGTATGAGAAAATCATATCGCGGTACTTGCTGAATAGGTGAGACCGGAATTTTGCACATCTATCCAACAGAGAGAGCCAGGAAGTTGTGAGGAGGTACTTGTGGAATGGTCGATACTTTACTTGCATACACGGCGGCCTTGTACGGGGTCCTATAACTTGAATAATCTATAGAATTCAGCGGGGATGAATTATTCGCATGTGAAAGAAATTGTATTAGTCATAGCAATTGAGGCTACAAATGAGGGTTGCACATCGGCTTACACCTTATTGGTGGTCTCGCTTCAATACACACAGGTCTGAACTCTAAAATACTTCTTTTCCAGTACAGCAGAAACAATGAGACCACTTGCTCCAATTTTGCCAACGTAATTTTAATTTGTGGAGGTAACTCAAAAATTGTTTGAATCAATCCTCCCAGGAATGTTATTCACGGCTTCCTTGGCGTTGATTTGGTAGGAAAGGAGCTATGACTTGGCCATTCATACTTATGGATGACTAGGAGCATCAAAGGGCGAACACTATTTCATACCAATAGAGCTCGAAGATCATGTATATAGTGGAGTATAAGCATGCACCAAACGGGCGGAATGACTACTATCAATTTTGCAGGCTGAAATTGCAAAACAAGATATTTGGCCACTTCTCGCCTGATGATCTCGCAGAAATTATCATTTCTCTCAAATAAACAAGGAATTTCTCAATAAAAATTCGTTCCTCGTAATTCTACAATAAGAACGATTATTGAATGAAATTAACAATGACGAGTATCACACGACCCAAAAGAATGTAAGGAAGCTCGAGCGAAGGGGAAAGAAAAATAAAACGGTCCAAGCAAGCGAACTTTCTCTCGGATGATAATTCTTGATCGAGTATTCAAGAGTGAGCAATCATGCAGTGATGAAGAATCTATAGAGAGCTGCAAATTGAAACTATTTCCTAATTCACTATGAGTATCTGCAACCATCACCGCGAGATACCAGGAATCAACTCGTAAACTGTGCTACTGATTATTCATATTTTCGATTTCTCCAACTCTGTCTAAGTTGTGACGCGGTCTCTTTGAGCGGGATGATCATAAACACCTGTCGGCCCATACGCCGGCCAGTCACAGTTCCTATTTCCGGCGAACTATACAATATCCACATGAACGTATTCTGAACTCTTTCACACTTCAACTTCTAGGGCCAACTCCCGGATAAGTGTGCAGACACTATCAGTGGTTGATCTACAATCTCCACCTTCTTCCGGGAAACTACATAGTGACACATGGAAATTATGTTGCAGAATTACGCGACTCATTCATTCACAAACATCATACAACAACATTTTTCAATATATTCGAATGATTATTCTGGGTACGTGGGCTAGATATGGTTACTAGAAATGCACTTCAGAAATTATGACAATTCAATTCGATAATCACTGAATTCTGATAACACCCAGGAGCAGGTTCAGACAACCAACAGACAGAACGGTCTTTGTTATCAATTATTCAAGAGGATACTATATAAAACAGTGATAGATCTCACCTTATCATGTGTTTTTGGTTCTGTTTGAAGTTTACGTTTACTTGCTGATTTTGTTTTCCAAGTTATCCAAGTTTTCAGTTCTTTGACGGTTGGCGAGCCGTCTTCTATAAGCTGCGAGCTACCGGTAATATCACCTCCACCAGCCCCTACATACCACCTCTTACTCATTCCACACGAATGATGCTTCATCAATTCCGATATTCTGTGCCGTGGTATTTATACTCACGACAACTGTTTTATTATCTTATGGTGACACGAAATATGTACGGTTCTGAATAAAATCAAACATACGCTGTTCATGAATTGGAATGAATGTCAATCTGATCATTATACCACACGGGTGTCTAGACCAGGTACTTTCTATATTCTTATACATCAATATACTCACTCAGAATGTTGAATTCCATGTTTTGGCTATACTAATATAACCGATTCCTTTTAAAATTTATGACCAATTATTTCCATTATATGATTATTCGATATTTTTGAGCTTCATTACAAAGCAATATGAGGAGGGAGGAACATAAGTCATCGGATGGCTCAACGAATCGATATTGCCATTATGAAAGAAGAAAGAACTTTATTTAAATAAATAGGAAACCCTAATATACAAACATGATAAGCATCATAATTACAATTTTATATTTTTGTACACCTTATAATTATAATTTAAGATCGCTAAAAAATTACAAACTTTGAAATGAAGAATGGAAAATTGGACTATAGAATCACAGACAGCAGCAATACAACACTTTATTATTTGTTTTCTCTCACATAGTCTGCTAGTTGTTGTTTAAAAATCCTTAAGGATGAACTCGTTTTGACAATATTAGGTAGAACTGAGAACCACTGTAGATATTGAAGCATATTTACAATTGGAGTATATCGGTTTGTTCGCAGAACAATCCTCATACCCCTATTTTGTAGTTTTTGTAGTTGGGATACTTGATTTAAATTAAACAAATAGATAACGGAAGAGCAAAAATCAAAATGAGACTGAATATTCGAATTGAAAACTGTAACTCTGGACTGCAGTGATAAATTACTGGATACTCTTGTAGAAAAATATATTTTTTTACAAATTTTTCTAAACATATAATCAAAATGATTACCAAATAAAAAAAGATTGTCTATATAAAATCCAAGATATTTTATGGATATTACAATTTCAATTTTTTCTCCATTTATTTCAAGATTAATTTCATTAATATTGAGACACTTGTACTTGTATTTAGTCGTTATTATCATAGCTTTGGTCTCTGGAGTATTTAACTTTAATTTATTTAATTTTAAATATTTATTATCGATGAATCCTGAAGTAGGTGAATCTGACAGATAACTTTATTCTTCAACTGTTCTTATAACATGTTAGCAAGTTATATAGTAAGGTTGCCAGTATTAAAACTAATTATGTGCAAGATTCAGCAAGGTAAAATTATCATCATTCAATGTAAAAATCGGCCTGAATGTGAGGTATGAAGGCTAGTATCAACAAGGTGTGTAATCTCTCTACAAAGAGAAGTACTCATGGACTAGAATAGAACTATCATCAGTTAGTGAGTTGTTAGTAAATATAAAAGTATATATGCTTATCAACAGTACAGAAGTTGATTGCCACAGTCGTAATAGTTATTAAAGTTTTCATATTTATTCAGTATTATTCTTCGTCAGTCTCATTACTATAACCTGAGAACCCGTTGTGTGAGTGTTGACCAATAAGCCAATAAAACGTACGACGGTATAATTGGTCACTATGAAATTACACCAATAACGAACCTGTGGAAACTGGACCCTTTACATGGCTAACATCACTTTGCATGTCAATCTTCTGTCTGTATATTCCAACATCACAATGACGAAAGCTATGCAACAGCTTCATGACAGCTTTGTGGTAGCTGTGTGACATCTGTGTGACCACCCAATGGACATTATGTAATTGCCCCTTAACAAGTAAAAGTATATGATGATATACTTTCTATCCGTCAAACTCATCTTAATTCATGTATCAGGAGAATACAACTTATCATGTTGTCATGATATACCATTTATTCCTCCATAGATGACCTATGTGTGCTGTATGATGATTATAATTTTTGTTTTTAGAACATAGCCTGATTCATATATCAGAAACTTAGAACTTTCTAGATATTCATGTCATTTCATTGATTCACTCACTGCACTGACAGAAAGCCATTGTTTAATGACCATGCAACTTTTATTTTAAATCTTCCATTATAGACAAGTTATTTCATAGATCCACCGATGACTTACAGCAGGAGAATACAATCACGGTAACGCGTTCAGACACTGATTCTTCCATAGTCATAGCTGATGTTACAGCAGGAATCTACAATTACGATAACATGAAAGCAGGAATCAACAATTACAGATACGAATTCTTCAATAGAGTTATGATTGGGACACCATAGCAGGATTTCACAATTTCAGGCACTAATTCTACTATAGATTCATAGGTAGCGCACCATAAGAGATACGGAGGGGAGTCATAGGAGCAGCGAATCGACCAATGAGAGATGGGGATGGAAACGAGAGCCTCGTTTGTAGGTGAGTCAATAAGAGCAAAGTGAAGACTAGAGAACCAGGAGGCTCCTGGTGGGTTAGTCAAAAACTAGAAGGTCGAAAACTCGTAGGAGTGAAGATTCGTGATGGCTTGGCCAATAACGATAAGGTTGAGACTGAAGCAGCAGGAGCCTCGTGGAGGGTCAGTCAATACGAATAAGAAAAGTGGGGGCCTAAAACTTTCTAGTGAGTTTGGAGAATAACAACAAGGTATAAAGTAGATAGGTAGGAATTCCAAGGTGAATTTCCATATGAGATCTGAGTAAAAGTAGAGAAACAGAAGCCTCGTGGTGAGATAAGCCAGTGAAAACAAGGTAGAATGTAGTGAGGAAGGAGCTCCGTGATACCGTTGGCCAATGAGAACAAGGTGAAAAGTAGAATTGTAGGAGCTTCGTGGTGGGTTAGCCAATAAGAACAAGGTGAATAACATGCAAGGGAGAAGCCTCGTCGTGAGGTTAACGTTCAAGAAGAAGGTGCAAAAGTAGCAGGGAATGAGTCTCATGATAGAGTTAGCCAATAAGAGTGAGGGGAGAAAAAGAGGGGTCTACCAGTAGGAGAAACTTTGTGGTGTGGTAAGCCTAGACGAGGAATGTGCGACGCCTGGAAGTATAGCGATATCTTAATCCTCCAAATACCTACTTGCTTTGAAACATTTTGGGGCCATCTAGTTGGTAATGTACAGTGTATTTCAGAAGTCAACAATTGAACAATTGCTGCTGCTTAGAAATCATACTAATCTACCGAAGGAATATAGATTCCTCTAGATAGATCAGTGTATCCACAGCTGAATAGTTCCAGACAGCTTTTCCAACTTCTGTGGTTCCTCAGTGGGACAAATAGAGCTGTAGTGTCACCGCTCGATATTTCTGTTGATTTTAACTCGAATGAAAGACTGAAAGTGCTAGAACAACTAATGCCATTCACTCGTGAATGCCTCAAATAAATTGACGAAATATGAAGATTGAGTAAATGGATCTCTCGTACTCAAAACAAGTCACGATGAATCATGCCAGAGGGTGGCACAAACCAATGCAAAAGTGAATAATTGAACAATTATATGTTAGGAATTAATCTGAATTGTAGGAGCTTCGTGATGGGTTAGCCAATAAGAACAAGGTGAATAACATGCAAGGGAGAGGCCTCGTCGTGAGGTTAGCGTTCAAGAAGAAGGTGCAAAAGTAGCAGGGGATGAGTCTCATGGTGGAGTTAGCCAATAAAAGTGAGGGGAGATAGAGAGGGGTCTACCAGTAGGAGAAACTTTGTGGTGTGGCGAGCCGAGACGAGGAATGAGCGACGCCTGGAAGTATAGCGGTATCTTAATCCTCCAAATACCTACTTGCTTTGAAACATTTTGTGGCCATCTATTTGGTAATGTACAGTGTATTTCAGAAGTCAACAATTGTACAATTACTGCTGCTTAGAAATCATACTAATCTACGAAAGGAATACAGATTTCTCTAGATAGATCAGTGTCTCCACAGCTGAATAGTTCCAGGCAGCTTTTCCAACTTCTGTGGCTCCTCAGTGGGACAAATAGAGCTGTAGTGTCACCGCTCGATATTTCTGTTGATGTTAACTCGAATGAACAACTGAAAGCGCTAGAACTACTAATGACATCCACTCGTGAATGCCTCAAATAAATTAACGCAATATGAAGATTGAGTAAATGGATCTCTCGTACTCAAAACAAGTCACGATGGATTATGCCAGAGGGTGGCACAAACCAATGCAAAAGTGAATAATTGAACAATTATATGTTAGGAATTAATCTGATCCACAAAGTTAGTATATGTGTCTCCAGATCGATCAGTGACACCACAGCTGAACGGCTCTACACAGTAGCTCTCCCTCCTCTGGTTTATCAATGGAACGAGTGAAGCTGTGGTGCCATCGATCGATATCCCTGTTGTTCTCGCGAGTAGATCCCTCTGTAGCATTTCCTGCTTATGGTTCATGTATATTTATGTATACATCAGCAGATCGGTGGCACAACAGCTCTTATCGTTGATGAATCGATGAGCTAGAGGAGGCCAGTAGATTTTCCGAAAACCAAATCTGTAGTGTTACAAAAATATTGTGTAAGTAGTATCAGAGAGGTACAAATATAACTGAACGTATAGTCGGGGGTTCAGCCATGATGAGTATCTCTTCTTATATTTGAATTTACATTACAGTAAGTTTAACTTCGATGATTGCCTCGATCCTTCAAGAGTACAGTCCCTGAGGGAGTTTCTTCGAATTCATAAGAAAGCCTTCTGAACATAGTTTCCATGTCTTCTACCGATAATGTTGATTCCAGTTCTATCTTATACATGAATATAATAGAAAAATTAATATAATCATTTGAGGTAAATGATTTTACACAAACGAAAACCTTTCCAAAATTATACATTGATAGCACATGGTATAGGAACCTCTGTACAATCGATCACTCCAACAGGTAAGAGCGATATAAGATCATTTTCAGTACTAGCATTAGACCAAGATGGATATAATTCTGATCACTTGACTCAGATCCAGAACGTGCATAGGTCACATTGATCAAAATGGAGCACCAATACATAATAGTATTAAGAACAAAATTAAAATGGAGATATAGCATGAAATACCCTTCATTTTGATATTTCCATGGATCACCCATGTGTAACTGGATCTGTATTCCATCAATGGAAAATTTCATCATGTAATTAACTGGAATCACACATTGAATAACGTATTGAGATATTAACTGCTGATTTTATTGGATAAAACATATTATTCTATATTCAACTATAAAATCATTAGCATACGTGACGTAATAAATCAACATCGTACATAATGCCTTGTAGATTAAATTATGATTTGAAAAACATGTCACGTACAACTTTTTATTCAGAATTAAATAAGCTACAGAATAAATACCTCTATGAATTCCAAAATCATCGAATGATTAGGCACAAATAAGAAAGCTATTCCTTCGAGTAGTTGCTACAATTTCTGATTTGTTGAGAGGCATTTTGAAGAAATTCAGATTCATTGGAAGATGATCCAATCATCTCAGGATGAATTTGATGAGTGATTCATTACAAAGGTTTCAATTGCATAGTCTTCTAAGATTCAATATTTGAAAAAAAAGTACATCTATTCAATTTTTTTAATTTTATTCTGTCACCATATCACACAAACTTTGATTCATCTTGGGTCAGAGATTGAATACGGGTTTTCCCAAAGATGCAGAATATGATTAATAAGTACTGGAAATTACATGAATGAACAGAGTTGTTATTCAGTGATGAACTTCTGTTATTGAGGCTAGTCGGAGATGCCAAATCGCTAAGTCAACTCAAATTCAAATTTTGCTATCTAATAATATAGAACAGTCACAGAAAATTACAGTTTCTGAAGAAGACAGAAATAAAATGAGGATTTTGTTTGCAACATAAAACAGAATTTTAACATATAGCTCCAACAATATTTCACATTTATATTGATGTGTTCCACCTTACGCTTCGGAGCAGTCGCTAGAAAATTGAAAATACTCGGTACCACAGTTCATTTACAAGCACGATCTGACGTCATGGATCAAGATCAGCCATTATAGTCTGACTATACAAGTTTTTAAGGTTTATAGAAGAGATAGAACTTCTGTTAACTGATAGTTTGTTTCAAATACAGGAATAAAAATTAAACTTCAGAAAAAGGAGCGTATAGCTTTAAATCGATATCAGTTATTTGTGTTAAAATTGCTATTTCAACTTGATGTTATTGCACTAGCACATCAAAATAATGAATATTCATCAACTGCCTTATGTAGCAATTCAAAATTTGCACCACGATAAGGCCCAATCCAAAATTATTAAATAAGGAATTAATTCAAGTCGCATACAAAAATTGATCTTTCATAACACAGCAGAATAGTAATGTGACGACGAAAGTATTTCGTAACCTGACGACGAAAGTATTTCGTAACCTAATATGCCTGATTCGGAGCACAGACCTCGTCAAGCTAGCACAAGTTGCTGCAGGTGAAAATTCAGCTAGGATCGACAGAAAAGGTGTCGTGGACTTGACATGCTTGTCAACTCCGCTATCGCACCGGTTCTTTGTTTTGATAGGCCATAAATTGGAATATTGGCGAGGCTAGTCTCCTGGTGTCGAGATTGAACTGACGTTTCAAGAACCCCACAGCGTGTGTCAGCCCAGGTTTCGACAAAAAGAATCGATTATAGAAAGGGAAGTGAGTTCTCGATAGTGAGTCGTCTGGTAAGCTCAACTCAGTTGTAACGGATGCGAAACTGACCTCTTTGGGTCGGCTTTAATTGGCCCAACTAGCTCAAATTTATTAATTAATCTCAGGGCTCGTGGTGAAACGTGCCCTGTGATTCTAGACTTGTGAGTTGCCCGAGCGCCAACTGCTTAGAAATAACTACAAAAATAAATGAATTCACAGTCAAGAATACACAGGCACTACGAGATGGTTATAGTTGATTGATATTCAAGAAAACAAGACAAGTCCAACTTAACAACTTGATTTATTCCAAGAGGAATTTGGTTATAACAAAATGATAAATTACAATTTTTATAATGAACCCATATGTAATGTAAAATTAAAATTGAATTTTGAAATAAACTGTTATAGAATTGAATCAATTTGTAACATAAAATTAAAATTGAATTTTAAAATGAACAATTATAGAATTAAATCAATTTGTAATATAAAATTTAAATGGAATTTGAAATGAACAATTATAAATTAAATGTGTACCTCTAATTGAGTTAAAAAGAATTAGTGAAATACAAATTCAGTTGGATAACACAAATAGAGATGTGAAAATGTGGTTATTCAATCTAAAAATGTTACCCTCCCTGGAACTTGATGGAGATGGAAATCGGTCCGGCCAGGATATTCACTGAACTGTCTCGGGAGAAGAAGAGAGGCGCCTCAGTTGTTTTTACTCTGTAAATTCAAAATACGAACAGTATCTGACCTGAGTCCAAAGGAAAGAGCGACACAATCAATCGGAACAACCATGCGATTCACAACTGATTATGTTATCTCTCCAAATTGTAAAACACTGTATTACAAAATTGAGATCTTAAAGGGATATCAATTTTGACAACAATCCAAATTTGATCGGAAAGAATTAATTTATTACAATTGATATTTAAATTAGCTATAATTAAATGTGACTGAAAGAATAATAGTTAAATTGTATCTGAAAGAATAATAATTGAAATGTTGAAAATTTGTCAATTAGCATAAATCTGAATTGCTTGAATTGAAATGCACAATTGGATTAAAAATGTAAATTGTATTAACTCTGAACGAGCGTGACAGACGTAATATATATACAGGGTGTCCTCGAACTGCGTGGCCAAAATGAAACCGAAGATTCTTTGATTCGGAAAAAATTTGATGAGCCTTCTTACTTTTGCCTCAAGTGTCTTGTTTAGCCAGTAGAGGGCTTCAAAGTTGCAAAAATAATTTTGTTTTTTCGGTATAACTTGACAACGTGATGTAGGACTTTTACAGTATTTGGCAGGTGAGTTACTGTCACTAATAGTCGTTTTTGAGAGTGGAGCACAGAGCCTCAGAGACCATAGAAATGGCTCAAACTTGAGGATGTAACGGGAAAAGTGTCCAGAACTTTTTTGTGGTCAATGAAATTCACTCTATATTTTTTATGTATATAGCTCATTTTGTTTGAAAACCTTTTTTACTCTTAGAAAATTTAGATAAAATCAACGGATTAGCTTGAAAAAATTAATTTTTGAGTCTCTGCAATTTTGGCTTACTAATTTTACTTGATTAAAATACCTTAGTTGCCTTTGCTTTTCTAATGTCTTTTTGGCATTTGGAGAATTCATTCTCAAAACTGTCAGTTTTTACTTTGCTTTCCATAAAAATTTTATAAAATTATGGCTCAAAATTTCACTAACACTGAAATGGTTGATATGTTATTGATTTATGGACTTTGTCGTTGCAATGGCCGGAGAAGTATACAAGTTCATGGGAAAGATATTCGCACCGCAGAATTCCAAATCGGCAAACCTTAGCTAATATCGAGAGGCGACTTCGCGAAACTGGCAGATTTGAAGCAAATAGCAGAGAAACTGAACGCAGACGGACAAGAAGGACGTTAGAGTTCGAAGAAGAGATACTGGAAGCGGTTGAAACTGAACCTAGGATAAGCACACGACGTTTGGGACTTCGTTAGGTCATAATGTACTGGAAGAAGAACTGTTGTATCCCTATCATATTAAAAAAGTTCAAGACTTATTGCCCATGGATCCAGGTCATCGGCTAGATTTCTGTCGGTTTATTGTCGAAAGACAAAACGCAAACCCCAATTTTTGTAGAAGAATTCTGTCCACGGACGAAGCTACTTTCACGAGATGTGGTCTTTTTAACCTCCATAATGAACATTTCTATGCTGATGAAAATCCTCATGAAACGGAAGTTACACATTTCCAGAATCAAACTAAAATCAATGTTTGGGTTGGAATTGTGGATAACTTTATTATTGGTCCTACCGTTATACCCGATCGATTGAACGGGGAGAGCTACTTGAACTTTCTGGAACAAAGGCTACCTGAACTGTTGAAGACTCGCCCTTACACATTCGTCGTGACCTTTGGTTTATGCATGATGGTGCACCTCCTTAATTCACATTAGCTGTGAGGCGACATTTGAATGCGGAATATCCAGATCGCTGGATAGGTAGAGGACCCGATGCACCAGTGAACTGGCCGGCCCGCTCCCCTGATTTGACGCCCTGCGACTTCTTTCTATGGGGCGAAAGTTTATGCAGCTCCAGTAATCACACAAGAGAAATTGTTGCAACGAATTAATCATGAAGCGGATTTATGGAAGGATGATCCTGAAGTACTAGACAGAGTTCAATTCAATTTCTTGAAACGAATTAATTTGTGTATTCAGGAAAATGGGCAACATTTCGAACAATTGATGCCTTAGCGATTTGCCAAAAAGTTTTGTTGTTTCTCTTAATTTAGCATTTGTTTTTCCCAAATAATCACATCGTTTCCCCATTTCTATTGTTTTTATTATTAGTGTTTTACCGAGATATTAACCATTTCAGTGTTAATGAAATTTTGAGCCATAATTTCATTAAATTTGTACGGAAAGCAAAGTAAAAACTGACAGTTTTGAGAATAAATTCTCCAAATGCCAAAATGACATTAGAAAAGCAGAGGCAACTAAGGTATTTTAATCAAGTAAAATTAGTAAGCCAAAATTGCAGAGACTCGAAAATTAATTTTTTCAAGCTGATCCGTTGATTTTATCAAAATTTTCTAAGTGTAAGAAAAGTTTTCAAATTGGATAAGCTATCTACATAAAAAATATCGGGTGAATTACATTTACCACAAAACAGTTCTGGACACTTTTCCCGTTACATCCTCAAGTTTGAGTCATTTCTATTGTCTGTAAGGCTCTGTGCTCCACTCTCAAAAACGACTATTATTGACAGTAACTCACCTGCCAAATATTGTAAAAGGCCTCCATCACGTTCTCAAGTTATACCAAAAAAACAAAATTATTTTTGCAACTTTGAAGCCCTCTATCGGCTAAACAAGACACTTAAGGCAAAAGTAAAAAATGCTCATCGAATTTTTTTCGAGTCAAAGAATCTTCGGTTCCATTTTGGCCACGCACTTCGAGGACACACTGTATATGTATACCCAATAAGCAGTAATTAGGTTACTTGTTTTGTGCTAACCCTGATCAACCTTTACGGCACGTTTTGTATAATAAGACCACCCTATGTACTTTGTACTAGGATCACAAATAGCGATTTTCAAAATCGCGCAAATACCATGTGCACAGTTTGTGGGGTTAACTACAAAGTTGGAAATTAAATATTGTCGGAATAAACTGCCCACATCTCGTTAGAATGATTTCATACAATTATTACAATAATCCCTGTAATGATGAAAAAGATGATCATGGAATCATGCTAAATGCAAAATTGATTGTGTGTCGAGCACAACTCTGTTGAAATAAAATCACAATCAGGTACCTAACATCTAGTAGTCTAGTTACAAATCCAAATCAAATTATATAGTATCTGATGTGAGTAAAATTTCAACAGCAAAAATTAAGGAAATGAATTCAAAATCAACGGATTATGAAAACTCGACTTACCTAGTTTAAGTTTCACATGACAATGAGTTCTCTTCGACTTCCGTTATCAAACCTACCCCACTCCACGCTAACGAGCATGCGGAGACTAAATTCAATAATCGATGCTAATGAACGTAAAGATGTCTCTGAGATTCATAAGACAAGCTTCCTAGTCGAAAAGAAATCTAATCTGTTCTTTACAGATTTCTCTGGAAGAAAACTCGTGACGCAACCCGTTACACAGTACAGCTCTGTCTTAGCCTGATTACCATCTTGGAAATAATTAAAATTTGTCATTGAATCGAATAATATATCCTCCGCATAAAACTGAATTTAAAATAAATTAAGAGTCAATATATCATTTTTCTCCGTAAGTTTTTCTTATTATCTTAGTCGTTAATTATTGATTTAGTTCCATCAATAACTTTTGATAATTCTAAAAAGGCAAGATAGAGCTTACAGTAAGCACGTGTACACGATTTGATGCAAAGTGTTTAACTCATATTTATTTTATTCAAATAACTCGGAGCACCAAATGAATTCTAAATTTTGATACAAGGAGAACTCGAATGAGTAAAATTCCCGTGTGACAAAATCCTAGAGGAGTCTCCGAAGCAAGTATCGAAGCTAGAGCGAGGGTTAGACGGTGATGGTGAATGTCGGACAAATTGTCAGGTTTTGATAAAGAAATTGACTATTCCATTTATAAATTGTGTTCACCTCACTCAGATCACGTTAAATCCTAGTCTTTCCCAGGTTCCTATTTGGGGCCAACCTGTAATATATTTTTCATCATTTATTATCATTTATTAAAAATCTGCTGTTAAATTTCATATTTTGGTTAATTTTTTTTCACATCAAAGATTGTTGAATCATTATTCAATAATATATTATCTCAAATATGGCTCAATGTGCTTAACTGGTACGTCCTATTAACCTATCAGCAAATATGTATCCGAAAAAGAGGGATTCAGAGAGAATACTTGAAAAATTGCAATCATATTCTTATAGAGGAAATTGAGCCGGCCCGGGTAAGGGCGGAGAACTATTTTCGTTATTTCCAAACAGCTTCCTAGGTGCGCCGAATTTATACATCTAGTGATGACAGCTACAAGAAACCTTCATAGTAGTTTCGCCAAGATCGAAGAACCGAGGTTTCATCCTTCGATACTTCTACATACTCTTGTACGTGGCGACAAGTTATTATCGCTACCTGTATCCTCTCTAGATACAAATAACTGCTCGCACGTTACACTTACATACTATAGCTCTTCTGATCAATGCACATTACCAATAACACATAATTATTCTCTCCATCAGTCATACCCAAAAGAAGTAGGATGAGGTTAAGATGTAATGGTAGAGAAAGCTAACCGTTGGCCATCTGTTCCAGGTAACATAATTAGCTTGTACATATAATAGTGGTGATTCTTCTGAATTTACTGAAAGTAGGAATTCAAACAATTTCAAGAAGTTGTTTTGATACATATCACCATGATAGGCATCCTTGGTTTTTGAAGACAATATTAGTTCTACAATAGGAATAAAACCTGATGTACACCAACATTCATCGTTTTCACAGTTTTAGTGCTAGAATTTTGCCAGGAATGCATAGTCTTCAACTGTTTCAATTTCAAATGAATTCGTTGAATCATCTTCTTCGAAGTGCTCACTACGAAGGACAATTTTCTTGTTGAGTACAAAGTATTTTCATCTTTGTTGATCTTGCCAATTTTTGTCTTTTATTTTCATCTGAAAAAAATTGAAATGGAAACGTAACTATCAAGCCATCACTCTCTATTGTCGATCGTGAGTATTCGATTAAAATTGTAATTACAATGTCTTTATTTTATCCAAATTATTGTCAAGCAATACTACTGTCTAGTATATGCTGGTCAACTTGTACATACCAGTGAAAAGTCCTTCTTTTTGATAGCGATTTGTTCCATATGCAGAACACTATCTCACTATTTTTTTATCTCAAATTTATTACAATTGAGGAATTATTCAATTTCGAACTACAAAGAAATAATAACAATATTCCTTAAAGAAATTTGAACTAATGAAAAGAACATTTATTACATGAGTTATTACATTGGAGATAAGGATATATTTATTGGAAAAATATTGCACACAGAATTTACATACAGCAAAGTGATAGAGTAATTTCAATAGATGGAGAAACGCATTTCTCATCACTTCTTGTTCAATCTAAGCTTGTGAACAAGAAATTACGGATGAATGATTTTCAAATTTCACTCATATTCTTAGAACTTGTTCCTGTACTCGTTCAATATTAACCACCGATTCTACTAGGATTAAGTTTGATTATTTCCTGTGATATGAGTGTTAAGTATGGAAATTATAATTCATAGATGCGATTCGTACAGTTCAGACTGTTCGATAGTATCCATATTTTTTTGGGCAGCACCTTCACTCAAACAATTTCTGTATCCTTGCTTTTCTATATATGTCGAGTTGAACAAAGCAGTGGCATATTGTCAAAATACACACCTATACTACTTTAAACCACTAGAATTGAACATTTTCTGATTGCTCAATTAGGCCAAAGTCAAGCTTTAGACATTTAAACCCAACGACAGGTTTTTGCCAAGTCATAACTAAATGGATTACTTAAATCAACTACTTACTAGATAGCTCGTATACAAAGTGCATTATTATATAACAATACTTGCCATGGATGATTACGCATGCATTTTGGTACTTCTTGACAACACTGACTATTCTCAATTTTGCCTCACAGAAATATGTGAACAAATCTATGCTTCTTTGATTTTACATCCATGGAATTCACATTCAATTAGTTCTAATTATATAGTTATGTAATCATGAATAATATAACATTCTTCAACAGTAATGGAAGTTATACAAATAATTCCCTCTTTTGAGGTATTAAAATTTACTTCTGGCAACTCTGTCTCAAAATTTCACATATATTCTATCTGATTTCTCATCATCGGAAACCTCATTCGCATTATCAGAATACAATTTGAATCAAAGTATAATGAAAATTGAATATAATGGAAACGAAATACGATTGAAACAAACTCCAACCAAACGAATTAATCATGAATATTCATTTGAATTTGGATGCAAACCAAAATACATCAGAATTTAAACTTCATTATAAACATGTATGACAGTATCATTGGGATGAAAGCAAAATAGAGAAGTGAAAAAATATACAAGAAAACATTGATTGATGAAGCCTTAGAAACAAAAACGTAATTGAACTCTTCAATTGATAGAAATATTTGTTTATATTCAGATATATACGAGGAATTGTACTATTCGAGAGCAACTGCTTCAAATTGAAACAATTTAACTTTCTATCTAGATAATATTTTGATACTATTTCACATGCACGACCTTTCATAGCAGACGAAATAGCTATAATTTGTGATCTATATTCAGATTTTTGATTTAGCTCATTCGACTTTGCCTCAAATTTTAATGTTTCATATTTTGATATTTCATGGAATTGATTTTTGAATCATTTGTTACAGAAATTTCCTCATTTTCATTCCACTTTTTATTCTGTGAATGTATTATAAATGTTGTAGCTAGTTGCAGACAGAAATTGAATGAAATTTGGAATGTAAATTTGTAAGTGAATGAATTTTTATTCAAAAGAAGTGCAAATTTGTGATATCAAATGTTTGATTCAAATTGAACTCAATTATTCGTATATATTGCTTCAATCTTTAATATATATTAAAACTACATTCCATAGAACTGGACTTTTCAAAGGATAATTTGCAATATGAGATTGGTATCTGAATAACTGGGCATCAGTACGGATAATCTCATATATTGGTATTCTAAATTAAATGTCGGTTGGGAAGGAGAAAACTGAAATGCCAGTCATGAGATCATGGGAAAGAAATTCTTGCTAGAAATTGGTTGAGTCATACGGTTCGTCACTCTTCATATGGTAGTTAATTCAAGAAGTCAGCAATGATGGTAGCTATGCATTGTGTAGCGACTTTTAGGTGCTGTTGCCAACCTATAACTATACTGTCAGATAAGCATCGACTTGGAAGTTCTATTCAATTATGCAGCTACACACACAAACACACCAATTCCTATGTGTGCTATATTTTAGATAACATCGTCTGACGCACTGGTATACTGGTAACACGAGAAACTTATTGGAATACGCTGGAATTCATATCTCTGAAGTAATCATCACTCTACTTTTGAATGAAATTTGATCATATTCTGAATAGGTGCGCTGCTCTGTCTCTATCCTTCCGAACATATTGTTCAGGACCTGATCACTTTATCATATTTCGAGTCATGATTGAGGTAACTATTTATAGATAGTTTGAAGTTCCTTTGCCTAATTGGTCACGATAATTTTCAAACTTGATACTAAATTCATGCGACATTTCGGATAGCCAGGTAGAGAAAATGTATGATTCCATATTGAAATTATAGAATTTTGATTGAAACGCATCTTCCACATATTATTATTCACAAAAGTAAAATTTATTTGAGTTTTAATGATCTAAGAGAAATGCTTTAAGGTACGTGTTGATGAAAACTTTATAATTCTATTGTGTAATCATATATATATTTCCATTTCAAATGTTTCGAATTAACTTGAAAAAGCAGCCTGGGCAGTCGAAACATTCTACACGAATTTACTATAATATTTGGAAATCGAACTCCTTTCTTCACTCCATGGAATTTTAATTTTAGATCTGTCACTGCCATAAATATAACAATGTCAAATAAAACATAGGAATCTGAATTCGATTATCATGAAGTTTTGAAAAATAAGAATCAATTTTATCAACACAATCGTTTCTTTCAATTTGGATACTTCCTAATACTGAACGTTCATCACTATTTTTCTCCTTATCCAATATTTTTGTATTGTTGTAGTCGAGTGAATAGTTTGTGTCGTTCATATGTTCAGTAAGTTTCCTTCATCAAAGTATTGGGAAGATGATATATTTTTTCACAATCTTCACAAGGGATAGGATGAATAGAATGGGTTACTCTTTTAAAAGGTACGTCACTCTTCATTTTAGTTGAAAACTATCCTGGTTTGAATATTTTACATGACATATATGTAGATCATGAAGTTTTACTATATTGGTTAATTTTCTATAGATACCATTGATATATGGTAATGACAAGTAATGTTTTTCTTTTAATCTTTCATTACTGGTATTGGGTTACTAGAGGAAATATAAAATTTATCAATTTTGTCATCAGTTAGAGAATTGACTAAATTCATGAGATAACCATTCTTCATCAAAGTTTCTTTTTTTTTCAATTCATATAGCACTTAGTTCAGAAGCATTTTTTGTTTGATACCTCCATCTATCAGATTCATAATAACATTCTTCTTATATTCTTCAGGTATATCAGAATTGGAATTGGTATATCTCCCTGACCAAGTAGGTTTGGTGTAAGATTGAGTTAGAATTTCATAGTTTGGTTTCCGTACTAATGTTAATCTAAACAAATTATTTCATCATTACTTTCAGTTTCAATAGTGAATTGTAATTCATGGTGGAAAGAATTGACAGAACTGACAAATTCATAACAGTTATCTATTGAGATGGCAGCGATACATCATCAACATATGGTAAGGAGAAAGTTTTCTTCAAGGAATTACATGACTATCTGGGCTATGATACTTGATATTGGAGAACTCATTGGACAACTATCTAGCTGTTTATAACAATCATCTTTATATTGTCAAAAATTAGGTGTGAATGAATATTCTATAGCTATCAAGAATTTATTCTAGGTGAATTTGTGTATAGTTTTATTTCATCTCATTTATTCCGAATTATTTGTGTAGCTAATCCTGGAGGTATATTGTATATGCAGATATGACATCCAATGATACTGAGATATAATTCTTTGATATTGTAATTTCGTCAATGAATTCTTCGAAAACCAAAAAAAAATAAAAATATATATATATATATATATATATATATATATATATATATATATATATATATATATATATATATATATATATAACTTAAGAGATATAGAATTAAATTTTCTGAATTATGAAGATAACTTAGATAATTTAACATAGGATTATAAAGATGAATAAACGTAAAAGATTGAACCATAGGCGGGATTCGAACCCACATTTCTGGATTTCTAGTCCAGGGTGTTTACCAATTACACCACTTCGGTCCTGTTAGATTTTTATATTTTTGTAAATATAAACCTCCGAAAGGATAGTAGATCATTGATGAACACAATGCGATTCGATGCCCTACCATCGATCAACTATTCACGCACATTCATCTGAAGTTCAGTCGTTTTTTGAAGTAAGGATTGTAGGTTAGTACTGCTATGGTTGGCAGTTACTTGACAGTTCTTATTCAAATGACAGCATCCCGGTTCTTATATATTTCAATAGAACTGACTGAGAATTGTTCTGGTTAATTATAAACAAGTTTAAAGTTTCTTTGCCTAATTGGCCACTATCGTGTATGTAACTTAAGAGATATAGAATTAAATTTTCTGAATTATGAAGATAACTTAGATAATTTAACATAGGATTATAAAGATGAATAAACGTAAAAGATTGAACCATAGGCGGGATTCGAACCCACATTTCTGGATTTCTAGTCCAGGGTGTTTACCAATTACACCACTTCGGTCCTGTTAGATTTTTATATTTTTGTAAATATAAACCTCCGAAAGGATAGTAGATCATTGATGAACACAATGCGATTCGATGCCCTACCATCGATCAACTATTCACGCACATTCATCTGAAGTTCAGTCGTTTTTTGAAGTAAGGATTGTAGGTTAGTACTGCTATGGTTGGCAGTTACTTAACAGTTCTTATTCAAATGACAGCATCCCGGTTCTTATATATTTCAATAGAACTGACTGAGAATTGTTCTGGTTAATTATAAACAAGTTTAAAGTTTCTTTGCCTAATTGGCCACTATCGTGTATGTAACTTAAGAGATATAGAATTAAATTTTCTGAATTATGAAGATAACTTAGATAATTTAACATAGGATTATAAAGATGAATAAACGTAAAAGATTGAACCATAGGCGGGATTCGAACCCACATTTCTGGATTTCTAGTCCAGGGTGTTTACCAATTACACCACTTCGGTCCTGTTAGATTTTTATATTTTTGTAAATATAAACCTCCGAAAGGATAGTAGATCATTGATGAACACAATGCGATTCGATGCCCTACCATCGATCAACTATTCACGCACATTCATCTGAAGTTCAGTCGTTTTTTGAAGTAAGGATTGTAGGTTAGTACTGCTATGGTTGGCAGTTACTTGACAGTTCTTATTCAAATGACAGCATCCCGGTTCTTATATATTTCAATAGAACTGACTGAGAATTGTTCTGGTTAATTATAAACAAGTTTAAAGTTTCTTTGCCTAATTGGCCACTATCGTGTATGTAACTTAAGAGATATAGAATTAAATTTTCTGAATTATGAAGATAACTTAGATAATTTAACATAGGATTATAAAGATGAATAAACGTAAAAGATTGAACCATAGGCGGGATTCGAACCCACATTTCTGGATTTCTAGTCCAGGGTGTTTACCAATTACACCACTTCGGTCCTGTTAGATTTTTATATTTTTGTAAATATAAACCTCCGAAAGGATAGTAGATCATCGATGAACACAATGCGATTCGATGCCCTACCATCGATCAACTATTCACGCACATTCATCTGAAGTTCAGTCGTTTTTTGAAGTAAGGATTGTAGGTTAGTACTGCTATGGTTGGCAGTTACTTGACAGTTCTTATTCAAATGACAGCATCCCGGTTCTTATATATTTCAATAGAACTGACTGAGAATTGTTCTGGTTAATTATAAACAAGTTTAAAGTTTCTTTGCCTAATTGGCCACTATCGTGTATGTAACTTAAGAGATATAGAATTAAATTTTCTGAATTATGAAGATAACTTAGATAATTTAACATAGGATTATAAAGATGAATAAACGTAAAAGATTGAACCATAGGCGGGATTCGAACCCACATTTCTGGATTTCTAGTCCAGGGTGTTTACCAATTACACCACTTCGGTCCTGTTAGATTTTTATATTTTTGTAAATATAAACCTCCGAAAGGATAGTAGATCATTGATGAACACAATGCGATTCGATGCCCTACCATCGATCAACTATTCACGCACATTCATCTGAAGTTCAGTCGTTTTTTGAAGTAAGGATTGTAGGTTAGTACTGCTATGGTTGGCAGTTACTTGACAGTTCTTATTCAAATGACAGCATCCCGGTTCTTATATATTTCAATAGAACTGACTGAGAATTGTTCTGGTTAATTATAAACAAGTTTAAAGTTTCTTTGCCTAATTGGCCACTATCGTGTATGTAACTTAAGAGATATAGAATTAAATTTTCTGAATTATGAAGATAACTTAGATAATTTAACATAGGATTATAAAGATGAATAAACGTAAAAGATTGAACCATAGGCGGGATTCGAACCCACATTTCTGGATTTCTAGTCCAGGGTGTTTACCAATTACACCACTTCGGTCCTGTTAGATTTTTATATTTTTGTAAATATAAACCTCCGAAAGGATAGTAGATCATTGATGAACACAATGCGATTCGATGCCCTACCATCGATCAACTATTCACGCACATTCATCTGAAGTTCAGTCGTTTTTTGAAGTAAGGATTGTAGGTTAGTACTGCTATGGTTGGCAGTTACTTAACAGTTCTTATTCAAATGACAGCATCCCGGTTCTTATATATTTCAATAGAACTGACTGAGAATTGTTCTGGTTAATTATAAACAAGTTTAAAGTTTCTTTGCCTAATTGGCCACTATCGTGTATGTAACTTAAGAGATATAGAATTAAATTTTCTGAATTATGAAGATAACTTAGATAATTTAACATAGGATTATAAAGATGAATAAACGTAAAAGATTGAACCATAGGCGGGATTCGAACCCACATTTCTGGATTTCTAGTCCAGGGTGTTTACCAATTACACCACTTCGGTCCTGTTAGATTTTTATATTTTTGTAAATATAAACCTCCGAAAGGATAGTAGATCATTGATGAACACAATGCGATTCGATGCCCTACCATCGATCAACTATTCACGCACATTCATCTGAAGTTCAGTCGTTTTTTGAAGTAAGGATTGTAGGTTAGTACTGCTATGGTTGGCAGTTACTTGACAGTTCTTATTCAAATGACAGCATCCCGGTTCTTATATATTTCAATAGAACTGACTGAGAATTGTTCTGGTTAATTATAAACAAGTTTAAAGTTTCTTTGCCTAATTGGCCACTATCGTG
The DNA here is from genome assembly GCA_958510875.1 of Endomychus coccineus. Lineage (NCBI taxonomy): Eukaryota > Metazoa > Arthropoda > Insecta > Coleoptera > Endomychidae > Endomychus > Endomychus coccineus. The sequence continues at coordinate 184,002,931 of OY294067.1, read as the reverse complement.
TATGTAACTTAAGAGATATAGAATTAAATTTTCTGAATTATGAAGATAACTTAGATAATTTAACATAGGATTATAAAGATGAATAAACGTAAAAGATTGAACCATAGGCGGGATTCGAACCCACATTTCTGGATTTCTAGTCCAGGGTGTTTACCAATTACACCACTTCGGTCCTGTTAGATTTTTATATTTTTGTAAATATAAACCTCCGAAAGGATAGTAGATCATCGATGAACACAATGCGATTCGATGCCCTACCATCGATCAACTATTCACGCACATTCATCTGAAGTTCAGTCGTTTTTTGAAGTAAGGATTGTAGGTTAGTACTGCTATGGTTGGCAGTTACTTGACAGTTCTTATTCAAATGACAGCATCCCGGTTCTTATATATTTCAATAGAACTGACTGAGAATTGTTCTGGTTAATTATAAACAAGTTTAAAGTTTCTTTGCCTAATTGGCCACTATCGTGTATGTAACTTAAGAGATATAGAATTAAATTTTCTGAATTATGAAGATAACTTAGATAATTTAACATAGGATTATAAAGATGAATAAACGTAAAAGATTGAACCATAGGCGGGATTCGAACCCACATTTCTGGATTTCTAGTCCAGGGTGTTTACCAATTACACCACTTCGGTCCTGTTAGATTTTTATATTTTTGTAAATATAAACCTCCGAAAGGATAGTAGATCATCGATGAACACAATGCGATTCGATGCCCTACCATCGATCAACTATTCACGCACATTCATCTGAAGTTCAGTCGTTTTTTGAAGTAAGGATTGTAGGTTAGTACTGCTATGGTTGGCAGTTACTTGACAGTTCTTATTCAAATGACAGCATCCCGGTTCTTATATATTTCAATAGAACTGACTGAGAATTGTTCTGGTTAATTATAAACAAGTTTAAAGTTTCTTTGCCTAATTGGCCACTATCGTGTATGTAACTTAAGAGATATAGAATTAAATTTTCTGAATTATGAAGATAACTTAGATAATTTAACATAGGATTATAAAGATGAATAAACGTAAAAGATTGAACCATAGGCGGGATTCGAACCCACATTTCTGGATTTCTAGTCCAGGGTGTTTACCAATTACACCACTTCGGTCCTGTTAGATTTTTATATTTTTGTAAATATAAACCTCCGAAAGGATAGTAGATCATTGATGAACACAATGCGATTCGATGCCCTACCATCGATCAACTATTCACGCACATTCATCTGAAGTTCAGTCGTTTTTTGAAGTAAGGATTGTAGGTTAGTACTGCTATGGTTGGCAGTTACTTGACAGTTCTTATTCAAATGACAGCATCCCGGTTCTTATATATTTCAATAGAACTGACTGAGAATTGTTCTGGTTAATTATAAACAAGTTTAAAGTTTCTTTGCCTAATTGGCCACTATCGTGTATGTAACTTAAGAGATATAGAATTAAATTTTCTGAATTATGAAGATAACTTAGATAATTTAACATAGGATTATAAAGATGAATAAACGTAAAAGATTGAACCATAGGCGGGATTCGAACCCACATTTCTGGATTTCTAGTCCAGGGTGTTTACCAATTACACCACTTCGGTCCTGTTAGATTTTTATATTTTTGTAAATATAAACCTCCGAAAGGATAGTAGATCATTGATGAACACAATGCGATTCGATGCCCTACCATCGATCAACTATTCACGCACATTCATCTGAAGTTCAGTCGTTTTTTGAAGTAAGGATTGTAGGTTAGTACTGCTATGGTTGGCAGTTACTTAACAGTTCTTATTCAAATGACAGCATCCCGGTTCTTATATATTTCAATAGAACTGACTGAGAATTGTTCTGGTTAATTATAAACAAGTTTAAAGTTTCTTTGCCTAATTGGCCACTATCGTGTATGTAACTTAAGAGATATAGAATTAAATTTTCTGAATTATGAAGATAACTTAGATAATTTAACATAGGATTATAAAGATGAATAAACGTAAAAGATTGAACCATAGGCGGGATTCGAACCCACATTTCTGGATTTCTAGTCCAGGGTGTTTACCAATTACACCACTTCGGTCCTGTTAGATTTTTATATTTTTGTAAATATAAACCTCCGAAAGGATAGTAGATCATTGATGAACACAATGCGATTCGATGCCCTACCATCGATCAACTATTCACGCACATTCATCTGAAGTTCAGTCGTTTTTTGAAGTAAGGATTGTAGGTTAGTACTGCTATGGTTGGCAGTTACTTGACAGTTCTTATTCAAATGACAGCATCCCGGTTCTTATATATTTCAATAGAACTGACTGAGAATTGTTCTGGTTAATTATAAACAAGTTTAAAGTTTCTTTGCCTAATTGGCCACTATCGTGTATGTAACTTAAGAGATATAGAATTAAATTTTCTGAATTATGAAGATAACTTAGATAATTTAACATAGGATTATAAAGATGAATAAACGTAAAAGATTGAACCATAGGCGGGATTCGAACCCACATTTCTGGATTTCTAGTCCAGGGTGTTTACCAATTACACCACTTCGGTCCTGTTAGATTTTTATATTTTTGTAAATATAAACCTCCGAAAGGATAGTAGATCATCGATGAACACAATGCGATTCGATGCCCTACCATCGATCAACTATTCACGCACATTCATCTGAAGTTCAGTCGTTTTTTGAAGTAAGGATTGTAGGTTAGTACTGCTATGGTTGGCAGTTACTTGACAGTTCTTATTCAAATGACAGCATCCCGGTTCTTATATATTTCAATAGAACTGACTGAGAATTGTTCTGGTTAATTATAAACAAGTTTAAAGTTTCTTTGCCTAATTGGCCACTATCGTGTATGTAACTTAAGAGATATAGAATTAAATTTTCTGAATTATGAAGATAACTTAGATAATTTAACATAGGATTATAAAGATGAATAAACGTAAAAGATTGAACCATAGGCGGGATTCGAACCCACATTTCTGGATTTCTAGTCCAGGGTGTTTACCAATTACACCACTTCGGTCCTGTTAGATTTTTATATTTTTGTAAATATAAACCTCCGAAAGGATAGTAGATCATTGATGAACACAATGCGATTCGATGCCCTACCATCGATCAACTATTCACGCACATTCATCTGAAGTTCAGTCGTTTTTTGAAGTAAGGATTGTAGGTTAGTACTGCTATGGTTGGCAGTTACTTGACAGTTCTTATTCGAATGACAGCATCCCGGTTCTTATATATTTCAATAGAACTGACTGAGAATTGTTCTGGTTAATTATAAACAAGTTTAAAGTTTCTTTGCCTAATTGGCCACTATCGTGTATGTAACTTAAGAGATATAGAATTAAATTTTCTGAATTATGAAGATAACTTAGATAATTTAACATAGGATTATAAAGATGAATAAACGTTAAAGATTGAACCATAGGCGGGATTCGAACCCACATTTCTGGATTTCTAGTCCAGGGTGTTTACCAATTACACCACTTCGGTCCTGTTAGATTTTTATATTTTTGTAAATATAAACCTCCGAAAGGATAGTAGATCATTGATGAACACAATGCGATTCGATGCCCTACCATCGATCAACTATTCACGCACATTCATCTGAAGTTCAGTCGTTTTTTGAAGTAAGGATTGTAGGTTAGTACTGCTATGGTTGGCAGTTACTTGACAGTTCTTATTCAAATGACAGCATCCCGGTTCTTATATATTTCAATAGAACTGACTGAGAATTGTTCTGGTTAATTATAAACAAGTTTAAAGTTTCTTTGCCTAATTGGCCACTATCGTGTATGTAACTTAAGAGATATAGAATTAAATTTTCTGAATTATGAAGATAACTTAGATAATTTAACATAGGATTATAAAGATGAATAAACGTAAAAGATTGAACCATAGGCGGGATTCGAACCCACATTTCTGGATTTCTAGTCCAGGGTGTTTACCAATTACACCACTTCGGTCCTGTTAGATTTTTATATTTTTGTAAATATAAACCTCCGAAAGGATAGTAGATCATTGATGAACACAATGCGATTCGATGCCCTACCATCGATCAACTATTCACGCACATTCATCTGAAGTTCAGTCGTTTTTTGAAGTAAGGATTGTAGGTTAGTACTGCTATGGTTGGCAGTTACTTGACAGTTCTTATTCAAATGACAGCATCCCGGTTCTTATATATTTCAATAGAACTGACTGAGAATTGTTCTGGTTAATTATAAACAAGTTTAAAGTTTCTTTGCCTAATTGGCCACTATCGTGTATGTAACTTAAGAGATATAGAATTAAATTTTCTGAATTATGAAGATAACTTAGATAATTTAACATAGGATTATAAAGATGAATAAACGTAAAAGATTGAACCATAGGCGGGATTCGAACCCACATTTCTGGATTTCTAGTCCAGGGTGTTTACCAATTACACCACTTCGGTCCTGTTAGATTTTTATATTTTTGTAAATATAAACCTCCGAAAGGATAGTAGATCATTGATGAACACAATGCGATTCGATGCCCTACCATCGATCAACTATTCACGCACATTCATCTGAAGTTCAGTCGTTTTTTGAAGTAAGGATTGTAGGTTAGTACTGCTATGGTTGGCAGTTACTTGACAGTTCTTATTCAAATGACAGCATCCCGGTTCTTATATATTTCAATAGAACTGACTGAGAATTGTTCTGGTTAATTATAAACAAGTTTAAAGTTTCTTTGCCTAATTGGCCACTATCGTGTATGTAACTTAAGAGATATAGAATTAAATTTTCTGAATTATGAAGATAACTTAGATAATTTAACATAGGATTATAAAGATGAATAAACGTAAAAGATTGAACCATAGGCGGGATTCGAACCCACATTTCTGGATTTCTAGTCCAGGGTGTTTACCAATTACACCACTTCGGTCCTGTTAGATTTTTATATTTTTGTAAATATAAACCTCCGAAAGGATAGTAGATCATTGATGAACACAATGCGATTCGATGCCCTACCATCGATCAACTATTCACGCACATTCATCTGAAGTTCAGTCGTTTTTTGAAGTAAGGATTGTAGGTTAGTACTGCTATGGTTGGCAGTTACTTGACAGTTCTTATTCAAATGACAGCATCCCGGTTCTTATATATTTCAATAGAACTGACTGAGAATTGTTCTGGTTAATTATAAACAAGTTTAAAGTTTCTTTGCCTAATTGGCCACTATCGTGTATGTAACTTAAGAGATATAGAATTAAATTTTCTGAATTATGAAGATAACTTAGATAATTCAACATAGGATTATAAAGATGAATAAACGTAAAAGATTGAACCATAGCAGTACTAACCTACAATCCTTACTTCAAAAAACGACTGAACTTCAGATGAATGTGCGTGAATAGTTGATCGATGGTAGGGCATCGAATCGCATTGTGTTCATCAATGATCTACTATCCTTTCGGAGGTTTATATTTACAAAAATATAAAAATCTAACAGGACCGAAGTGGTGTAATTGGTAAATACCCTGGACTAGAAATCTAGAAATGTGGGTTCGAATCCCGCCTATGGTTCAATCTTTTACGTTTATTCATCTTTATAATCCTATGTTAAATTATCTAAGTTATCTTCATAATTCAGAAAATTTAATTCTATATCTCTTAAGTTACATATACGATAATAGCCAATTAGGCAAAGAAACTTTAAACTTGTTTATAATTAACCAGAACAATTCTCAGTCAGTTCTATTGAAATATATAAGAACCGGGATGCTGTCATTTGAATAAGAACTGTCAAGTAACTGCCAACCATAGCAATACTAACCTACAATCCTTACTTCAAAAAACGACTGAACTTCAGATGAATGTGCGTGAATAGTTGATCGATGGTAGGGCATCGAATCGCATTGTGTTCATCAATGATCTACTATCCTTTCGGAGGTTTATATTTACAAAAATATAAAAATCTAACAGGACCGAAGTGGTGTAATTGGTAAACACCCTGGACTAGAAATCCAGAAATGTGGGTTCGAATCCCGCCTATGGTTCAATCTTTTACGTTTATTCATCTTTATAATCCTATATTAAATTATCTAAGTTATCTTCATAATTCAGAAAATTTAATTCTATATCTCTTAAGTTACATACACGATAGTGGCCAATTAGGCAAAGAAACTTTAAACTTGTTTATAATTAACCAGAACAATTCTCAGTCAGTTCTATTGAAATATATAAGAACCGGGATGCTGTCATTTGAATAAGAACTGTCAAGTAACTGCCAACCATAGCAGTACTAACCTACAATCCTTACTTCAAAAAACGACTGAACTTCAGATGAATGTGCGTGAATAGTTGATCGATGGTAGGGCATCGAATCGCATTGTGTTCATCAATGATCTACTATCCTTTCGGAGGTTTATATTTACAAAAATATAAAAATCTAACAGGACCGAAGTGGTGTAATTGGTAAACACCCTGGACTAGAAATCCAGAAATGGTGGTTCGAATCCCGCCTATGGTTCAATCTTTAACGTTTATTCATCTTTATAATCCTATGTTAAATTATCTAAGTTATCTTCATAATTCAGAAAATTTAATTCTATATCTCTTAAGTTACATACACGATAGTGGCCAATTAGGCAAAGAAACTTTAAACTTGTTTATAATTAACCAGAACAATTCTCAGTCAGTTCTATTGAAATATATAAGAACCGGGATGCTGTCATTTGAATAAGAACTGTCAAGTAACTGCCAACCATAGCAGTACTAACCTACAATCCTTACTTCAAAAAACGACTGAACTTCAGATGAATGTGCGTGAATAGTTGATCGATGGTAGGGCATCGAATCGCATTGTGTTCATCAATGATCTACTATCCTTTCGGAGGTTTATATTTACAAAAATATAAAAATCTAACAGGACCGAAGTGGTGTAATTGGTAAACACCCTGGACTAGAAATCCAGAAATGTGGGTTCGAATCCCGCCTATGGTTCAATCTTTTACGTTTATTCATCTTTATAATCCTATGTTAAATTATCTAAGTTATCTTCATAATTCAGAAAATTTAATTCTATATCTCTTAAGTTACATACACGATAGTGGCCAATTAGGCAAAGAAACTTTAAACTTGTTTATAATTAACCAGAACAATTCTCAGTCAGTTCTATTGAAATATATAAGAACCGGGATGCTGTCATTTGAATAAGAACTGTCAAGTAACTGCCAACCATAGCAGTACTAACCTACAATCCTTACTTCAAAAAACGACTGAACTTCAGATGAATGGGCGTGAATAGTTGATCGATGGTAGGGCATCGAATCGCATTGTGTTCATCAATGATCTACTATCCTTTCGGAGGTTTATATTTACAAAAATATAAAAATCTAACAGGACCGAAGTGGTGTAATTGGTAAACACCCTGGACTAGAAATCCAGAAATGTGGGTTCGAATCCCGCCTATGGTTCAATCTTTTACGTTTATTCATCTTTATAATCCTATGTTAAATTATCTAAGTTATCTTCATAATTCAGAAAATTTAATTCTATATCTCTTAAGTTACATACACGATAGTGGCCAATTAGGCAAAGAAACTTTAAACTTGTTTATAATTAACCAGAACAATTCTCAGTCAGTTCTATTGAAATATATAAGAACCGGGATGCTGTCATTTGAATAAGAACTGTCAAGTAACTGCCAACCATAACAGTACTAACCTACAATCCTTACTTCAAAAAACGACTGAACTTCAGATGAATGTGCGTGAATAGTTGATCGATGGTAGGGCATCGAATCGCATTGTGTTCATCAATGATCTACTATCCTTTCGGAGGTTTATATTTACAAAAATATAAAAATCTAACAGGACCGAAGTGGTGTAATTGGTAAACACCCTGGACTAGAAATCCAGAAATGTGGGTTCGAATCCCGCCTATGGTTCAATCTTTAACGTTTATTCATCTTTATAATCCTATGTTAAATTATCTAAGTTATCTTCATAATTCAGAAAATTTAATTCTATATCTCTTAAGTTACATACACGTTAGTGGCCAATTAGGCAAAGAAACTTTAAACTTGTTTATAATTAACCAGAACAATTCTCAGTCAGTTCTATTGAAATATATAAGAACCGTAATGCTGTCATTTGAATAAGAACTGTCAAGTAACTGCCAACCATAGCAGTACTAACCTACAATCCTTACTTCAAAAAACGACTGAACTTCAGATGAATGTGCGTGAATAGTTGATCGATGGTAGGGCATCGAATCGCATTGTGTTCATCAATGATCTACTATCCTTTCGGAGGTTTATATTTACAAAAATATAAAAATCTAACAGGACCGAAGTGGTGTAATTGGTAAACACCCTGGACTAGAAATCCAGAAATGTGGGTTCGAATCCCGCCTATGGTTCAATCTTTTACGTTTATTCATCTTTATAATCCTATGTTAAATTATCTAAGTTATCTTCATAATTCAGAAAATTTAATTCTATATCTCTTAAGTTACATACACGATAGTGGCCAATTAGGCAAAGAAACTTTAAACTTGTTTATAATTAACCAGAACAATTCTCAGTCAGTTCTATTGAAATATATAAGAACCGGGATGCTGTCATTTGAATAAGAACTGTCAAGTAACTGCCAACCATAGCAGTACTAACCTACAATCCTTACTTCAAAAAACGACTGAACTTCAGATGAATGTGCGTGAATAGTTGATCGATGGTAGGGCATCGAATCGCATTGTGTTCATCAATGATCTACTATCCTTTCGGAGGTTTATATTTACAAAAATATAAAAATCTAACAGGACCGAAGTGGTGTAATTGGTAAACACCCTGGACTAGAAATCCAGAAATGTGGGTTCGAATCCCGCCTATGGTTCAATCTTTTACGTTTATTCATCTTTATAATCCTATGTTAAATTATCTAAGTTATCTTCATAATTCAGAAAATTTAATTCTATATCTCTTAAGTTACATACACGATAGTGGCCAATTAGGCAAAGAAACTTTAAACTTGTTTATAATTAACCAGAACAATTCTCAGTCAGTTCTATTGAAATATATAAGAACCGGGATGCTGTCATTTGAATAAGAACTGTCAAGTAACTGCCAACCATAGCAGTACTAACCTACAATCCTTACTTCAAAAAACGACTGAACTTCAGATGAATGTGCGTGAATAGTTGATCGATGGTAGGGCATCGAATCGCATTGTGTTCATCAATGATCTACTATCCTTTCGGAGGTTTATATTTACAAAAATATAAAAATCTAACAGGACCGAAGTGGTGTAATTGGTAAACACCCTGGACTAGAAATCCAGAAATGTGGGTTCGAATCCCGCCTATGGTTCAATCTTTTACGTTTATTCATCTTTATAATCCTATGTTAAATTATCTAAGTTATCTTCATAATTCAGAAAATTTAATTCTATATCTCTCAAGTTACATACACGATAGTGGCCAATTAGGCAAAGAAACTTTAAACTTGTTTATAATTAACCAGAACAATTCTCAGTCAGTTCTATTGAAATATATAAGAACCGGGATGCTGTCATTTGAATAAGAACTGTCAAGTAACTGCCAACCATAGCAGTACTAACCTACAATCCTTACTTCAAAAAACGACTGAACTTCAGATGAATGTGGGTGAATAGTTGATCGATGGTAGGGCATCGAATCGCATTGTGTTCATCAATGATCTACTATCCTTTCGGAGGTTTATATTTACAAAAATATAAAAATCTAACAGGACCGAAGTGGTGTAATTGGTAAACACCCTGGACTAGAAATCCAGAAATGTGGGTTCGAATCCCGCCTATGGTTCAATCTTTTACGTTTATTCATCTTTATAATCCTATGTTAAATTATCTAAGTTATCTTCATAATTCAGAAAATTTAATTCTATATCTCTTAAGTTACATACACGATAGTGGCCAATTAGGCAAAGAAACTTTAAACTTGTTTATAATTAACCAGAACAATTCTCAGTCAGTTCTATTGAAATATATAAGAACCGGGATGCTGTCATTTGAATAAGAACTGTCAAGTAACTGCCAACCATGGCAGTACTAACCTACAATCCTTACTTCAAAAAACGACTGAACTTCAGATGAATGTGCGTGAATAGTTGATCGATGGTAGGGCATCGAATCGCATTGTGTTCATCAATGATCTACTATCCTTTCGGAGGTTTATATTTACAAAAATATAAAAATCTAACAGGACCGAAGTGGTGTAATTGGTAAACACCCTGGACTAGAAATCCAGAAATGTGGGTTCGAATCCCGCCTATGGTTCAATCTTTTACGTTTATTCATCTTTATAATCCTATGTTAAATTATCTAAGTTATCTTCATAATTCAGAAAATTTAATTCTATATCTCTTAAGTTACATACACGATAGTGGCCAATTAGGCAAAGAAACTTTAAACTTGTTTATATATATATATATATATATATATATATATATATATATATATATATATATATATATATATATATATGTAGAACTGGATTCTCGGGTATTGATCCGCGTTGTGTGGTTTCGGTGCTCAAAAGGACCAATTTCACGACGTTTCGGCAAAGTCGCTTTTCCATCTTCAGGTGATTCGACCGTAGAGTCTGGAAAATCTAGGCGAACTGACGCTTACTTGGAGGGACAGGTATTCATATCCCCCGTTATGCTTGACCTTTGGACTTTCGAACTATTTCACGCTTGGTTGATTTCTACGTGTTTGGCTCTGAGTGACACGTTTGGATGACGTCATTGCGACGCTGGAATCAGCCGGAAAGTTTCCGTGACCTGTTGCACGTGCACTGGATATCACGTTCTCTCTTGTTTTTGGTTGTATCTTCCGACTTTCTAAAGCGGGTTTCCATGTTGCTGGTAATCTTAGTCCGTCATCTCGTTTGTTAAGACTATGTGGACGTTTCTCGATCTCTATTGCCTCCCTGGTTATTCTGGTGTAGAAGTGTTCAATGTTGACTAGAGTCTTTGTGCCGCTAAAGTTGATCATATGCCCCGTACTCCTTACATGTTCAGCTAGTGAAGACGTGGTTTCGTTTTTCGACACAGCGTTTGCATGTTCAGTCTTTCGCACATCAATTTGTCTGCTGGTCTGTCCGATGTATGTCTTTTCACAATTACCACATGGCACCTCGTACACTCCTAAGGTTGTTTTGATATCATGACGGCTCAGTATTTTGCAGATTTTGTCAGTTGTGCCTTTTATTTAAAGTAGAAAAGCGTTTCCCACTGGTTGATCTTCATTGTTGACATCCTTTTCATTTTTGCGTTGAGAGTTACGAATCTGTTTTCTTGAATAGCCATTCATCCTAAGGGCTGCTCGGATGGTTTCCATTTCTCCATCGAAGTTCTCCGCATCAGCGAGACGTTTTGACCTTGTCATGAGAGTATTTACGACTGATTGTAGCTGGGATGGATGGTGATGCGAGTTACTATTCAAATATCGGTTCGTGTGGGTCTTTTTTCTGAATACTGTATGTCCCAAACTGCCGTCAGTTTTCTCTGTTACCAAAACGTCTAGAAATGGTAATTGGTTGTTCTCTGCGGCTTCTATTGTGAATTTTATTCGATCATGGATTCCATTCAGGTGATCGAGAAACCCTCTTAGTTGTCCTTCTCCATGTGGCCAAATAACGAAAATATCATCTACATATCTGAGCCAAAGTTTGGGTTCCAGTTGCGCTGTATTAAGAGCTTTAATTTCAAAATCCTCCATGAAAAGATTTGCGATCACTGGTGAGATTGGTGATCCCATCGGTGCTCCTTCGATTCGCCTATATCGCTGTCCCTCGTACATAAAGTAAGTATTGGCTACACAGTGTTTGGCCAAGTCAATAATGTATCCTTCCGGTTTGTATTTATGTTGGATGATCTCTAGGGCTTCGTTTATGGGTACTTGTGTGAACAAGGATGCTACGTTGAAGCTTACTAATATGTCGTCAGGTCCTACTATTTGCATATCTAGAAGTTCGATAAAGTGTTCCGCGTTCCTCACATACGATGATGCTGTCTCAACGTGTGGTTGTAACTTCTTGGCTAGGAATCTTGCTAATGCATGTGATGGTGAGCCGATAGAGCTTACTATTGGTCTCAGAGGTACTGCTGGCTTGTGTATTTTTGGGAGACCATACAGTTTCGGGCATCTGGATGATTTTTCTCTTGGAATGAGATGTAACTGTAACTCAGGGTCGATAGGAGATTTCTTGATTTTCGCTTTCGTTGTTTTCTCTAGATATGTAGTGGGATCAGACCTAATCTTCTTGTAAGTTGGATAGTTCAATAGCGCAGCCATCTTGGTTCTGTAGTCATTTGTGTTCATGACAACGGTTGCATTTCCTTTATCTGCTGGTAGGATGATGATGCTTTCGTTCTCTCGAAGAGTTTTCAGTGCTAGGAACTCGTCGTGTGAAATGTTCCTTTTAGGTTGCTTCGAGGTTCGTAGAATACGCGAGACATCTTGGCGAATAATCTCTGCTTCACTTTTATCCTGCAGCGGAGTTATAGCAGATTCCACGTTGCAAATGATGTCTTCCAATGGAATGCGTGCCGGTGCAATAGCGAAGTTAAAACCTTTAGCAAGGACATCCATGAAGGCCTTATTCAAAGAATGGTCGGATAAGTTATGGACAACTTTGACAGGATCTATGTTTGTGCTGTCTCCCTCAGGTTTCTGGGTGTCTTTCAGATGATTGAACTTCTTCTTCTGTTTCTCTACAGTTATTTCAGTGTTTTTCTCAGCTCTGAACTCGGCAAGCTGGTCAATTCTTTTCCAAAGTAAAGGATTGATTTCATTGCTGAGATAGAGGTGAACACGTAGTAGCTTGCTGTCAGTATCATCCAGAATTCTTCTTGTTTGGTGAATGGCATCTCGAAGCAGTGCAAAACTCGTTCTTCTCAAGATGTTCTTCGTACTAGTTGTCTTTGTGTGATACGAAAGTTTCATACAGGTTGGAATAATCTTCTGGTCCCGGCAGCGGCGTAGAAAGGTAAGGTCGCACAAAAGTTTCGATCTCTTTGTTCTCAACTTCTCGAAACTTCTTGTTTGATGGAAAACCTCCTCCCCGTAGAGGTTAATTATGTTTCTTCTTAGGTTCTCGCGGATGTAATGTGTAGAACTGGATTCTCGGGTATTGATCCGCGTTGTGTGGTTTCGGTCCTCAAAAGGACCAATTTCACGACGTTTCGGCAAAGTCGCATTTGCCGTCTTCAGGTGATTCGACCGTAGAGTCTGGGAAATCCAGGCGAACTGACGAATACTTGGAGGGACAGGTATTTATATCCCCCGTTATGCTTGACCTTTGGACTTTCGAACTATTTCACGCTTGGTTGATTTCTACGTGTTTGGCTCCGAGTGACACGTTTGGATGACGTCATTGCGACGCTGGAATCAGCCGGAAAGTTTCCGTGACCTGTTGCACGTGCACTGGATCCAGTGCACGTGCAACAGGTCACTTCCAGAAGATGGCAAATGCGACTTTGCCGAAACGTCGTGAAATTGGTCCTTTTGAGGACCGAAACCACACAACGCGGATCAATACCCGAGAATCCAGTTCTACATATATATATATATATATATATATATATATATATATATATAATATATATAATCTCATGTGCCATCTTCAGGTCTTCTCTTCAGGGCTGCTCCTCTGCTTTGAGTTAACTTGAAACTGTTCCAGTATATATATATATATATATATATATATATATATATATAACTGGAACAGTTTCAAGTTAACTCAAAGCAGAGCAGCAGCCCTGAAGAGAAAACCTGAAGATAGCACATGAGATTTTGCCGGAACGTCGTCCTATCAATGGTTTCTATCCTACGACAACGCGGAGTATATCCCGGCAACCCGATACAGCATATATATATATATATATATATATATATATATATATATATATATATATATATATATATATATGTATATATATATATATGTAAATTATATAGCAGACTGTCCTGGATTACGTTTTAGAGAATTCCTACATCAGCAACATACGACACCAAGTGACAAGACAATAATGAAGACAACACAAAACATCCATGCGACTAATATAATATCATAATGTAGTTAGTTAAGAATTAGACTCGAGAGATTGAACAACTTTGTAATAAAGCTCTAATAAAAATAACACATTTTTTAAGAACTATTTTTCGGTAGTTCGAAAGTTAATTGGTGCAGTCGTTGTAGGATAGCCAAACGAAAATTAGTGAACATAATTTTCGGTTCGTGTTAACGATTTAACGGCTATTTGGAACATTCGTAACCAGTTAGGTGGATTGAGTAGCTTAACGAGAAAGAATACCCGAGTGCATAGCGAGGAAGTCTTCGCTGTCCTGAACGCATGTCAAGACAAACCACATGGAATGGATACTCACCATTATTTTACTGTAAGTAATGTCAATTAGAGGCTCTTATTCAAAATATTCAATCGACTCCGACAGTTCAAATTCTGATTCTAACTCAACCTCACAAGAAGTAAACTATTTTTGATCTCGACGTCCAATAAGTAGGACTCCAACGAGTATTACTGTCCCAACTCTTAAACAAGAATACTTAAACATGATTCCAGATTTCCATGGGGAAACTGAATTATTACCGAGATTCATAGAGATCAGTGAAAAATTAGTTAACAAATTTTATAATGCTCAAGATGTAAATGATTTTCAGAATGCATATCTGATGTCAAGTATTTTAGCAAAAATTAAAGGAGATGCTGCTCTCAACATCTCGTCTTGTATCATTACGAATTGGATACAGTTAAAAATTCTTTAATCTCTACATATGCTGATAAAAGAGATTGTTACACTCTCAATATTGAAATGACAGAATTAAAACAATGGAACGAAAGTCCTTTCGATTTTCACAATCGAGTGCAACATTTATTGAATCTGCAAACTTCTTATTTATCCACACATACCGCCGCAAGTCAAGCAGCAGTAATGACAGTCTACTTTAGGAATTATGCATTAAGAATATTATTGCGTGGCTTAAAAGAACCTATTGGATCACATATGCGAACATAAAATCCAACAGATTTGAATCTTGCTTTGAATATGCTAACAAATGATTCCCAATTGGAAATATCTCACCAAAAAATTGATCAGAAGAAATTTAATTTGAAATCTAATACCCAAAATTATCAAAATATACCGATCATAAGACATCAAACTTTACCAATAACTAATTATGCTCATAATTTACGATTTGACCCAAAACCAAGTCCTTATACCAATAACCAGCAACAATTTAATCATATTAATGATACACCCAATCAAACTAAAAATTTATTCACTAACAATTATAATCAAAATCAGAATTTCCCGAAGCAAACACCAATGAGCATGGCAACTAGGAATACTTATAGACCTAATCAATTACAAAATCGAAATCAATATGGAAATTTCGATAAAAATGGATTGAACTATGTGGTCGAAGAATCATATAATTTTGATGATGAACCCGCTGTAGAAATTCCTGGAGAACAAAAGGAAGTAGATAATTCTTTTTTAGAGGATAATGCCTTCGAACTTATGAATTTAACAAATAATCAAAGTGAACTACCATACATAATATTTCCAGAGTATAATTTAAAATTCTTACTAGATACCGGTAGCACAAAATCATTTGTTAATCCTGAAATCGCAAAAAAATTCTTCAATAATTCAATTGAAAAAGACCCATTCCAAATTTCTACCGCACATGGCACTTCAATAGAAAAGTATAGTACTCTCATAAAATGTTCGAAACTATTTAAGATAGAAAATCTTTCTTCAAAATTTCACTTATTTAATTTTCACAAATGTTTTGATTGTTTACTAGGACTAGACAATCTGAAAAAACTGAACGCTACTGTAGATCTTAAGAACGATTTACTTATAACACCAACTTGCAAAATTAAAATAAATTATCATAAACTACCCCTTCAATCTAATTGCATTCTAGTTGCACCAAGATCAGAACAAAAAATAGGTATAGACACTACAAAACATTTACTAGCAGAAACATTTGACGAATATGAACAAAATTGTAATCCAAATTGCAACGGTATACTTACTGAAAGTATCAAATTTGATATTTCTAATGTCCGAAATCAACATATGAATTCAGAAGGGAAGAAAATTATTACTACTTTAAATAAAAACGCTGATGCTCTATCACGAATTCAACTTAACGTTTTAACTGATTCTAAAGCCCCCAAAAGCAATTTTTGACTGTATAGAAAACTTCAATAAAGAACTAGAGGACCCTGATAGACAAATGGAAACTGAATCTTCAATAGTAGAACCTGATGATGTAAACGATTTAGACATAGATACTATTCACTCTAACGAGGAACAACCCATAATAGGTATCCAGTAAATTTTGGAAAGAATCAAATCGTTATTTCAGAAGTAAATTATGAACCCTCAGTTCCGTCAATAATGAAATTGCATAAAGATAAACAAAGAATTCATATTCAATTTTCAAAAAACAATTACGAACAAGAAATGATTAGTTTCACTAAAGACTTTATTATACCGAACGTTAAATATTATTTATATTTCGAGGACCCCATTTACGAAAAATTCAGTGAAGTGCTACAGAAATATTTCAAAAACTCTGAACTCAATATGATTAAATGTACAACAAAACTCGTAGATATTATTGAAGATGACGAAATAGTACAAACTATACAAAACTATCATGAGAGTGAGAGGAATCATAGAAGACTAGATGAAACAGAAAATCAGATAAAAAATCGATATTATTGGCCTAATCAACGAAAATCTATACAAAACTATATCAATAATTGTGAAATATGCCAAGTAACAAAATATGACAGAAACCCCTTAAAACTAAAATTCAATATAACGCCTACTGCCGTGAGACCCTTTCAGATCTTACAAGTCGACAGTATTTCTTTGGAGAACGTAAAATGTTCAACAATAGTTGATTCATTTTCCAAATATGCCCAAGATTATAAATTAAATTCGGCTCAAGGCATAGAAGTTGTCAATAATCTCGTAAGATATTTTACATACCACTGTATACCAGAGCAAATAATATCAGATAACGGTTTAGAATTTAAAAACAGTCTAGTGAAAGAGTTATTAGAAACTCATAAGGTAAAAATGCATTTTATAAGTTCTCAACACCCAGAATCAAATGGGTTCGTCGAAAGATTTCACTCCACTTCAATTGAACACATAAGACTGTTGGATAAACAGAGAGAGAATTAGCCTCGAGAGATTGAACAACTTTGTAATAAAGCTCTAATAAAAATAATTCACTTTTTAAAAACTATTTTTCCGGTAGTTCGAAAGTTAATTCATATATATATATATATATATATATATACAATATATATATATATAATATATATATATATATATATATATATATATATATATATAGTTATTAGAAACTCATAAGGTAAAAATGCATTTCATAAGTTCTCAACACCCAGAATCAAATGGGTTCGCGAAAGATTTCACTCCACTTCAATTGAACACATAAGACTGTTGGATAAACAGAGAGAATATCAAAATGAACATATAGAAACAAAGATCAATTATGCTTTACTAGCCTACAATAATTCAATACACTCTGTAACTAATCTACGACCTCACGAAATTATAACCGGTCACTTACAAACTGAATCTCCTTTTAACATTGAACTAGATAAATAATTGGCAAACAAATATATTTCAAACCATAGGGAAAAAATTAAATTATTGTATAAAAAATTAAATCTCAATATCCAACAAAAGAAGGAACGAGTAATTAATGAAGCAAATGAGCATAGAGAAGCTCTACCAGATCTTCCCGAACAGGTATATGTACAAAATAAACAGAAACAAGGCAGAACCAATAATAAATTCAAACCTGAAAGAATAAAAAGCATTGATAAAAATTTGAAAACAGCCAAGATAATACCCAAACATGGTAACACAACGGAAAATGTCCACCTATCTAATATTAAACGACCTAAGCAGAAAACTTATATTCCAGGTCCGTCTCAGTTGGACGAGGAGCAGACATAAAAAATATAACTTTGAACTTGGGGCTCCTACCAATTAACCTAGGGCCCGCTAAGCTGCAACAAACTGAACATATATTCGTCGATCACTACAATCTGCAACCCCTATAGGATGAATATGATACTTTAAACATCCAGTCGAAAAACCTTAAGTCAACCACTGTAAACAATACACTTTACTCTCACGAACTAGATAACTACAACAAAATGGTTACATATGATCAAATTATTATCAAAGAAAAAATGAATAATATTAATATACATTCTGGCAAAGTCAGAAACAGAAGAGGTTTAATCAACGGACTAGGCTCTTTTATAAAAATGTTTACGGGCAACCTAGACGCACAAGATGGCAGGAAGTTCAATAAAATTTTGGAACATATGCAAACCAATCAACATAATATTCAAAATCAATTAAAACTGCAATACTCTCTCAATCAACAAATCATCGAACTTTTTAATAATACTATAAAGGATATACATCATAACGAGGTGGTACTAAAATCAAAAATCCTTCAATAAGGTATATTAGTGAAACGTGTAGCTATAACTGAAGATATCCTATTCGCAAAAGACTTATATAATCAATTGTTAATACTTTATAATACTATTTTAAACATCTTACAAGATGTTGAGAACTCCATCACCTTTTGCAAATTGAATACTCTACATCCCAGCATAATGAAAACTAGAGATCTATTCCTGGCATTACAAAAAATATCTTCACTTTATAAAGGAAGTCTACCCTTTGAATTGAAATACGAAAACATATTAGATTTCGAATCGATAATAAAAATTTATTGTAAAATCGAATCTTCCACAATTAATTATTTCTTGTCAGTCTCAATTGATTTTGACAAAGAGTTCGAGCTCTACTATTTACACCCAATTCCAACTAAAAACGAATCAGAATTTGTAACGATAATTCCCGATATAAAATATATATTGAAATCTAAAGACAACATTATTAAACCTCTTAACGACATTTGTATAAAAGGTAAAATATATCAATGTCCTAATTACATCCAAAGTAATCATAACTCATTATGCGAGAAGGGAATATGACTAAATGGAAATTCAAGCCAATGTCAGTATATTCATTTGAACATCCCAGAAAACCATATGGAAATCATCCCTGAAATTAATCAATGTCTTGGAATATTCCCTCAAGAAGAAGAAATCAAAATTAAATGTCGAGAAGGAACAGAATCCAGGCAACTAACGGGGATCTAGCTGATAAAACAACACACATGTAAAACGTATCTCCACAATCATGAGATGACGTACCTAGACAGCACATATGGACAACCTCTTGTGATTAACAAATTAAAATTCGAACACACGAAAAATGAAGTCTCCAAATTTAGTGTAGATTTAAAGGCTCTGAATTTGAAAGACCTTCCATCAAACAATATTACACCTATTATAGAAGAATCTTTCAAATACCACATTCCAAGCATCTGGACTATTATCCTATATATAGGAATAGCTGTGATAGCAATTTCCAGAGGAAGCTTCGTTCTAAGAAGGGAGGAATTATATAGCAGCCTGTCCTGGATTACGTTTTGGAGAATTCCTACATCAGCAACATACGACGTCAAGTAAGTGACAAGACAATAATGCAGACAACACAAAACATCCATGCGACTAATATAATATTATAATGTAGTTAGTTAAGAATTAGACTCGAGAGATTGAACAACTTTGTAATAAAGCTCTAATAAAAATAATTCACTTTTTAAAAACTATTTTTCCGGTAGTTCGAAAGTTAATTCATATATATACATATATATATATATATATATATATATACAATATATATATATATATATATATATATATATATATATATATATATATATATATATATATATATATATATATATATATATATATATATATATATATATATATATATGTATATATATATATATATATGTATATATATATGCGTGGACAGGTCCACGTGAAGCGGAAAATTTTTGATTTTTTTTTCGCTCAAACTTTGGGAAAGTGTTCTTATGTTCTTACACTCAAACCCTGATCCTGTGAATTTTTTCAGATTTTTTCGATAGCTCAATTTGGAGTGTTGGCGTGTCCAAAATTGAGAAATATAATTTTTTTGCTTTTTTCTTATTTTCAAAGGCTTGTAGATCCTCAGGAATGCATTCTAGCGGAAATATTATGCAGACAATTTTTTTGTTCACAAGACTTCAAAGAATCCAAAAAAAAAATTTTTATTTTTAAAATCAAAATTCAATGATGATCGAAAACTGTTAAATTTTGATTTTTGTGTCAAAAGCAAACGAACCAAGATTTTGGGTCACGGTTGATTTCAAAATGAAGCTTCGCTCATGCAAATTATATCCTGGAATTTTTGTGATGAATTATTCATTCATTTTTGCACAATCGCCCTTTAAAAACTTTTTGATACCAAAAATAGCAGAAAAGTCATAGTTTACAAAAACTCATAATATTTTAGTACGTTATTCATCTTTTACACTAAAATTTCATTCATTCCCATGATGAGAATTGACTCGACATTTTGGAAAAATATCCCTGGAATTTTTTCAGACTTTTTGTTTCATAGTTAGAGGTGCCACCAACATGAAACTACTCCCAAAATCTATAAAGTGAAAAGATTTTGATTCAAACTAAAGCTTTCTTATTAGCATATTAGATAGACTTACATTTCCACCTATTTCAATATTTGTTATCCCAATATATAACAAAATATGTCATATGAATTCATGAAATAAATAAATATAATGACTTGTAATAAAAAAAAGAAAGAATCCTTTTTTTTATTGTGGTGTGAGTATTGATAATATTTTCAGAGTTCATCTTTTGAAATTTTCTCGTCAGGGTGTTTGATGATGTTTTTCTCTTTCTTTAAACTTAATCGAGAATAATATAGAACCAAAGGAAAAAAGATTAAAATTTATATTACTATTACTTCACCATACAACAAAATTTGAAATAAATGAGATTTAATTTTTTTGCCTTTTCATCCAAATTACTGAAAAGATTCAGAATAAAACTGGATTTTCGTTTTTGAATCTCATGCAGCCATTTTGATTCACAAATAAGAAGTAAATTTCACCAGAGACAAAGGATAATGGATGAAAATTCCGATGATCTCAAGCTGCCACATTTAAATTCAAAAATCAAAAATAAATTTCACAAAAGCACTAATATAAATTTTGATGGAATCCCGGATATTTCATTTGCAACGACAAAGAATACCGAAAACAAATATTGAAATAGGTGGAAATGTAAGTCTATCTAATGTGCTAATAAGAAAGCTTTAGTTTGAATAAAAATGCTTTTACTTTATAGATTTTGGAAGTAGTTTTATGTTGGTGGCACCTCAACCTCTGAAATAAAAAATCTGGAAAGATTCGAGGGATAATTTTCCATAATGTCGAGTCCATTCTCATTCTGGAATTGAATAAAATTTGAGTTTAAAAGATGAATAACGTACTAAAATATAATGAGTTTTTGCAAACTATGATTTTTCTGCCATTTTCAGTGTCAACAAAATGGTGGAAGGCGATTGTGCAAAAATGAATGAATCATTCATCACAAAAATTTCAGGGTATAATTTGCATGAGTGAAGCTTCATTTTAAGACCAACCGCGACCCAAAAGCTTGGTTTGTTTGATTTTGACACAAAAATCAAAATTAAACATTTCCCGATCACCATTGAATTTTGATTTTAAAAATTCTAAAACATTTTTTTTGTGTTCTGTTAAAGGATACAATTGTAGATATTGAACCTAAAAAAATGGATATTTGGCTGCGATTTAGCGCCAACAGAATTGTGGGACCTTTTATCATTGATAGAGATTTAGATCTATTGAGTGAAATTATCATCTCTAAACATAGGCGTCTGTTTCCAAATTCATTAAATCAAAACCAGGAAATATAGTTACCTGGAAATGATGCACCAGCACACTATGCTTTTAACTTCAGACAATTTTTCCAACACTAGGTACTCTCTCAAACCAATGGATCAGTCGACGAGGAAGTATAGGATAGCTGGCGAGGTAACCAAACTTGGCACTACTCGTTATTGGAGGTATCAAAAAAGTCGGGTGTACGGTAATAGATCACACAAGATCTCAATTACAGATTCGACAAAAAATTGCCGATACAATTCTTTTTGGTAGAAAAATTCAATTCAAGGTAGCATTACTGTCAGGAAATTAATGATGGATACCAAAGTTCTCAATCTGAGTTAACTAGTTTTAGTTTTTTTCATAAATGGCAACTAGACAGATGACATTCCTCAACTTAGGCTTCTATTCTCAAATTTATCAAATCAAAACCTGCAGGATGGTGTTAACTACAAATTTTCTTAACACTTCTTCTCCAATCAGATGGAAGTGTCGACCAGGAATTAAAGAATGACGAAGTAACTAGACTTGGCGCCACTCGATTTTATTTGTGGGGGTATCTAATAAATCGAGTTAACATAAATAGACTGGACAACCTCAAAATCTTATTATGAATTGAAATTTACACATGATTCATTTTCTTCATGATCATTTTGAGGTCAATCTCACATTTTTAGTATTTAATAACATCACAGAAAATTTTCCATTTACATCGTTTGATTATTTAATGCTGAATATCCCCAAAATTAGAGATTTGCAGATCGCACGTTCGACATATGTCAAAATATGTCATCACTATCAGGAACAAGTATCTCTTGTAATCTGATTTTCGTAGGCCAAATAAAACTTGATAGGTAGCCCAATTCTACAAAATACGATGCTTGATTTGTTGATATCTGAGAACAGGATTACCGTGTTCCGTCTATTCAACTTAACATTTGTAAGATCTTACCAATGAAGCATTTTATTGTACATGTATATATTAACCATCTATTAATTTCCATTGTAGGATTGGTCAGTCATAGGTCGCAAGCCTCTCAATATATTACTACCTTAAAAAAAGGCTATCTATCACTCACAATCCTTCTGTATCAAAAATAGTGATTTTAAGGGTACCTATATCAGGTTTCACATATATTTTTTTGGGGTGGATCTTTTTGCGAACCTGCTATGGTTGATCTTGTTTGATGAATTATAGGAATTAACTCTGAAGGTTTTGGTAGAAGACTTAGATGTGTTTCTAACATCTACAATTTTCTTATAGTAACCTACTAACATACATCCTCCAAGTGAATAAATCTTGAAATGGAAGATGAATGTACTAATCCTAATCCCTATGAAATCTCCCAATTTTAGTATAGATAGGAAGGTTCATCGTGTAACCATGAATATATATATATATATATATATATATATATATATATATATATATATATATATATATATATATATATATATATATATATATATATATATACAGTTCAATGAACTGTGAACAATTGATCACATAAATTCCCTAGTTTTTTTTGGAAAATTAGCTGTCGGGCATTTCTGAGGATCAAATGTATATGATTGTAGGAACAGAAAATATATCGGAAGATGAAATCAGAAGTGATAAATTTTATCAGGACAAGGTTCCATATTAAAGTGTAACAGAAGGAAATAATAAATCTGACTTGAACATTTCCTGGAATTTTGAGATGTTAGACTGTATGGCCTAATTCAATTTGTATATCTATAAAATAATTACTCAATTTTAATTCCCCCACAATACGCAGTATATAGTGTAAGGGAAGTATTGTGGTCGGCACAAAAACAAATAACGTACTTTTCCTGATATATCCGATTTGAGCATTTTTGAATCAATCTAGACTATTTTTGAAATAATGTATGTATGCACGAACGTACGTATGTGTCTGCGTGTGTGCGTAACTCACTGTGAAGACGACTGCGCCGTTCCTATTGGTCGTATAGATTGGATCCGGTTTTTTTAATGGAATTATACCACCTTATCGAACCATAGACACAACCATGATATTCTGGTTATAAATATATATCACACGCGAATATTTAACCCGCAGAACTTTCTGAAATTATTATTTTGAGAATCAAGTTACGCCATCGATATAACGTTACCTTCTATGTTATCTCTTTAATCTGTGTCGAATTTTAATAGTTCATATGACAGGAAGTATCAATATGAATTATAGTGTTGTGAAATACATCATAATTCCAATGTGACAGAGTATAATACAAAAGTGATTTCCTTAGCGGTTTCTAAATCATTACAAGCTTTTATTTAACCTGCCTTGTTTATCTATCGATCTATCTATTTGTACGTGCTGGTGAAATTTGGCAGGTGTTAATCATCCGTGTGACTTGTTATGACATAAGTATGAGAGAAAAAAACAAGATGGCGTCTCCAAGATGACGGGCGGGTTTTGTGATTATAGTACAATTCTATTTGAAATTGGTATAAGGGAGTTTCTGTAGTCAGCAGCAGCATGAATTTTCAATCAAAATGAAAATGAATGAAAATTTTAGATGGCGGACGAGTTGTGTGATCATGGTCCGATTCTTCTTTAGATTGATATGTGAGGTTTTTGAGGCTTTACTATGTAAATCAAAATTCAAAGATTCAATATGGTGGCTAAAATGGCGGACGTTTTGTGAATACACTCCGATTCTATTCAGAACTTGTATATGAGATTTTTAGGGTCGGAAATCATGATTTATTATCTCCTTCTGTTACACTTTAATATGAAAGCTTGTCCTGATAAAATTCATCACTTCTGATTTCATCTTCCGATATATTTTCTGTTCCTCCAATCATATACATTTGATCCGCAGAAATGTCCGACAGCTAATTGTCCAACAAAATCTAGAGAAGTCATGTGATCAATTGTTCACAGTTCATTGAACTGTATATATATATATATTTATGATTACACGATTACAACTTCCTATCTATACTAAAATTGGGATATTTCTTAGTGATTAAGATTAATAAATTTATCTTCCATTTTAAGATTTATTCACTTAGAGAATTTCTGTTACTAGGTCACTATAAGAAAATTGTAGATGTTAGGAACACATCAAAGTCTTCTGCCAAAACATTTAGAGCTAATTCCCATAATTCATCAAACAAGATCAACCATAGCAGGTTCGCAAAATATCCACCGCAAAAAAAATATATGTGAAACCTGATATAGGTACCCTTATAATCACTATTTTTGATACAGAAGGATTGTGAGTGATAGATAGCCTTTTTTTAATATAGTAATGTATTGAGAGGCTTGCGACCTATGACTTACAATCCTACAATGCAAATTAATAAATGGTTGATATATACATGTACAATGGTATGCTTCATTGGTAAGATATTACAAATGTTGAGTTGGATAGATTGAACACGGTTATCCTGTTCTCAGATATCAACAAACCAAGCATTGTATTCCGTAGAATTGGGCTTCCTATAAAGTTTTATTTAGCTTACGAAAATCAGATCACAAGAGATTCTCCTTCCTGATGACATATTTTGACATATGTCAAACGTGCGATCTGCAAATCTATAATTTTGGGGATATTCAACACTAAATAATCAAATGATGTAAATGGAAAATTTTATGTGATGTTATTAAATACTAAAAATGTGAGATTGACCTTAAAATGATCATGAAGAAAATTAATCATGTGTATATTTCAATTCATAATAGGGTTTTGAGGTTGTCATCCTGAAGGTTTTGATTCAATAAATTTGAGAATAGAAGCCTAAGTTGAGAAATGTCATCTGTCTAGTTGCCATTTATGAATAAAACAAATCTCGTTAACTCAAATTGAGATCTTTGGTATCCATCATTAATTTCCTTGAATTGAGTTTTTCTACCAAATAAGAGGTATATCGGCAATTTTTTGTCGAATCTGTAATTGAGATCTTGTGTGATCTTTTAGCGTACACCCGACTTTATTGATACCTCCAAAAACGAGTGGTGCCAAGTTTGGTTACCTCGCCGGCTCTCCTATACTTCCTCGTCGACTGATCCATTGGTTTGAGAGAGTACCTAGTGATAGAAAAAATGTCTAAAGTTAAAGGCATAGTGTGCTGGTGCATCATTTTCATGTAACTATGTTCCCTGGTTTTGATTTAATGAATCTGGAAACAGACGCCTATGTGAGAGATGATATTTCCACTCAGAAGATCTAAATCTCTATCAATGATGAAAGGTCCCACAATATTGTTGACGCTAAGTCGCAGCCAAATATTCACTTTTCGAAAATACTGTACATGAACCTGATCCATTCAGTTCAGAACATTATCAGCCCAATATTTACAATTGTATCTTTTAACAGAATCCAAAAACAACGTTTTTGAATTTTTTAAATCAAAATTCAATGGTGATCGAAAACTGTTAAATTTTGATTTTTGTGTCAAAAGCAAACGAACCAAGGGATAATATTAAGTGAGACTTCTCGAATTGGATTTTAACACTCAGTTCTTCTTTGTTGTTTCCTAAGACAGTTAGTTCTTCGTATATTGATGATTCCATAACTGCGATAAGCATACCACCTCCACGTTGCTTAGTTCACTAGTTCTAGTGACACTGTGATACTGTTATGATCTTTACGGTATACAGTTGTACATATCATAAAAAAGTTCGAGTGTAGAAAATTATTTGTTCAAACTCGTTTCACATAGTATTATTATTGGATAAGTGGAACTAATTACCTGATCATAGGAGTCAGTTGCGTGAGCCTAGGACATTTTGATAAAAAAAAAAGTTGATCATTTGATAAACTCACAACGCAAAGTTGCAGTTTTGTTATTTGGGAAGTTGAAAATTCGTCTTAATCGTGGATGTCATTTCCTGCAGCTTATGATCTCATGTACGGCTACTCCTTGAGACAAGCCCTCTGGTACCAATAGAGATTGGAGGATTTCTTCACGTTCGCCCATTTTGAAGGAACATGTATCTTCGGTCAGCTTAATGATTGTAATATCGTTGATATTGAATTTGTTTTTCACATAATTAGATTCACGATCAACAATCTCAAAGTTCTGAGTTTAGTCTTCTGAGAAAACTTCACTAGTCAAAGAGTTTCACAATTTCGCTGATCTTGATAATTGCAAATTATGCATTATTGTAAAATTGAAAGAATAACATTAATACGAGTATCACATGTCGATAAACTTTGATCAAGCTTCATAGGATAGAATCAAAGTTATTTAGATTATCAACTTTCTTTACATTCTCTTTCAATGTTATAAAAGAAGAAGACTCTATCTCCTGGTCCTTATCGCACCCTCACGTTCTTCAAATTTCGTCAACCAACCCTGGAATTCAATGTTTTTTCTGTTTGTCTTGATGACTTCGAACCTAATTAGACACCGTACCAGCTTGTAGTCGTTGTTGAAGCTAATTCCTTCCTACAAATGAGAATCGGTCATTCAGGATAACTTTTGACATAGTTTCTGCGGGACCGCAGCGAGATTATGGTGGATTGTAATGTAGAAGAATGCGCTGATTATAAAACTCAATAATTTTTTCCAGATCTGCGAGCTTCAATTTTTAAACAGTAACTTATTGCAAAATGTTTCCTATACTTGCTATTATCAAGGAACGGTGAGTCGTAAATAAGAAATCTAGATTCAAATTGAAGGTACCTATGATACACAAGTTCTAATATCACTTACGACCTTCCATTTGTTATTAACAAAATTTTGTTTTCATTTGTTAATTTCCTAAGAAAATAATAGTTATACATTGTATCCCAGGTTTCAGTAGCAGAACTACAACAGTCGATAGAAAATTTGATTTTGTTCCTATCAACTTATATGCACAGACACTCAATTTTTGAGATACAGGTTGTTGAATTTTATAAAATATGTTTTAATTTTGTATGTATCTCCGGAAATAATCGAGAAATCTCAATGAAATTCAGTATCATGGATAGGTAGATAGGTTACCACTTTTGCAAATAATTTGGAACTTTTAATATTTCCAATGGCGTAGATTTAGGTATTTAATAACAACAAATTGGCACGAAAAGTGTTATCACCCTGTAAAGGTTACTTTTTAGTAACAAATTGCAGAATTTAAATCTAAACAAATAAGGTCTCTTGATATTTCTTTGTACCTGGCACCGTTTCACGACAAATTTGATTTTTGTGATTGACTACCACCTCCATGAAATTCTGATGGAAATTGAGAAGAGGTTTTCGTGGAAGTTGGAATATCTATTATACGACGTTGGGAACTATGTATACAAGAAAATGGGAACCATTCCGAACAAATTTTTCAAAATTAACACAAAAAATTTAGAAAATGGTGTCTTGTTAACTCTTATCTTGGATAGTAGACTTCCGCGGACAGCTAATCTTGAAAAATCTTGTCTTCCGGATGGATTCCGCGTCACAATAGCTCGACTTGATGCCGACGATTCGCCAATCATCACAGGTGGCATCTTCAGGGCAGGCTTGAGGCTTGAACTGAAACATCTCAAAAATATATGTGAAACCTGATACAGGTACCCTTATAATTACTATTTTTGATACAGAAGGATTGTGAGTGATAGATAGCCATTTTTTCAATATAGTAATGTATTGAAAAGCTTGCAACCTATGACTCACAATCCTACAAGGCAAATTGATAAATGGTTAATATATACATGTACAATGGAATGCTTCATTGGTAAGATCTTACAAATGTTGAGTTTAATAGATTGAACACGGTTATCCTGTTCTCAGATATCAACAAACCAAGCATTGTATTTTGTAGAATAGGGCTTTCTATCAAGTTTTATTTAGCTTACGAAAATCAGATCACAAGAGATACTTGTTCCTGATGACATATTTTGACATATGTCGAACGTGCGATCTGCAAATCTCTAATTTTGGGGATATTCAACCTTAAATAATCAAATGATGTGAATGGAAAATTTTATGAGATGTTATTAAATACTAAAAATGTGAGATTGACCTTAAAATGATCATGAAGAAAATGAATGATGTGTATATTTCAATTCATAATAGGGTTTTGAGGTTCTCCAGTCTATTAACGTTAACTCGATTCATTAAATACTCTCACAGATAAAATCGAGTGGCGCCAAGTCTAGTCACTTTGTCATTCTATAATTCCTGGTCGACCCCTCCATCTGATTGGGGAAGGAGTGTTAAGAAAATTTGCAGTTAACACCATCCTGCAGGTTTTGATTTAATAAATTTGAGAATAGAAGCCTAAGTTGAGGAATGTCATCTGTCCAGTTGCCATTTATGAAAAAAACAGAACTCGTTAACTCAAATTGAGATCTTTGGTATCCATCATCAATTTCCTGACAGTAATGCTACCTTAAATTGAGTCTTTCTACCAAATAAGAGGTACATCGGCAATTTTTTGTCGAATCTGTAATTGAGATCTTGTGTGATCTATTAACGTACACCCGACTTTATTGATACCTCCAAAAACGAGTGGTGCCAAGTTTGGTTACCTCGCCGGCTCTCCTATACTTCTTCGTCGACTGATCCATTGATTTGAGAGAGTACCTAGTAATAGAAAAAATGTCTAAAGTTGAAGGCATAGTGTGCTGGTGCATCATTTTCATGTAACTATATTTCCTGGTTTTGATTTAATGAATCTGAAAACAGACGCCTGTGTTGAGAGATGATATTTTCACTCAAGAGATCTAAATCTCTATCAATGATAAAAGGTCCCACAATATTGTTGGCCTCTTAATCGCAGCCAAATACTCATTTTTCGAAAATACTGTATATGCACCTGATCCATTCAGTTCAGACTATTATCAGCCCAATATCAACAATTGTATATTTCAAGAGAATCCAAAAAAAGGTTCTTGAATTTTCAAGATCAAAATTCAATGGTGATCGAAAACTGTTAAATTTTGATTTTTGTGTCAAAAGCAAACGAACCAAGGGGTAATATTAAGTGAGACTTCTCAAGTTGGATTTTAACACTCAGTTCTTCTTTGTTTCCTAAGACAGTTAGTTCGTTGTATATTGATGATTTCATAACTGCGATAAGCACACCACCTCCACGTTGCTTAGTTCACTAGTTCTAGTGACACTGTGATACTGTTATGATCTTTACGGTATACAGTTGTACATATCATCAAAAAGTTCGAGTGTAGAAAATTATTTGTTCAAACTCGTTTCACATAGTATTAATATTGGATAAGTGGAACTAATTACCTAATCATAGGAGTCAGTTGCGTGAGCCTAGGACATTTTGATAAAAAAAAAAGTTGATCATTTGATAAACTCACAACGCAAAGTTGCAGTTTTGTTATTTGGGAAGTTGAAAATTCGTCTTAATCGTGGATGTCATTTCCTGGAGCTTATGATCTCATGTACGGCTACTCCTTGAGACAAGCCCTCTGGTACCAATAGAGATTGGAGGATTTCTTCACGTTCGCCAATTTTGAAGGAACATGTATCTTCGGTCAGCTTAATGATTGTAATATCGTTGATATTGAATTTGTTTTTCACATAATTAGATTCACGATCAACAATCTCAAAGTTCTGAGTTTAGTCTTCTGAGAAAACTTCACTAGGCAAAGAGTTTCACAATTTCGCTGATCTTAATAATTGCAAATTATGCATTATTGTAAAATTGAAAGAATAACATTAATACGAGTATCACATGTCGATAAACTTTGATCGAGCTTCATAGGATAGAATCAAAGTTATTTAGATTATCAACTTTCTTCACATTCTCTTTCAATGTTATAAAAGAAGAAGACTCTATCTCCTGGTCCTTATCGCACCCTCACGTTCTTCAAATTTCGTCAACCAACCCTGGAATTCAATGTTTTTTTCTGTTTGTCTTGATGACTTCGAACCTAATTAGACACCGTACCAGCTTGTTGTCGTTGTTGAAGCTAATTCCTTCCTACAAATGAGAATCGGTCATTCAGGGTAACTTTTGACATAGTTTCTGCGGGACCGCAGCGAGATTATGGTGGATTGTAATGTAGAAGAATGCGCTGATTATAAAACTCAATAATTTTTTCCAGATCTGCGAGCTTCAATTTTTAAACAGTAACTTATTGCAAAATGTTTCCTATACTTGCTATTATCAAGGAACGGTGAGTCGTAAATAAGAAATCTAGATTCAAATTGAAGGTACCTATGATACACAAGTTCTAATATCACTTACGACCTTCCATTTGTTATCAACAAAATTTTGTTTTCATTTGTTAATTTCCTAAGAAAATAATAGTTATACATTGTATCCCAGGTTTCAGTAGCAGAACTACAACAGTCGATAGAAAATTTGATTTTGTTCCTATCAACTTATATGCACAGACACTCAATTATCGAGATACAGGTTGTTGAATTTTATAAAATATGTTTCAATTTTGTATGTATCTCCGGAAATAATCGAGAAATCTCAATGAAATTCATTATCATGGATAGGTAGATAGGTTACCACTTTTGCAAATAATTTGGAACTTTTAATATTTCCAATGGCGTAGATTTAGGTATTTAATAACAACAAATTGGTACGAAAAGTGTTATCACCCTGTAAAGGTTACTTTTTAGTAACAAATTGCAGAATTTAAATCTAAACAAATAAGGTCTCTTGATATTTCTTTGTACCTGGCACCGTTTCACGACAAATTTGATTTTTGTGATTGACTACCACCTCCATGAAATTCTGATGGAAATTGAGAAGAGGTTTTCGTTGAAGTTGGAATATCTATAATACGACGTTGGGAACTATGTATACAAGAAAATGGGAACCATTCCGAACAAATTTTTCAAAATTAACACAAAAAATTTAGAAAATGGTGTCTTGTTAACTCTTATCTTGGATAGTAGACTTCCGCGGACAGCTAATCTTGAAAAATCTTGTCTTCCGGATGGATTCCGCGTCACAATAGCTCGACTTGATGCCGACGATTCGCCAATCATTACAGGTGGCATCTTCAGGGCAGGCTTGAGGCTTGAACTGAAACATCTCAAAAATATATGTGAAACCTGATACAGGTACCCTTATAATTACTATTTTTGATACAGAAGGATTGTGAGTGATAGATAGCCATTTTTTCAATATAGTAATGTATTGAGAAGCTTGCAACCTATGACTCACAATCCTACGAGGCAAATTGATAAATGGTTAATATATACATGTACAATGGAATGCTTCATTGGTAAGATCTTACAAATGTTGAGTTTAATAGATTGAACACGGTTATCCTGTTCTCAGATATCAACAAACCAAGCATTGTATTTTGTAGAATTGGGCTTTCTATCAAGTTTTATTTAGCTTACGAAAATCAGATCACAAGAGATACTTGTTCCTGATGACATATTTTGACATATGTCGAACGTGCGATCTGCAAATCTCTAATTTTGGGGATATTCAACCTTAAATAATCAAATGATGTGAATGGAAAATTTTATGAGATGTTATTAAATACTAAAAATGTGAGATTGACCTTAAAATGATCATGAAGAAAATGAATGATGTGTATATTTCAATTCATAATAGGGTTTTGAGGTTCTCCAGTCTATTAACGTTAACTCGATTCATTAAATACTCCCACAGATAAAATCGAGTGGCGCCAAGTCTAGTCACTTTGTCATTCTATAATTCCTGGTCGACCCCTCCATCTGATTGGGGAAGGAGTGTTAAGAAAATTTGCAGTTAACACCATCCTGCAGGTTTTGATTTAATAAATTTGAGAATAGAAGCCTAAGTTGAGGAATGTCATCTGTCCAGTTGCCATTTATGAAAAAAACAGAACTCGTTAACTCAAATTGAGATCTTTGGTATCCATCATCAATTTCCTGACAGTAATGCTACCTTAAATTGAGTCTTTCTACCAAATAAGAGGTACATCGGCAATTTTTTGTCGAATCTGTAATTGAGATCTTGTGTGATCTATTAACGTACACCCGACTTTATTGATACCTCCAAAAACGAGTGGTGCCAAGTTTGGTTACCTCGCCGGCTCTCCTTCTTCGTCGACTGATCCATTGATTTGAGAGAGTACCTAGTAATAGAAAAAATGTCTAAAGTTAAAGGCATAGTGTGCTGGTGCATCATTTTCATGTAACTATATTTCCTGGTTTTGATTTAATGAATCTGGAAACAGACGCCTGTGTTGAGAGATGATATTTTCACTCAAGAGATCTAAATCTCTATCAATGATAAAAGGTCCCACAATATTGTTGGCCTCTAAATCGCAGCCAAATACTCATTTTTCGAAAATACTGTATATGCACCTGATCCATTCAGTTCAGACTATTATCAGCCCAATATCAACAATTGTATATTTTAAGAGAATCCAAAAAAAGGTTTTTGAATTTTCAAGATCAAAATTCAATGGTGATCGAAAACTGTTAAATTTTGATTTTTGTGTCAAAAGCAAACGAACCAAGGGGTAATATTAAGTGAGACTTCTCAAGTTGGATTTTAACACTCAGTTCTTCTTTGTTTCCTAAGACAGTTAGTTCGTTGTATATTGATGATTTCATAACTGCGATAAGCACACCATCTCCACGTTGCTTAGTTCACTAGTTCTAGTGACACTGTGATACTGTTATGATCTTTACGGTATACAGTTGTACATATCATCAAAAAGTTCGAGTGTAGAAAATTATTTGTTCAAACTCGTTTCACATAGTATTAATATTGGATAAATGGAACTAATTACCTAATCATAGGAGTCAGTAGCGTGAGCCTAGGACATTTTGATAAAAAAATAGTTGATTATTTGATAAACTCACAACGTAAAGTTGCAGTTTCGTTATTTGGGAAGTTGAAAATTCGTCTCAATCGTGAACGTCATTTCCTGAAGCTTATGATCTCACGTACGGCTACTCCTTGAGACCAGCTCTCTGGTACCAATAGAGATTGGAGAATTCCTTCACGTTCGCTCATTTTGAAGGAACATGTATCTTCGGTCAGCCTAATGATTGTAATATCGTTGATATTGAATTTGATTTTTACATAATTAGATTCACGATCAACAGTCTCAAAGTTCTGAGTTTAGTCTTCTGAAAAAACTTCACTAGGCAAAGAGTTTCAAAATTTTGCTGATCTTAATACTTGCAAATTATGCATGATTGTAAAATTGAACTGAACAACATTAATGCGTGTATCACATGTCAGTAGATCAAGTCTGCTACTTCTGCGCCAGGAAGTGAGTCATTGACCGGATGTTGCGCGCGCAACTCCGGATGTAACGTTACTAACCCGCGAAATTCAAACGTAACCGTAGAGCTTACGATGATTACAGAACTTCCGACCATAGAGGTCTGGATCATAGAATGTGAGGTTAGTTGGATGTGACATCATCGACCCGCCAAATTCAAACGTAGAGGTGTTTTGTTTGATGTTTATCATAGCCGACGTTGGAAGAGAATGTCAGAAGAGTAAACGTCAAAACCACAATTCAAAATATGACTGATGTTGTAGCTACATCACCACCATCTTTTGATGGAATGATGAACTATCATACTTGAATGTCAATTTCAGACCAGTTAACTTCAAATGACTACATCTACGAATGAATCGATCCACCGTCATGCATACTTGTCAACGTCAGAAATGTTAACGTCAAGGGACGACATCTATGACACCACAATTCAAAATATGACTGATGTTGTAGCTACATCACCACCATCTTTTGATGAACTGATGAACTATCATACTTAAATGTCAATGTCAGACTAGTTAACTTCAAATGACTACCTCAATGAATCAATCGATCAACCGTCATGCATACCTGTCAACTTCAGAAATGTTAACGTCAAGGGACGACATCCATGAGACCACAATTCAAGATATGACTGATGTTATAGCTACATCACCGCCATCTTTCAATGAACCGATGAACTATCATACTCAAATGTCAATGTCAGAACTGTTGACATCAAATGACTACATCTATAAATGAACCGATCAACCGTCATGCGTACCTGTCAACGTCAAAGGACGACATCTATGAGGTATCTTGTTGATGTTTTCGCGCGGGAAATTTATGAACCGATGAACTATCATAGCTGAATGTCAATGTCAGAACAGTTAACATCAAAGGACGAAGTCTATGAGACTCCAATTCAAAATGTTACCGATGTTGTAGCCTATATCGCCATCTATCACTAAACCGATGAACTATCATAGCTGAATGTCAATGTCAGAACAGTTAACGTCAAAGGACGACATCTATGAGGTATTTTGTTAATGTTTTTGGGCAGGAAGTTCCATCTCAATTCAAAAAAACGATCAATTAATGAACCGATGAACTATCATAGCTTGATGTTAATGTTAGAACTGTTAATGTCAAAGGACGACATCTATGAGACCCCAATTCGAAATATTAATATATCACCATCTATTAATAAACCGATGAACTCTCATAGCTTAATGTCAATGTCAGAACAGCTAACGTCAAAGGACGCATCTATAAGGTGTTTTGCTGATGTTTGCGCGAGGAATTTCAAAAATTTATCTGACTTATGTTGTAGCTATACTTTCAACTATTATTGAACAACACCTCAATCCCGAATATAATGAACTTTTAAAGTGACCTACAAATTTTCTCAACGTTGTATGATTACTTACGTATATGAAGTTATTACATCAGAAACCACATTGAGTATATGAGAATATCTGGAAGCAATTCATTTCGCATATACCTGCGTCATCACATTCAGTTTATACGAGAATGATTGGATTTAACGGAGTCATTCATTAGGTAAACAAATAACAATAAGTGATATGCAAGTCTAGACTTGTTTGTAAGCTAATTTAATTGTCGTTTCATTAGTCATTACTTGCGTAAGCAACTGTGAGTGGAATTAGCTATCTAGGAATGCGATTGCATGATCTTAGTCATTATACATTCGATTCTTAAAAAAAAAAAACCGTGTTTTGTGTAGTGCTTATATCTAAAAGGTGAGTCTATATTATTATTTGACTAAGAAAACTATCATTTCAAATTAACTTCATATCAATAAGTTGTTTTTCACTTTAATTTGAAACAATTCAAATTAACTCCATATCAATAAGTTGTTTTTTTCACTTCAAGTTGGAACAATTCAAATTGACTAAATGTCAATAAGTTGTTTTTCACTTCAACGTCACATGTAAAATTCGTCTTTGTTGTTGTATATTATTAAGGACTTTCATTTTTGTTTTTAGAGAAGCGGATTTTTCTAGAATGAAATCAAGAGATTAAAACTGACTCAAAAAAAATTTGGTGCAGCTGTTCTGGTGGTGCTTGCAGTGTTTTGAGTGGTTCATACCAAAAAATGATCAAATTTCTTCAATGATAGAAGAAATCAACTATAGACCAAATTGAGTACCAGCAAGTATTGATATAGGAGCAGAGAGGGACTAGCAGCATCAGCAGCAACCTTAACGTTGAAATTGTTTCATATATTTTGAGGTGAGGTGTTTATCATATTATTATTATGGAGTCGTCCATCGCGAAACTCAGTTCTGAAATTGTTGGAATTATCGGTGAAGCTCATAAGAACCTCGTTAAATCAAAATTCTCTCCTCAAGAGACACAGCAGTGGATTGATTCTTGTACCAAATATATACGAACTTTTAATAGACATTTAACTAAAGATTCAATCAATTTAGGAGAGAAAAATCAAATTCAAGCTAATGTGGGACATATAAGAAGATTCAAAATTTCATTACAAATTCGAAATAAACCCCCCCCTCAAATAAAAATCGAAGCGATCGTATTCGTTGGGAAGATGGTAAGTCTGCATTTTCTCAACGAATTCGAACTGGGTTGATAATGAATATTTCACATTTAGACCCATTAAATTTTTTGTATGATGCTTTTAATCTCTTTAGTTCTAGAGTTGTCAAAATTTTACATATATACAATTTTATTAAAGTCACCACAACATTTTGTTGTGAATAAATCAAACCCAATGTTAATGAAGAGCTTATCCAGATTGAATTCAAATATTTTCATACAAAATCCGCTCCAATAGATACTTTGACCAATTTATTGGAGTGGTTTAAGGAGTATGTCATTGGTAAACTCAAAGTTAAACTGGAAGAATTCGCTGAAAGAGATAGTGGGTGGGGCCTCAGAGATGTGATAAGTCTAGAAATCGATATTAATAAACATGAAACCATCAATTTGGGATCTTCCTATACTGTTTTACCTAAAGGAATCCAACTTAAGCATGCAGTTATTAACATCAAAAATTATGACGAGTAGTGTTTTGCTTGGGCAGTAACAGCTGGATTGCATCCTGCTACTAACACTCATCCAGATCGAGTATCTTCATACCCACTTTTTAGTACAATTTTGAATTTGCAAAATTTAACATTTCCTCTACCCATTTCACAAATCTATATATTTGAGAAAAATAATAATATTTCTATTAATGTGTTTGTTCTACAATTATGTAGTAGCAGTAAAAATGAAAATGAGGAGAAATTAAAGGTTCTCCCTGCATACCTGACCAAAAATAAACTCGAAAAACACTTCAATTTATTATTAATTCAAGACAAGTATTACCGCGAAGAGGAATCATCCTTCTCCTCCATTCAAGTAGATCCGATAGTGAAATTTCATTACTGTTCAATTAAAAATTTATCAAGACTAGTAAATTCTCAAATTACCACGAAACATGAAACTTACTTATGTGAGAGATGTTTGAATAATTTCTGGAGTGAGATTGAGTACAATAATCATATCGAGGATTGTGGTAAGATGAATACTTGTGAAATAACTTTCCCCGAAGAGGATAATTTGAAATTCAAAAATCATTCAAACAAACTGCCTGTACCTTTTAATATCTACTTTGATTTTGAAGCTCTATTATTACCCATCCAAAACTGCTCTCAATCAAGTGCAAATTCATATACAAACAGAACGCAGCTGCATGAAGCTTACAGTGTAGGCTTCTACCTGAAATGTCATTTTAACGATTCCCTGTCACCTAACAATAGTTATAGAGGGCCTAATCCGGCTAAATGGTTGACTGAACAATTAGATATAATTGGAGAATTCATCGATCTAAAACTAAAATGTGATATACCCATTGATTTTGGTGGAATTAGTATAGTCAGTATAATTTATGAAACCAAATGTCACATTTGTGGTGTGTTGTTCAAAGAGGAGGATATTCGTGTTAAAGATCATTGCCATTTTACAGGCAAATATCGACGATCAGCCCATCAAGATTGCAATTTCAATTATAAATATAAATTTGTGGTACCGGTCGTAGCTCACAATTTGAGTGGGTACGATAAGTTTTTATTAATTAGAGATTTGGCTAGACCATCTAAACAAAATATTCAGGTACTCCTCTTGAATAAAGAGAAATACATAAGTTTCACCAGAAGCTCCACAAATTCTATTGTTAAATTTCGATTTATAGACTCGGGTAGATTTTTGGATTCAAGTTTAGATAAATTAGTTTCTTATTTGAGTGAGGATGACTTGACCATTTTGAAAAGCGAGTTTTTCCACTTATCTCAAGAAAACTTCAAACTGTTAATATGTAAAGGAGTTTTCCCATACGAACACATGGATGAGTGGAGGAAATTGAACGATGAAAATCTCCCTCCGGTCGAGAAATTCTTCAATAAACTTCGAGATGAACCGATAAGTGAGGAAGATTATCAACACGCTCAATCAGTTTGGAATCGATTTGAGTGTAAAAATTTAGGTGATTATTCGGATTTGTATTCGAAAACAGACGTTTTATTGCTGGCCGATGTATTCGAGAATTTTCGAAACAAATGCATGAGCCTGTTTGATTTGGACCCCGCACACTACTCCACTGTTCCATCATTCACATGGGATTGTATGCTGAAATATACAAACGTATTGCTACAATATTTAAAAGATATCGATATGGTATTATTTTTGGAACGGGAGATTAGAGGGGGTGTGAGTCAATGCAGTAATCGATTCGCAAAAGCCAACAATAAATATATGCATAATCACAATCCACAAGAAGAAAATAGTTATTTGATGTATTTCAATGTGTGCAATCTATATGGGTGGGCTTTCAATATTCACCTTACGATGGGTTTAAGTGGGTTGAAAATGTTGATAATATCGACGTACAAAATGTTTCCGATGAAAGCCCTATTGGATAAATTCTAGAGGTTGATTTGGAGTATCCTACAACATTGCATGACCTTCATAAAGATCTCCCTCTTTGTCCAACTCATACAGCTCCACCGGGTATTAAATTACCAAAATTATTAACAACTTTTCATGAAAAATCGGGATATATGATTCATTTTAGGAACTTGAAACATTGTTTGACTTTAGGAATGGTACTAACTAAAGTCCATAGAGTTCTAGAGTTTGAACTAGCGCCGTGGTTGATTTGAATACTACATTGAGAGCGGCTTCTAAGCACGCCTTTGAGATAGCACTATTCAAGTTGCTCATCAATGTCATTTTCGGAAAATCGATGGAGAACGTGCGGGAGCATAGAGCGGTCAAATTAGTCAACAAATGGTATGGACCTTATGGAGCTCGTTATTATATTTCACAACCCAATTTTATTAGTAGTAAAATATTTGAAGAGAATCTAGTGGCCATTGAACAAAATAAATTAGAAGTGTTATTCAATAAACCAATTTATGTGGGTATGACGATTTTGGACGTTTCTTGAGCATGTGTGTACGATTTTCATCACTACTTCATGCTTACCCTTTATAAAGATCCTGAAATGATAAGATTATGTTATACTGACGCAGATAGTTTGATCTATCATATAATTACTTATGATGATATTTATCAGAGCATCATCAATGATGTAATAATCCGACGGATTATTACTTTTTGTTTTGGGGCCTTGAATAAAATTGATTTAAATTAGAATTGAAAATTTTATAAATTATCATATCTTGAACACGATATACCAGACAGACCTAGCGACGGTAACCTGAGTCCACTTTCCTGTATTCATTGGCCGGTCAGCCATGAACCATGTTTTACAAACGTAAGCACGGCGCGAGGTCAATGGTACT
This sequence comes from Endomychus coccineus, assembly GCA_958510875.1. Lineage (NCBI taxonomy): Eukaryota > Metazoa > Arthropoda > Insecta > Coleoptera > Endomychidae > Endomychus > Endomychus coccineus. The sequence goes on along the minus strand of OY294067.1, from coordinate 183,963,006 downwards.
TTTTTCCCTGAGTCAGGAAAAGTTTACGTGGAGTTGAACAGAGCAATTCTTTCGCCTAGTTAGATTCCTATTGGCTGTTGTTATATTTCATGGGCGTGTTCTGATCCCGGAATTCGAAATTGAACATATTTTCTAAGATTGAGCGTGGGGTGGCCCCCCGCTTCAATGATTTCATAAAAACTAATTACTTTGAGGAAAAAAGGCAGTTCTCAACCACCTTCTCAGTTAGTTCTCCCCCAGGTACTTGTCGGTAAGGCCAGCTTGCTTTATGTCCACAGGGATGCTCATTGTTGCATTAAATCAAATCAATTAATATAATGTTTGTCCAGAATATACAAATCAAGTTCAAGAAATTCATAGATATTAAATTAACAATGCAACAAGGGATATACATTCCTGGGGGGCTAAAGCAGTGCTGGACTTGTTCGCGTCTTTCGCGTCACGCGTAAAGTGTTGGTACACTTATTTAAAAAAAATCATTTTGTGACAATTTTCTATCATGCTAAATTTAATCCGATGTAGAAATCGAGTGTTTAAATCCTTTGTGCGTATTTCTACAAGGGGCGAGATGAAATGGTGTTATCAGACCAACAGGGTAAGTGCATTTTGATTGCCAAAGAACAACTGTTATATTGTCTTCAACCTCGGAATCGGTAATATAATATAATGTGGTTATTAACCATTCAGATCATGTTCCGCCCGCCACTGTTTTATTTGTTAATATAATTTTTCCTGCCATTCAGGCTATTTGGAGTGTCTATACAAATTCCGCTTATCGGAGATTACTTAGGGGAAATGGTTGTAGAGCATAATGTCGTTAGGTTTACCCCTGCTTACCAGAAAGGGAGGAATTTTTTAATTTTTTTAACATTATTTATCAATAATCGGCGTGATCGAGCCTTCATTTATTTCAACTCTCTAAAGAGAACATGGACAAGAACTCGCTCGCTGGCGAAGGGGGTAGATCGAGCGACCTTGATAATTTCTCAGGTTCCCACTTGGGGTCAACCTGAACTTGACATCTTTTTAAATCGATGCTATCATTCCTATGACCAAATTTTGGATTAATTTTATAAACGTTCGTTGTTGGTTAATGTATCATTTTTTTTGTTAATTTTGTTTTATTCAATATACATTTATTATTTAATTTGATTTACGAGTTTAACTGGAAATCCCTAATCACCTCTCAGCGAATACGTCCTTCAGAATTTACGCTTGAATAGATATGAAGATATAAGTATAGGTAATCGTACGAGCCGGTCCCTTGGAAGGGATCGCGTCCTCATAGTCAAAAACAGCTTCTAGGTGGGCTGAAATATACGCCTAGTGGTGGCAGCTTTAAAAGAATCTTAAGGGTACACGGATCAACTAAGATCTCTGATACCCGAACAGGTTCCAACAAACAATTTTAAAAATTCATACAACACGTCGACCAGGTATTAACGCTACCTGAAATGATACCCAGCCGGCTGTTACAAGTGCAAGTGTTACAAGCAGTGAGATAGGATTCCGAATCTATTCACTTATTTGGGAAATATTAAATCTAGAGCAATCTGGATTAAGTTCAGATTTATTATTATCTAAAAACACAACGCTCGGCGGAATGTTACATATGGTGCCAGCTAAGGGATTGTAAATTGAAGTAAAAAATCCAGAAATTTGTGGATCCACACATCAAATTCTACAAAAAAGAATTCACGCCGTTTTAAAGAAATAGGAGTTATTAAAATAAGTGTGTTATTCAAGCGTAAAATAATGATGACAGTGTAATGGTACTAAGTTGAAAGGTGATATAGGACAATCAACTGGCATTGTTGGACCCAAGTGAATTAGAGTCGGGTTACATACGCGGAATCAGTTGCATGCATGAACATCTTAAGTATTTACGCACGAAAGGAATTTTCGCAGTCAGCATATAGATCGTAGTAAATCTGAATTGCATAATCTATACTCTGCAATTGTGAAATAAATAACCATTCCGAGTTGAAGTCAAAGATAGGTGCTTTAGTTCTGTAAACCCATGTTCAGGGTGGGGACGAGCGAGCGTTCGGCTGAGGTATTAAGGGAGATATGGGCACAGCAGACACGAGGGACGTGTATGTGCATGGAGTTGTGAGTACACTGTGTTTAGTGAGGGATATGGAATTGTTATCCCGGTGTACGGATTTAGAGTGGATAATCCCGGGGATGGAAGGGATACTCTATGGAACACCCCACAGATTTGGAAGGTCGATGACCAGGAAGAGCAAGCACCCCGACGATAGTCCAGGCTTGATCTCTTCCTCGCATAGTATTCGCAAGCTGGCCCGTAGGGAAGTAATTTGCGTAACGCTATCCATCTAGGGGGGTAGTTCGCAGGAACCTGCCGCAGCAGCGCGGAGCAGAGGTTAGGGACGTTATAACGCACGAAGCTCTCCCCTGCTTAGATAATTGATGAAGTCACGTGGGGTCGCTTTAAATTGAAATACAGGATTCAAGTAGATTCAGGTCTGGCGGTCTAGCGCGCCATGACATTGTATGAGGTCAATGACCTAAAAAATGAGGTCAATGACCTAAAAGGCTGATGATGAGATTCAGATGGCGTGTGCCGCTATTATTTTTTTTTTGCTTTTATTCGATTAGAATCTAAAATAAAGCGATAATTCATGATTCAATGTTGGAAAGGTTAGCGCCAGTAGGTGAGGTCCAAGGTATTTGAACGGACTTTTGTTTTTGTGCATTGAAATCAAGGGATTGGCATTGTGTTCACCTACTAGAGATAAATTGGAATGGAATCATGGGATGTCGAATAATATTGAGATATTAGTAAACCTTTACACACCTATACAGTGGGCAACCAGTCCCTGAATTTCAAATGTTGAATCTATATAAGTATAGTTTTGTTTATGTCGGCAAATCAGTAAATGTTCGAGCTTATCTAGTCTTCAAGACATTAATAGTCTACGCAAAATATTAGCAAATAACTAACCGAATAGAGAAAGGGGTATGTAAGATCGTAGAACTCACCCCGTACCATTCCCGGGCAACTGATAGTAGAATTGGATGGTAGCCGAATCCATGGCTGAGGGGTAAAATTCCCCCAAAAAGGAGCGACTGGGCCAATGAGTGTATGCTGTCTCTAGTTAAAATAGTGACCGGATATCCCTATTGTCCAGGTTGGAAGGGTAGTTGTACCCCGTAGTGGGAATGAGGTCACTGTATTGGACTGTCTCAAATCCTGATAGAGATGGAAAGGTAGCTTAGGGAAATTTATATTCCTGCACCGGAGTGGTCCAGTACAATGATTCCTCATTCCAGTGTGTGGATGGTGTGCGAATGTAGGTGTTAGAGGTATTCGCGCACTTCATCGAGATGCCAGGAGGAGCATCGAGTGCTGAGGACATTGAGTATGACGCGGAGCAATGTGTAGACCTTATCTGGTAATGAAGAAGCAAGGATCGGCTCCGACTGGCCGAAGCATGTCGATATCGAGATGTCCCATACTTCAAACAACGCGAATCCTGGCGACAGCCGGTCGTTGTGGAAGATCTCTACCCAGCATCTCAAAACTGGTTATAGAGCATAATCTTCAGGGAGGTATTGGGCTGAATCGTTATATGCGTCCGTCGGAGATGTCCCATACTTCGAACAACGCGGAACCTGGCTACAGCCGGTCGTTGTGGAAGATTCTCTACCCAGCATCTCAAAACTGGTTGTAGAGCATAAATCTTCAAGGAGGTATTGGGCTGAATCGTAATATGCGTCCGATGCTGTGGGGAAAGGTCCATCATACCCGAGGTCAGTAAAGGTCATACCCAAGAGGGCTGTCAGCACAAGAAGGTCCAGTAAGGACCGAGGGCAAACTGGAAGTGGATAGGCTATGGAAGCCGGAAAAGTTTTTAGTTCTGTGTATGGAGAAAGTCCAGGTTGGACTAAAGGGGGCAGTTGTGCAACTGGAGAAGGACGGGAAACAAGTCCGGAGTTTTGGAAGTGAGTTTTGGGTCCAGGATGGACAGGAAGGCCAGGTAGGCCAATTGTGAGTCTGGCAGGTAGGGTTCGCCAGTAGGGGTAGTCGACCAGGAATTTGGGGTCGATACCAAAATGTGAAGTACCCAGCGCAGGTACAGGAGTTTGTATGTTTTGGAAAGACCCATGAGTAAAGTGGGCAGATAGGCATCCTGCATGAGCAGCAAGACGCGTAGTTGTCAGTAAGGCCTGGAAATTGGTGGGAGGAAGTGCGCGGGGCGGGTGGAGAATACCGCCCAGAGAATGAATGAGTCGATAGATCGAGTGACGTCATAGCGGAACCAAGTAGCTTCTATGCAGTGTCATGTTAGTTCTCTTTTGTGAGTCTTGGCCTTGGTTCCCTATGAACAAAGTAGAGTCAGTAAATTCGGGACTTCTGACTCTTCAAGTCACCGCGTTCTGTTTGAATTATTGTTATTTTGTTGCAAAGAAGAGCCCTCGAGCTCAGGTTAAGTAAATTCAGTGAACAAGAGTCCTGACCTCTCGAGTCACGAATGTAGAAAGATGCTGGGGTAAGTATGTAAGGACACGCGGATGGCAGTCCAGAACGAGAGAGACGTTTCACGCCCAGGAGGCGAGATAGTAGAGGCGCTTATGAGATAGAACGGTGCCCTCGAGCACGTAGTCCGGAGATGTTTTTGTTTGATTAGGTCCGACACCCCCCTTGTTCTTTTTATGGTAACCTATGCCATCGATAACGGATATAGTTAGCGCAAAGAGAAAGGGAGGTGATCTGGATAAACATGTTTAAGTGGTAGCCTCTGGTAGAGTTTTTTTTTTCAGTGTTGTTATGTCCGAGTACGACATTTTAAAATTTTTCAAGGAAATTCATTCATGCAGAGAAATATGTATTAGGGTAACGTGTTAGATATTAAGTAACTTTGGAGTAACCTCGCTTCTATGTTACGAGGAAGGGAGTCGAATTTAATTTATTTTCATGTAAACCTCCCACAATGAAGGGAACAGTTATTTCAATTTTTTTTTTTGTGATTAGAAAACTTAGCTTCTTTTGTGCGGGGGTATTACGGCCGCAACAATGTGCTGGCTGGTAGTAGCTTTCCTTCTACGTACGTAGACATGTCATCGCTTAGGGTTACAAACGGAACAATTTTCTTTTTGGTTGTGCGATATTATGGGTTCATGGAAGTTAATGCCGGGGCCCATCAGCATGGTACGGAACACCCGGTCCGCAGTAACGGTTTTTTTCTTTTGAATTGATCGACACAGATAACAAAGGATCACCACGAACGAGTCTAGATCCAGGTAAATTACGGGTACTAGTTTCACCAAAGATGGTTAAGTGTGGACATCGGTAGTAGTCAAAACTTAGTGAGGGCTTTATAATTTAGGCGATGCAAGGCTTAAGATTTCCGTAGGAGGAGTACCAACCTGGGATACTTATGTTATGGTATGGAAATGGAGAAGATCAGGAGAAGACCAGGAGAAGAGGATTCCAAGAGGAATGGAATGCAGGTCAGTAACCACGGAGGATGGATTGGACCCGTGTGTTGAATGGGATGTTGATATGTGTTATGGTTTATTTGGCCGCCTGCAATGGAACACCCTTGAACCAGCTCCAGTCGACTACCTGCCGCTCATATGGTTGAAGCCGCCGCGTATACCGATGGAGAACCTCATGCCTCCCCTCGTATGCAAAATGACCGAGAATGCTAGTTACACTTGACTACTACCGACGAGTCATACACATTTGACCGTTTGGTAGGAAGTAACGAACCCCCGTATCCGTCCCATACTTCGAACAACGCGGAACCTGGCTACAGCCGGTCGTTGTGGAAGATTCTCTACCCAGCATCTCAAAACTGGTTGTAGAGCATAAATCTTCAAGGAGGTATTGGGCTGAATCGTAATATGCGTCCGATGCTGTGGGGAAAGGTCCATCATACCCGAGGTCAGTAAAGGTCATACCCAAGAGGGCTGTCAGCACAAGAAGGTCCAGTAAGGACCGAGGGCAAACTGGAAGTGGATAGGCTATGGAAGCCGGAAAAGTTTTTAGTTCTGTGTATGGAGAAAGTCCAGGTTGGACTAAAGGGGGCAGTTGTGCAACTGGAGAAGGACGGGAAACAAGTCCGGAGTTTTGGAAGTGAGTTTTGGGTCCAGGATGGACAGGAAGGCCAGGTAGGCCAATTGTGAGTCTGGCAGGTAGGGTTCGCCAGTAGGGGTAGTCGACCAGGAATTTGGGGTCGATACCAAAATGTGAAGTACCCAGCGCAGGTACAGGAGTTTGTATGTTTTGGAAAGACCCATGAGTAAAGTGGGCAGATAGGCATCCTGCATGAGCAGCAAGACGCGTAGTTGTCAGTAAGGCCTGGAAATTGGTGGGAGGAAGTGCGCGGGGCGGGTGGAGAATACCGCCCAGAGAATGAATGAGTCGATAGATCGAGTGACGTCATAGCGGAACCAAGTAGCTTCTATGCAGTGTCATGTTAGTTCTCTTTTGTGAGTCTTGGCCTTGGTTCCCTATGAACAAAGTAGAGTCAGTAAATTCGGGACTTCTGACTCTTCAAGTCACCGCGTTCTGTTTGAATTATTGTTATTTTGTTGCAAAGAAGAGCCCTCGAGCTCAGGTTAAGTAAATTCAGTGAACAAGAGTCCTGACCTCTCGAGTCACGAATGTAGAAAGATGCTGGGGTAAGTATGTAAGGACACGCGGATGGCAGTCCAGAACGAGAGAGACGTTTCACGCCCAGGAGGCGAGATAGTAGAGGCGCTTATGAGATAGAACGGTGCCCTCGAGCACGTAGTCCGGAGATGTTTTTGTTTGATTAGGTCCGACACCCCCCTTGTTCTTTTTATGGTAACCTATGCCATCGATAACGGATATAGTTAGCGCAAAGAGAAAGGGAGGTGATCTGGATAAACATGTTTAAGTGGTAGCCTCTGGTAGAGTTTTTTTTTTCAGTGTTGTTATGTCCGAGTACGACATTTTAAAATTTTTCAAGGAAATTCATTCATGCAGAGAAATATGTATTAGGGTAACGTGTTAGATATTAAGTAACTTTGGAGTAACCTCGCTTCTATGTTACGAGGAAGGGAGTCGAATTTAATTTATTTTCATGTAAACCTCCCACAATGAAGGGAACAGTTATTTCAATTTTTTTTTTTGTGATTAGAAAACTTAGCTTCTTTTGTGCGGGGGTATTACGGCCGCAACAATGTGCTGGCTGGTAGTAGCTTTCCTTCTACGTACGTAGACATGTCATCGCTTAGGGTTACAAACGGAACAATTTTCTTTTTGGTTGTGCGATATTATGGGTTCATGGAAGTTAATGCCGGGGCCCATCAGCATGGTACGGAACACCCGGTCCGCAGTAACGGTTTTTTTCTTTTGAATTGATCGACACAGATAACAAAGGATCACCACGAACGAGTCTAGATCCAGGTAAATTACGGGTACTAGTTTCACCAAAGATGGTTAAGTGTGGACATCGGTAGTAGTCAAAACTTAGTGAGGGCTTTATAATTTAGGCGATGCAAGGCTTAAGATTTCCGTAGGAGGAGTACCAACCTGGGATACTTATGTTATGGTATGGAAATGGAGAAGATCAGGAGAAGACCAGGAGAAGAGGATTCCAAGAGGAATGGAATGCAGGTCAGTAACCACGGAGGATGGATTGGACCCGTGTGTTGAATGGGATGTTGATATGTGTTATGGTTTATTTGGCCGCCTGCAATGGAACACCCTTGAACCAGCTCCAGTCGACTACCTGCCGCTCATATGGTTGGAGCCGCCGCGTATACCGATGGAGAACCTCATGCCTCCCCTCGTATGCAAAATGACCGAGAATGCTAGTTACACTTGACTACTACCGACTAGTCATACACATTTGACCGTTTGGTAGGAAGTAACGAACCCCCGTATCCAGCGACATCCTGAATTCGAACACCTAGTGTAAGTGCGGGTTAGTGATTCGCTCTCCGTTCGATCAGTGGCGTAGGTAGCGGAACTGTTTCGGAATTAATCATAGCGCACAAGTGATGACTGAGATTGTTAATTGTATCCATTGTACGTATTGCGAGGTTATATTATGTAGTTATATAGGGTTTATTTTTTTTTTCTGGTTGTTTTGTGGGAACAGCGTTAATCGCTGTACAATGCAAATTATTAAGTTTACATGAGCGGAGCTGCTGAAACGCGCTCCGGTAGAGATGCCTGCGCTCATCTAGGTAGGCGAATATGATCTGAAGGGTTTTAAAAACAATAAACCAGAGGCGGAGAAAGGAGTGGGTTCTTTCAGAACCGCACTCTTTCTTAGAAGAAGGGGGTGATGTAATAATCCGACGGATTATTACTTTTTGTTTTCGGGTCTTGAATAATATTGATTTGAATTAAAATTGAAAATTTTTTAAATTATTATATCTTGAACACGATATACCAGACAGACCTAGCGACGGTAACCTGAGTCCACTTTCCTGTATTCATTGGCCGGTCAGTCATGAACCATGTTTTACAAACGTAAGCACGGCGCGAGGTCAATGGTACTTTTTTCCCTGAGTCAGGAAAAGTTTACGTGGAGTTGAACAGAGCAATTCTTTCGCCTAGTTAGATTCCTATTGGCTGTTGTTATATTTCATGGGCGTGTTCTGATCCCGGAATTCGAAATTGAACATATTTTCTAAGATTGAGCGTGGGGTGGCCCCCCGCTTCAATGATTTCATAAAAACTAATTACTTTGAGGAAAAAAGGCAGTTCTCAACCACCTTCTCAGTTAGTTCTCCCCCAGGTACTTGTCAGTAAGGCCAGCTTGCTTTATGTCCACAGGGATGCTCATTGTTGCATTAAATCAAATCAATTAATATAATGTTTGTCCAGAATATACAAATCAAGTTCAAGAAATTCATAGATATTAAATTAACAATGCAACAAGGGTTATACATTCCTGGGGGGCTAAAGCAGTGCTGGACTTGTTCGCGTCTTTCGCGTCACGCGTAAAGTGTTGGTACCCTTATTTAAAAAAAATCATTTTGTGACAATTCTCTATCATGCTAAATTTAATCCGATGTAGAAATCGAGTGTTTAAATCCTTTGTGCGTATTTCTACAAGGGGCGAGATGAAATGGTGTTATCAGACCAACAGGGTAAGTGCATTTTGATTGCCAAAGAACAACTGTTATATTGTCTTCAACCTCGGAATCGGTAATATAATATAATGTGGTTATTTACCATTCAGATCATGTTCCGCCCGCCACTGTTTTATTTGTTAATATAATTTTTCCTGCCATTCAGGCTATTTGGAGTGTCTATACAAATTCCGCTTATCGGAGATTACTTAGGGGAAATGGTTGTAGAGCATAATGTCGTTAGGTTTACCCCAGCTTACCAGAAAGGGAGGAATTCTTTAATTTTTTTAACATTATTTATCAATAATCGGCGTGATCGAGCGCGAAACCGATCACTGTTCGGGGTTGTGCTAATTAGTCCTCCATTTATTTCAACTCTCTAAAGAGAACATGGACAAGAACTCGCTTGCTGGCGAAAGGGGTAGATCGAGCGACATTGATAATTTCTCAGGTTCCCACTTGGGGTCAACCTGAACTTGACATCTTTTTAAATCGATGCTATCATTCCTATGACCAAATTTTGGATTAATTTTATAAACGTTCGTTGCTCGTTAATGTATCATTTTTTTTGTTAATTTTGTTTTATTCAATATACATTTATTATTTAATTTGATTTACGAGTTTAACTGGAAATCCCTAATCACCTCTCAGCGAATACGTCCTTCAGAATTTACGCTTGAATAGATATAAAGATATAAGTATAGGTAATTGTACGAGCCGGTCCCTTGGAAGGGATCGCGTCCTCATAGTCAAGAACAGCTTCTAGGTGGGCTGAAATATACGCCTAGTGGTGGCAGCTTCAAAAGAACCTTAAGGGTACACGGATCAACTAAGATCTCTGATACCCGAACAGGTTCCAACAAACAATTTTAAAAATTCATACAACACGTCGACGAGGTATTAACGCTACCTGAAATGATACCCAGCCGGCTGTTACAAGTTCAAGTGTTACAAGCAGTGAGATAGGATTCCGAACCTATTCACCTATTTGGGAAATATTAAATCTAGAGCAATCTGGAGTACGTTCAGATTTATTATTATCTAAAAACACAACGCTCGGCGGAATGTTACAATAAATATATTCATGAATTCGATACGAGCGATTATGCGCTGAGCAACAACTTTGAGATTCCACTTGTAAATGAAAAAGTAGTCGGCTCTCATTCGTACGATATCTCTGCATGGTGACGGTCGTGTGTTGTTTAATCATATCGTTTATCAATTCTTTTGATATACAGATTGGTAAGTTCGTTCCATATATTTATTTCTATATAATTTCTGGTATTCCTAATATAAAACTAGTATAGGATGGATAGTGGACAATATGGGGAAGCGGGATTTATTCCCGATTTTAAGAAATCTAATAGTAAAACTACAGTAAGTAAGAATATTTCTAATATCGACATAATACACGATGAAGTTATGTCAGATGATATATTATCTGATAAAGTAGATAAAAACCACTATTCTTCAAATGAAAAAGAATCTGATTATACGTTGACTCCAGATATCAACAATACATCAAACACTCAATCAATGAATTATTATAAAGAACTAATTAGTAATAAGTATAATACCGATTTTATTCAATTATATGAAGGTCCATTTTATGCTTACATTGAGCATGAGAATAAAAATGTCGGAAAACTCCACCCGATGTCAATAGGACATCTTATACATCATGAATTAGGCTTAAAACATAATGTTAAAGAAGTCAGTGCGGTAGGAAAAAATAGGATAAAGGTACAGATGAACTCAATAAAAGACATCAATAAATTAACAGTGAATCCGATTTTAAAAGCAAAAGGCTTCATTGTATATGTTCCCAAACATTTAACCGAAAAAAAAGGCGTTATTAGATTTGTTGACACGGATTTCTCCGAGGATTATTTAAAACAAAATATTGAAAGCAAATGTCCAATCAAACACTGTAAACGTGTTTTGCGCAAAGTAACTATTGACAATACCGCAACTTTAGTTCCGAGGCAAACAGTAATTCTAACTTTTTTCGGCAATAAGTTACCAACACACATTTTTATCAATAGTGTCAGATGTCCTGTTGAGCCATTCATACCTAATGTACTCCAATGTTTCAAATGTCTGCGTTTTGGTCACGTAGCAATGCAGTGTAATAGTAAAGAGACTAGATGTAAAACTTGCGGTGATTTACACGAAGGAGAGTGTGATAAAATTAGTCCTCTATGTTGCCATTGTCAGTCAACCACTCACAATGCAATTTCTAGAGATTGTCCTAGATATGCTACACAAAAAAAAATTAAAGAAGCAATGGTTTTGAATAATTTGTCATTTAAGGAGGCAGAAAAAATAATTAATAACCCTTCATATGCTAAAATGGCTACCACTAACAAGTTTCAAGTATTAGAAGATTCTAATGATGACTATAATTATGATTCTCAATTTCCTTCACTTAATCTAAGAAACACCAAAAAAAACCTTAAATCTACACAACCTTCAACATCTCAATATAGTGAGCATAAAAATGATCAGAGTAGGAAAAGGAAATTACTATCTCCTCCACCTACTCCTAGTCCACGTAGAGAATTTAACGTCAGTAACTTACCTTTAGCACCAATATTACAAAATCCCAAATATACAGATACAAACACAAGTGAGAATGTAATATTTAAAACAGTCGATAATTTAACATCTTTTATAATAGTACTTGTGAGTAGTATACCAAATCAGGAAAATTTAGTACACATCAACGAAACTACTATTAAGCATAGCTTATCATCTATATTAACAGAAAGTTTATTTAGTAGTTTAGACAATAGAAGTAATTGACTTGCAAACTAATTTCATACATAAATGATGGACAGCAAGGATTCATTATCAATTTTGCAGTGGAATGCACGTTCTATACAATCGAATAAATACAGTTTGCTCAATTGTCTGAGCGAGAAACGGGTCGATATTGTCTTAGTGTCTGAAACTTGGTTAAAACCAAATCAAAATTTTAACATTAATGGATATAATATTGTGAGGGTAGATAGATTTGATGGTAAAGCTGGGGTTGCTATCATAATAGCTAATCATTTATTGTATTCAGTAAAAACGTTTGACGATTTGGATTATGGTGGCATAATGATTGTGGGTGTTACTCTTGAAACAAGAATGTCTCTAGACATCTTATCCATTTATCGTACGCAAGACAATGACACCAACTCTACAACTTGGAATAATTTATTTTCACAATGTAAAAATACTTTTATTATTGGTGGTGATTTTAACGCCCACCGACTTTCATGGGGCAGTTATAAGAATGATAGCCAAGGTGATGCAATTATGAACGCGATAGAAAATAACGATTTGGTGATATTGAATGATGGTAGTCCAACCACAACTAATAATAAATCTGTCATTGATCTAACTATTTGTACACCGAATTTAGTACCAAATATCAATTGGGAAGTATTGCCAGATAGTCTTGGATCAAATCACTATCCAATACTAATGAACTTTGACCATGGAGAAACAAAAACCGTTTATCCCTCTTGTCAATGGAATTTCAATGAAACTGACTGGCATATGTACAAATCAAAATTAGACATCTACTTCAAAAATGTTACTATTGATAATGATGAAGCTAACGCAGATGAGTTATATCAAATTCTTATGAATGGTATGAATGAAGTAGGTGAAGAAGTTTTCAAGAAAAATGTTCCTTTTATTCCAAAACGTAAGCCCTCACCAGCGTGGTGGGATCACGAATGTACAGCAGCAATTCAAAATCGTAAAAATGCGTTGAATAGGTATAAACTACAACCGTCTACAGATAACTACATAGAGTGCCAGAAAATTTTTGCCACAACCAAAAAATTTCTTAAATCCAAAGCACGTGCAAGTTGGAAATGTTATTGTAGCAAATTGAATAAAAGCACACCTACGAGTTCAATCTGGAAACAGGTGAAGAAAATGAAGGGTATTATATCTAACAAAAGCACCTCAAAGATCACCAATTCAGACGCTATGGACCTTCTAACAAGTCTTACACCAGATACTGCAGAGCTGCCTATTTTTTCAAGCGTACCTAATGATAGTTTTCCAAATAATCATCATTTTTTGCAACCATTTTCCTTGGCAGAATTGAGATCCGTATTAAAAAGTAATACCAACACATCACCTGGCTACGACCATGTAGTATATCCTATGATCAAGAACTTACCTGAGATAGGTGAATATTTACTTCTTGAAATATTCAATAAAATGTTTCTTTTTGGCAATGATGTGCAAGAGCTCAAAACTATTACAATCGTACCTATTCCCAAGCACAACGATAACGTGACCAAGTTCAGGCCAATTTCATTGATATCATGTATATCAAAAACACTTGAAAGACTAATCAAATTACGTTTGGAATGGTGGTTGGAACACCATAAGTATTATCCCACGTATCAATATGGTTACCGATGCGGAAAAGGTACAATTCATGCCGCAGGACAGCTAATAACAGACATACAAAAGACACTTTCTGCCAATGATTATCTTGGAGCTCTATTTTTTGACATCGAACAAGCTTATGATTCTGTTAATTTAAACATTCTTGAATCTAAATTGCGTAATATTCAAATACCACCTCAAATTGCTAGAAACATAGTGAACTTGTACAGAAATAGAAAGCTATATATAAAAACGAACGACGGATCTAAATTAGGTCCCAGATATGTTTCAGCTGGCTTACCACAGGGCTCAGTCCTCAGCCCTATTCTATTTAATATTTATACCAACGATTTGGCCACATTTGGTAGATTTATATTTGTTCAATACGCCGATGATATTGTTGCTTACTGCATTGAAAGGAGCATGGAAAACTGTCACACGTCTCTTAATATCTGTATGAAAATTATTTTAGCCTGGGCTAACAAAAAACAATTTAACTTATCCGCTACTAAGACCTGTGTAACCATTTTCACGAGGCACAGAATTCCAGCGTACAACAGTCTTAAATTGGCCAATCAAGACATTCGATATTGCAAGGAAGTTAAATATCTCGGTTTCATTTTGGACACAAAGATGTTATGGACTCCACATATTAAATACTTAATTTCCAGATGTGAAAAGACACTCAATATCTTACGATTAGTCACAAAATTGTCTTGGGGAGCAGATATAAGTACAGCTCTATTATTATATCGGACCACTATACGTTCTATTATCGACTATGGCTGTATTTTTTATGGATCTTGCAACAATACCATGCTGAAAAGATTGGAATGTGTACAAAATAAAGCTTTACGTATATGTTGTGGAGCCATGATTTCCACCCCAATTTGTGCCTTACAGGCTGAGTGCAATGAATTACCATTAACTCTACGTAGACAATTCCTTGCGTATAAATTCGTTATTAAACTGCGAGCATCATTTGATGAAGAACTGAGTATTAGAATAACAAATTTATGTACGGATAACCTGACAAGTTCATATTGGAAAAACCGAAATTCTCCTCCTTGTGCACAAGCTGTTGAATCAATGGGTGACATATCACAATTTTTATTTAATAACAGCTGCTATAACTATTTTTGCGGACCCTACAAGCAAATATTGCTAGATATCCCTGTCATTCTACCTAGCTATTCTAAGATAGATAACTTGAACCATAAAATATTACTCCAAGAATTGGAACATTACGAAAATTTTAAAAAAATCTACACAGATGGCTCAAAAATGCCTGAATCAGTGGGTCTCGCTATTTATATTCCCGATGATAATCATACAATAAATTTTCGACTTTGTAAATTTTCTTCCATATTTACTGCTGAGGCTATGGCGCTATTACAAGCTTTGAACTATTGTCAGCGTTGTGTAGCTAAAGAAACGATTATATTATCAGATAGCAAAAGCGTATTGAAATCATTAAAAAACGTTAACCGTAAGAGTTCGCCCCTTATTCTAATGATAGTCCGGAAATACATGGAATTACTTGAACAAAATTATAGTATTATTTTTGTTTGGGTTAAAGCGCATTGTGGAATAAAGGGAAATGAAAAGGTTGATCTGTACGCAAAGCAAGCCACCAATTTTGAAAACTATCTACATAAAGTCACACCACACAGTGATTTCATCTGCAACTACAAATCAGAGATTAGGAGAACATGGATATTACTTTACAAACAGCAAAATCTGCGAAAACCTACAAACTATTTTTTGATTCATCCAGAAATTCCAAGAAAATCATGGTATCACAAAACGTTACAATTGCCAAGAAAAATATACACCACTATCGTCAGATTGAAATTTAATCATGGTCGCTTTCCTGCACATTTAAATTATATTAAAATACTTCCCACAAATCTGTGTGAATGTGGCGAAGTAGGTGACCTTAATCATTTGTTTTTTAATTGTCCGCTCCGTCAATTGGAAACTGCAACCTTAATAGAACAGTTAAGGCCGTACAACTTAAATTACCCGTTAAATATAAACTACTTGCTAAGCACTCAAGACATAAGCTTATACCAACTGCTGTATAAATTTGTTGTTTCTGCTAGGTTAGATATTTAGTATTTGTGTAACCTCCCTCTCAACCTATGTTAAAAACCTGGACATTACCCATGGTCTTCCTATGTTTTGTGTAATAAGACGTTATGAGAGACCCCTTAACGTGAAAAGTATCCCTGTCTATAATCCCTTGAGTTTTTTAGGTGGATGATTTGTAATAACTAAGTTTTATGACGCTGGCAATGGCACCCTTACTATATTCTGAATTCTTTTATTCCAATTAATTATTGATATTGTACCCTTGCTGTACGTGACAGAGGCTGTTGGCTAAAGGTTAAGACCAAAGCCATATAATTAGAAAAAAAAAAAAAAAAAAAAAAAAAAAGTAGTCGGCTCAATTGAGGATGAGAATGGGGGGATGATTATGGAAAAGTTTGTAGGGTTAAGATCCAAGATGTATGGTTATACAGTTCAGGATCGTAACCCAACAAAGAAAGCGAAGGGGGTGCGTGTTTATGTGTTGCGGAACACAATCACATTCAAAGATTATGTTAGATGTTTGGAAGAAGGGATTGAGATGTATCGCATACAAAGATCTATCCGCTCATTCGATTTTAAATTGTATACAATCGAACAAAATGAAATTGCCCTAAGCCCTTTCGACAGCAAAAGACACATAATTGATAATGGGATAAACACTTTAACTTATGGTCATTATCATCATAATTGTATAGGTTTATATATATCAGTAAATATTATTATTATTGTTCATACTCCATATCTATGTTTATTATTGTTTTATGAAAATAAATAAAATATTTCTATGATGATTTGTTACATTTTTCTCTCTCTTTACAGCAAACTGAAAGACTATTTTTCATAAAAAAATCAATTTATTGTTCTAAATCATACATGACCTCATTTTTATATATAAATAACATTCCTCTGAGTGTATTAGTCAATAAACAAAATGTTGTTGATGAAATATCGATAAAACAATACAAGAGTTCTAATCCACTAGCATGGTTAGTGATTCCGCGTACATCTTGCTCACTCAAGCTCTGAATCATACATAATTTTATTCTTATGCGGAAACATGAACTCTCTAAGAGTATCAGCTAATAAGCTTTCTGGTGCAATATTCATAAAACAATACAAAAGTTCCATATAACTAGCAAGACTCCCCATTGATTTAATTATTGCAATGACCTTATAATAATATGAACAAAATTCAAGTTGTTCAAGGAACGACACTCGGTAATAACACTTTATCGTTAATTCTAATGATTTCACGTACATCTTGCTCGCTCAAATAAAAAACAGGATTGTGCTTGGTAACTTGAAGTACTTTGACACTATCCACATAAAAGCACTGTAATATTCGACAATAATATCCACATGCTATAGGTGTAGAATCGAAATGTGCATGTTGACTCTCAAAGAATTCCTTGATCTTCATCCGCATTAGATTGATGAAGTAGTTCCATTCGAATCTTCCAAAGACGAGTTTTCCATATTGATTTCTTTGATGCAGCGAGATAGTTGGAGTGAATTTCCTCGCAGGGCTTGGTCCACATCTAAACTCCAAACTTTCTCTCAGTGGGTAAACAGTATTCAATGATATGAATTGTTCATCTTTTGAGACAATTTCAATTTTTCCTAAATTCTACCCAACTCTTCATCACCACTAATACTTCTACTATTCGCGTTGGAAAACCGACTGTCTTGGGAAAACATTTCGTAACAACTGACTGTTGCATTCAACTTTCTCTACCACCAACACATATCAAATATTTATTTGAACATGCGCAGATCATACTATATCGATATTCTGTATCCAAATCTTATCCTCCATACCATACCATTTAACTAGCATTTTATTACCTTTTTTTCGAAGTACTTTCTCAATTAAATATACTTCGGGTTGCTTCGTTCTTTGTTATTCCTCTTCGTAAAAGCATCCGGTGATTGGGGAATCTTTCATGTCTCTGAGTAGATACGTAACAGGGTTCGTAATTTTAAATTTTATAATTTTAAGTTCCGCCGAACAATTGGGCGTATACGATTTTTCGAAAATATGTTTTGCCTCCCTGATACGCACCACATCTCCATTGTTGTATTTGTGTGGTAGAGCTAGCTTGACGTGTTAGTAGCATCGCTTCAATATCTCACTTTCGCTATGTTTTGTCACTTTACACGGAGCCAGATTGATCGTTCTATGCTTACGCTCATAATATTTTTCAGTGATTCCATCGAGAATATCAAACAATTTGTATTTCCCACTAAAACTGAAATGCTTATAGAGCGCTTCTTCCAACGTTCGAATAACGCGTTCTGCAATGGCTGCTTTTTCTATAGAATAAGTATTATATTGATTGATTCTATGTTTCTCCATCAACTCTTTGAAATGCTTATTGAGGAACTCCTTTCCTTGATCGCTTTGTAAATGTGTGGGTATACGCCGGTTAGATTTAAAAAAAAAATAGAGTCAACAGCCTTCCGAACCTCTTCAGCTGATTTCGTTTTTAACGGGCGACTCCATAGATATTTTGAGAAGCAATCGATCATCACCAAAATGAATTTAAATCCTCGATTTTCACGCACATAATTACCCATTTCAGCCAGATCCATCTGCCACAGATCATATAAACTTTTTATGATTGTTTGGCGGCGTTTGAAATTCTTTCTACTTGGTTTATGAAGCTCATATACAACTTGTTCTTTACCTTGTTGCAACATGCTGAATTATCGCATTAGAATTTGCTCCCAACACAACCAATTTGCTATCAATATTCTTCAGACTAGTGATGAATACATTTTGTTGTGTAGTTATATCATGAATGTAGTTATATTATGAATGTCGCAATATCATCCTCAGTCTGTTTCTTATATACGTCTATCACCTTCTGCACATCGGTTTGAAGATTCTTCAAAGCTTCATCCATAAGATTATTAGCCTTTGCATACTTGTCAAGAAGTTCCTTCAACTTTTTTTCCATTTCAATTATCGCGCTATCGACGTACTTCTTATTCGCAGCATCGTTATTCAAAGTAGGTGTTTTCATATTTTAAATTTTTTAATTTTCAATATTCACATCACCGTCTGGTGTATGAGTCAGAACGTTCTTATACATCGAGCGTATTTGGAGAACAAGCTCCTACCAAACTCGTCGAGACTCATCATATAACTGTTTCAAACACTTTTGTATAACATCTAATAAATGATATCTGCCTCTCGAAGTTCATTTATAATTGCAACAATCTCATTATCGTGCGACGTATTCCCAGCTTGTTGAGAACCAATCAATAGTTTTAGTTGTTCCACAAATTCGTTTGGATCGTCCCAATACACGTTCTCCACTGGTTCGTTGTCAAATGTAAATTGCATACCGCTACCGAGAGCTTCCTCATGAATTAGAGGTCGAATTATTTTAATGTACTTGCATCTTCGAGTACCTTTCAAGTTTCCAGCACTATTGCTATGGGGATTTGTCAAGTTCAGAATCATCCTGTAATTCATCTTATCTTTCTTGGTGAAATTTCTAGGTTTGTCATAGAATATGAGTTCACACAGACCGACGGTACTTTTGAATTTTCTCCCTTGTGTCACGATAGTATCTCTATTTTTGAAATCGATTCATTTTCCTCCTAGTAACAATGACATCGATTTAGCATCGTAAATTGGGCCATGAACTCTATCGATTTTTCTACTCCCTGATCAATAATCACCGATATATTTTTGGAATGACTATGGGTAAGATTCTAATACGTCATACTCATCATCGTTGTCAGACTCTTCAATAACAGTTTTCATACTTGCATCGCTCACATCCAATACGATCCTCTTTCATCTTCCTCCCCTCCCTCATCCTCCTTCTCCTCCTCTCCATCCACATCCTCCTTTTCTTGCTTAATTTCATGTTTAATTAATGGTGTATTATTGGATTTGATTATTTCCCGAAGTGGTTCCGATATAGGTTTAAATAATTTATTTATCGACTCGTCCTCTTCCGTTTTACCCAATTTCAATTTGAGATATTTCTTGCGTATAGATCATGCCAATTGAGTGATTTTTCGTTTACGTGCTAACCGTTCAGCTTCCATTGTGTATTCGCTATAGATTTCACGTTCTTACTTTAATATACACATGGAAACCTTTGCGATATCTTCCATTATTCAAATCGAAATTGCTAACAATTATCAATGTCCCAAATTTCTCCATCCAACACATAGAACACATCTTTTTGAATCGATCGAAAGTAACGTCTGGGGATACGTGCTCATCAAACACGTGTTTAAGATTTATTTCATCCTGTTTAAATAACACGATCAGGTTAGAATTATCGCGAATCAGTTGTTTAATAATTTTAGAGTATGTCTGACATGGATATGATGCGTCAATGTTTCTATGTCTACACATCGAATAATATTCTCGAATTTTCTGTTGTGTCTCACAGGATATGTCATCAAAAATGACGATAGAATTTGGTTTTGCATCGTTCGGACTTATAATTTCTTCATTGTCTTCATATGGGAAATAACTTACTCGTTCCAAAATTTCCTGCAACAGTAAGTACTTATCTTGACATAATGACTTCGAGTATACGTGAACGTTTTCAATCTTGACACCATTTGGATTGAATAACAACGATAACATAACGTTTGTTTTTCCGCATACGCTCGGACCGCAAATTGAAGCACGAGAAGAGTTTGGTAACAGTTTAACATGTTAACCAACGCCATTATTTCTAACTTTTAAATCTAAATTTTCTATTGGAAGTGTCTGTTCTTGTTGAACGGTCTTCATCATGTGAATCATTTCTACTCAATGATAACGTATAAAAGGAAAAATCACCAGAGCGTATGCTAATCAACAATGTTGATTCATCAAGGTGAAGGTTTATTGAATACACTCATAAACAAGCTCCCATTTGAATTACATATTCCTTCATATCAATTCTGTGGTCCTGGAACTAAATTGAAAAAGCGTCTTGCACGCGGTGATGAAGGTATCAATCCTTTAGATTCCGCTTGTCACGAACACGATATAGCTTATTCACAAAACAAATCTCTGGAGGAACGTCATAAGGCCGATAAAATATTAGAAGAAACTGCTTGGAAACGAGTTAAATCGATTGACGCTAGCGCAGGTGATAGACTCTCTAGTTTATTGATAACCGGTGGGATGAAGGTTAAACGAAAACTATGGATGTGTATCAAGAAACGGAGGCGACAACGAGGATGTTGTTCCCGTAAAGATAATGTTGGAAGCATCGCAAAGTCAATGGAGCCATCTTCTCCATTAAGAAAGTCCGCTATGAACGCGTTGAAAGCCGCACGGATCGCTATTAAACGAGCTGGAGGTAAAAAACGTATCAGAGTACCAAAAGTGATACCACTACCAAACTCTGGAGGATTCCTCCCACTATCACCACCCATCTTAGGAGCTCTAGGAGCCTTAGGATCGGTCGCAGGAGGTGCGAGTACCATAGCGAATGCGAAAAAGAAGCTTGAAGAAGATCAACATCACAACAAAGCTATGGAATCGTTGGGTAAAGGCTTATATTTGAGACGAAATGCCGGAGGAGGCCTGGGATTGTTTTTGAAGAAGCAACAAAAAAACTCCCAATGAAGCTACCCTATGATAGACCGCTGAACGATCAGGATTTGGTGCGTTTCGCAAATAAATTGAAAATACCACATTTTCGAGGTGTCTCTATGCGAGACAATCTACCCAGAAAACCGTGGTGTCAAGAACCCATCATTTTAAATTTAGATTCAGTGAAAAACAGCAGAACTCATTGGGTAGCATTCAAGATAAACGGCAACGATGTAGAGTATTTTGATTCGTTTGGAAATTTAAAACCACCGGAGGAACTCGTTCGATATCTGAGTGGGAAAGTGTGACCGCCTTTCTCTGTACAAGATAGTTTTCTAGTTATACGGACTAGTAGGGGTCACCACCGGGATGAGTGGTCCAGGGTCGTATATTTCCCATTGAATGAAATGTGACAGATATAAGTTGATAGATTCCTCACCAGTAGAACACAGATGTTTATTTATTCACAGTTTATTAAATGAAAGGACTAATTCTTAAAAATATATGTACAAAAGAAATAAAGGTTTACAACTAGTATATTTGAATGAATAACAAAGTAATTACAAGCATCTTCATTAATAAAATCAAGTATTTGTACAGGTCGTAGGAGTTTATGACAATTGAACTGTCGGAACTTCCAGAATCTAGAATAAATCAGAATTTCTATTCGCGTGATATACTTGTTTCTTCCGGACAGATGATATTAGAGGGAAAAAACGGAGGCGCCAGGTAGTGTATGTTTGTAACGTTGACCCGTAGTAGGGAATCAGCTGAAATACGTCAATAGTTATTTAGTATCTCTCGACCAGTCGATGCATGCGGTCAATTGATTCCGAATCGTTGGGATTTACGAGTTCGCGGCTGATTTTCGTTCTGTTCGTATCCGGTCTTTTTCCCCAACACGAATAATAAATTACTCGGTATACGGGAAGTCTATATCAACGCAGAGATGTCAGGTCTCCTCTCCTACGCAATTAATGAATTAATCGGTTTACGAGAGGTTCATTTATTTGTAGAGATGCCAGGTTTTTTTCCAACGCGAATAATAAATTATTCGGTTTATAAGCTCCCGTTTGAATTACATATTCCTTCATATCAATTCTGTGGTCCTGGAACTAAATTGGAGAAGCGTCTTGCACGCGGTGATGAAGGTATCAATCCTTTAGATTCCGCTTGTCACGAACACGATATAGCCTATTCACAAAACAAATCTCTGGAGGAACTTCATAAGGCCGATGAAATATTAGAATACGCTGCTTGGAAACGAGTTGAATCGATTGATTCTAGCGCAGGTGATAGACTCTCTAGTTTATTGGTAACCGGTGGGATGAAGGTTAAACGAAAACTATGTATGGGTATCAAGAAACGGAGGCCACAACAAGGATGTTGTTTCCGTAAAGATATCGTTGGAAGCATAGCAAAGTCAATGGAGCCATCTTCTTCATTGTGAAAGTTCGCTATGAACGCGTTGAAAGCCGCACGGATCGCAATTAAACGAGCTGGAGGTAAGAAGCGTATCAGAGTACCAAGAGTAATACCACTACCAAAATCTGGAGGATTCCTCCCACTATTACCACCCATCTTAGGAGCTCTAGGAGCCTTAGGATCTGTCGCAGGAGGTGCGAGTACCATAGCGAATGCAGTAATAAATGCTTAAAATGTGAAAAGAAGCTTGAAGAAGATCAACGTCACAACAAAGCTATGGAATCGTTGGTAAAGGTTTATATTTGAGACGAAATGCTAAAGGAGGCCTGGGATTGTTTTTGAAGAAGCAACAAAGAAACTTCCAATGAAGCTACCCAATAATGGACCGCTGAACGATCGGGATTTGGTGCGTTTCGCAAACAAAATGAAAATACCACATTTTCGAGGTGTCTCTATGCGAAACAATCTACCCAGAAAACCTTGCTGTCAAGAACGCATCATTCTAAATTTAGATTCAGTGAAAAACAGCGGAACTCATTGGGTAGCATTCGAGAAAAACGGCAACGATGTAGAGTATTTTGATTCGTTTGGAAATTTAAAACCACCGAAGGAACTTGTTCGATATTTGGGTGGGAACATTTGACCGCCTTTCTCGGTACAAGATAGTTTTCTAGTTATACGGACTAGTAGGGGTCACCACCGGGATGAGTGGTCCAGGGTCGTATATTTCCCGTTGAATGAAATGTGACAGATATAAGTTGATAGATTCCTCACCAGTAAAACACAGATGTTTATTTATTTACAGGTTATTAAATGAAAGGATTAAATCTTAAGAATATATGTACAAGAGAAATAAAGGTTTACAACTGGTATATTTAAATGTATAACAAAGTCATCACAAGCATCTTCATTAATGAAATCAAGTATTTGTATAGGTCGTAGGAGTTTATGACAATTGAACTGTCGGAACTTCCAGAATCTAGATTAAATCAGAATTTCTATTCGCGTGATATACTTGTTTATTTCGAACAGATGATATTAGAGGGAAAAAACGGAGTCGTCAAGTAGTGTATGTTTGGAACGTCTACCCGTAGTAGGAAATCAGCCGAAATACGTCAACAGTTATTTAGTATCTCTCGACCAGTCGATGCATGCGGTCAATTGATTTCGAATCGTTGGAATTTACGAGTTCGCGGCTGATATTCGTTCTGTTCGTATCCGGTCTTTTTCCCCGACACGAATAATAAATCACTCATTATACGGAAAGTGTATATCAACGCAGAGATGTCAGGTCTTCTCTCCAACGCAATTGATAAATTAATCGGTTTACGATAGGTTCATTTAATTGTAGAGGTGTCAGGTCTTTTCTCCAACGCGAATAATAAATTTTTCGGTTTATGAGCGGTTCATTTATTTGTACGGATGTCCGGTCTTTTTCCCCCAACACGAATAATAAATTACTCGGTATACGGGACGTCTTTTCTCCAACGCAATTAATAAATTAATCGGTTTACGACATGTCTATTTAGTTGTAGTGATGTCAGGTCTCTTCTCCAACGCAATTATTAAATTATTCGCTTTACGGGAGGTTCATTCAATTGTAGGGATGTCAGATCTTTTCCCCAGCGCAAATAATAGATTATTCGGTTTACGGTAACGAAGATCTGAGGGCAAACAGTCGGTTTTTCCCCAACACAAATAAATTATTCGGTTTACGGGATGTAAGCTGGAACTGGAGTTAGTTGTAGAATTTTTACCTTTGGACTTGGTCAAAGTAGCGGAGCGGATTCTACGGAGCGCAGACAAAATTATAATAACAAAATAAAAAATAAATTCTCGGAAAATTACCGGCGTTGTATTAATTTGTACAATCGGTATTCGGTAATAACAATATCGGAATCAGAGCAGGTGGACGGTCACGCGGTTGATTCTGCAATCCTCTCTGTGAGAAACACCGTTCTCCTTTTATACTGCTTTTGTGCCAAAAGAAATAACACGTCAGAGGCGGCCTGAGATTTTGGCAGCCGGTGGAGATTTGAATATGTATTTCCTTATCTACTGTTAGCTTATACTTCTTATACATAGGATGTACAAAACTTTGATGCATTAGAATCTCAGGCTAGCCGATGTTATTCCTTTTCAGCCAGGGGAGTTAATTAACTTTTAAGGAACGAGGGTACCTTGTTACACACCTCTCATGCTTCGGGGGAAAAATTGTTGGGGAACTATTTTTCTTCATCCTTTAGTCCCTCTCACAGGGGGTTTTCCCTCCAAAAGGTGATAGGTCCATGGGCGGTTTTCTTGTGAAGACGGATTTACCTCTTTATTCGAGGTTTGGGAATAGTTTTTGAGGGTTTGAGGGGCTTGGAGTGCACTAATTGAGTCACTTTCTCACATGTCACTGGGGCTACAGGGGACACTAACTGAGTCTCTATCTCACGTCCTGGAGTTGCGGGAGGGGACTTCGGTAGGGGAGAATTGTACAGCTCCAGTATCGGGCTTCAGGGACGTGGTGTGCCAAATAAGTCCTTGCATTTTTGGGCTATCTTCAGTGCGACCTCGCTTCCGGCTTCAGGCGTTCGGGGTTGGAGGAGTATGGAGAAGGTCCTCCATGGCTCTGTAGACAGAAAAAAAAATTCAATTATCTGCGACTTTTAGGTCCTTCACATGGACGGTTCGAGGTTTCTCCCGGTTGATTCCTGCCAGCACCACGACCACTGGTGACTTGATTTCCTGCAACTGGTAAGGTCCTGAGAATTTTGGGGCAAGCTTGGCCGCGAATCCCTGAGCTTTAGTTGAGAGCCAATGTTCTTTCTTCATTACCCAGTCACCTACTGCGGGTGTCCATGGGCGTCGACGGAGATCATAGTGTTTCTTTTGTTGATCAAAGGTCCTGTTTAAATGCAGTTTCTCTAGTTGTAGGACCTCTTGCAATTGGGCCAAGTGTTACTGGTGGTTTTCTGGATTGAAATTTTCTTCAACTTGCCGGTCTGGATTTTTCACTTGACGGATTGAAGTTCCCGGTGCTTCCAACACTCTCCCACAGTTCAGGAATGCGGCAGTGAACTTAGTGGAATCATGTTTCGCCGTGTTTATTGCGAACATCAAGTCTTGTATTTTCTAGTTCCAGGTTCGGTGGTCGGTTTCGCAGAATTGTGCTACCATTGTTTTTAGCACTCTATTGATCCTCTGTACCGGATTGGCTTGAGAGTGGTAAGGCAGGTTAGGCGGTGTTGTATTCCGAAATTTTCAATTTTGTGAAATTTCTAGATGTAAACTGGATACCATTATCTGTGACGACAATTTTCGGACATCCAAATCTCATTAACATCCTTTCTCGGAATATGCGGACTATGGTTTCTGTGTTGGCGGTTCTATTCGCGTGATATACTTGTTTATTTCGAACAGATGATATTAGAGGGAAAAAACGGAGTCGTCAAGTAGTGTATGTTTGGAACGTCTACCCGTAGTAGGAAATCAGCCGAAATACGTCAACAGTTATTTAGTATCTCTCGACCAGTCGATGCATGCGGTCAATTGATTTCGAATCGTTGGAATTTACGAGTTCGCGGCTGATATTCGTTTTGTTCGTATCCGGTCTTTTTCCCCAACACGAATAATAAATCACTCATTATACGGAAAGTGTATATCAACGCAGAGATGTCAGGTCTTCTCTCCAACGCAATTGATAAATTAATCGGTTTACGATAGGTTCATTTAATTGTAGAGGTGTCAGGTCTTTTCTCCAACGCGAATAATAAATTTTTCGGTTTATGAGCGGTTCATTTATTTGTACGGATGTCCGGTCTTTTTCCCCCAGCACAAATAATAAATTACTCGGTATACGGGACGTCTTTTCTCCAACGCAATTAATAAATTAATCGGTTTACGACATGTCTATTTAGTTGTAGTGATGTCAGGTCTCTTCTCCAACGCAATTATTAAATTAATCGCTTTACGGGAGGTTCATTCAATTGTAGGGATGTCAGATCTTTTCCCCAGCGCAAATAATAGATTATTCGGTTTACGGTAACGAAGATCTGAGGGCAAACAGTCGGTTTTTCCCCAACACAAATAAATTATTCGGTTTACGGGATGTAAGCTGGAACTGGAGTTAGTTGTAGAATATTTACCTTTGGACTTGGTCAAAGTAGCGGAGCGGATTCTACGGAGCGCAGACAAAATTATAATAACAAAATAAAAAATAAATTCTCGGAAAATTACCGGCGTTGTATTAATTTGTACAATCGGTATTCGGTAATAACAATATCGGAATCAGAGCAGGTGGACGGTCACGCGGTTGATTCTGCAATCCTCTCTGTGAGAAACACCGTTCTCCTTTTATACTGCTTTTGTGCCAAAAGAAATAACACGTCAGAGGCGGCCTGAGATTTTGGCAGCAGGCGGAGATTTGAATATGTATTTCCTTTACTACTGTTAGCTTATACTTCTTATACATAGGATGTACAAAACTTTGATGCATTAGAATCTCAGGCTAGCCGATGTTATTCCTTTTCAGCCAGGGGAGTTAATTAACTTTTAAGGAACGAGGGTACCTTGTTACACACCTCTCATGCTTCGGGGGAAAAATTGTTGGGGAACTATTTTTCTTCATCCTTTAGTCCCTCTCACAGGGGGTTTTCCCTCCAAAAGGTGATAGGTCCATGGGCGGTTTTCTTGTGAAGACGGATTTACCTCTTTATTCGAGGTTTGGGAATAGTTTTTGAGGGTTTGAGGGGCTTGGGGTGCACTAATTGAGTCACTTTCTCACATGTCACTGGGGCTACAGGGGACACTAACTGAGTCTCTATCTCACGTCCTGGAGTTGCGGGAGGGGACTTCGGTAGGGGAGAATAGTACAGCTCCAGTATCGGGCTTCAGGGGGGTGGTGTGCCAAATAAGTCCTTGCATTTTTGGGCTATCTTCAGTGCGACCTCGCTTCCGGCTCCAGGCGTTCGAGGTTGGAGGAGTATGGAGAAGGTCCTCCATGGCTCTGTAGACAGAAAAAAACATTCAATTATCTGCGACTTTTAGGTCCTTCAGATGGACGGTTTGAGGTTTCTCCCGGTTGATTCCTGCCAGCACCACGACCACTGGTGACTTGATTTCCTGCAACTGGTAAGGTCCTGAGAATTTTGGGGCAAGCTTGGCCGCGAATCTCTGAGCTTTAGTTGAGAGCCAATGTTCTTTCTTCATTACCCAGTCACCTACTGCGGGTGTCCAGGGGCGTCGACGGAGATCATAGTGTTTCTTTTGTTGATCAAAGGTCCTGTTTAAATGCAGTTTCTCTAGTTGTAGGACCTCTTGCAATTGGGCCAAGTGTTACTGGTGGTTCTCTGGATTGAAATTTTCTTCAACTTGCCGGTCTGGATTTTTCACTTGACGGATTGAAGTTCCCGGTGCTTCCAACACTCCCCCACAGTTCAGGAATGCGGCAGTGAACTTAGTGGAATCATGTTTCGCCGTGTTTATTGCGAACATCAAGTCTTGTATTTTCTCGTTCCAGGTTCGGTGGTCGGTTTCGCAGAATTGTGCTACCATTGTTTTTAGCACTCTATTGATCCTCTGTACCGGATTGGCTTGAGAGTGGTAAGGCAGGTTAGGCGGTGTTGTATTCCGAAATTTTCAATTTTGTGAAATTTCTAGATGTAAACTGGATACCATTATCTGTGACGACAATTTTCGGACATCCAAATCTCATTAACATCCTTTCTCGGAATATGCGGACTATGGTTTCTGTGTTGGCGGTACGTATAGCTTGACATTCTACCTATTTTGTCATTCGGTACTGGAATACCAATAAATAACTATTCCCGTGTTTAGAACGTGGCAACGTTCCAGCTAAATCGATACAAACACTGTCCCAGGGTTGAGTAACTTTGGACGACTGCATCAGGCCTGGGGGTGCTTGTTGGGATACTTTATATCCAGCACATCGTTCGCAGTTCTCAACATATTGTGAGATATTCCTGAACATGCCTGGCCAATAGCATTTTTGAGCTGCTCGGGTAGTTGTTTTGCTGACCCCCAGATGTCCTGCTACACTTTCGTCGTGGCATTCCCGTAGTACCCTAGTCCTTCCTTCCTGCGGTACGCACAGTTTCTACGGCTCCATCGATTGCCTGTCCGCGGAAATATTTGGTTCCTGGAAATGACGGAATAGGTTGTTATCATGAATCCGATAGTCCGAAAATTTTTTGGGGTTCTCTCGTACTCCCTGGAATTTATTTTCGAACCAGGAGTCTCGGTTCAATGGAGTGGTTGTATACACATCCCAGATTCCTTTGGCCGAGGGCAACCGGCTGCGGGACAACGTGTCTGCTACTCAATTAAGAGCTCCTTCTCTATAGATGATTTCAAAATCATATTGTTGTAATTCGATGACTCATCTAGCTAACCGTTGGGACGGATTTTTCAAGTTTCTCAGCCACCGTAGTGAGCGATGGTCTGAAATAACTGTGAATTTATAGCCTTCTAAGTACATGCGCATGTTCCGTATTCCAAATATTATTGCTAAACATTCCTTCCCAGTTACCGAGTAGTTCCTTTCGGCCTTGTTCAGGGTCCTGCTGGCATATGCTATTATGTCTTCTTGCCCATTTGTCCGCTATGTCAGTGGCACTCCAAGTCCAGTGTCGGAGGCGTCGGTTTGTAGCGTGAAGGGCTCCTCAAAATTAGGGCAGGAAAGGGCCGGTGCTTCGGTTGAGCTCGTTTTCAATGCCTCAAATGCCTGATTTTGTCCCGGTCACCAGTTGAACTTGGTCCCCTTTTTCAACAAAGATATTAGGGCGGCTGCTTTCTTGGAAAATTCGGGAATAAATTTTCAGTACCAGGACGCTACACCTAGGAATCTGCGGAGACCTTTAATATTGTTTGGGGGTGTCATTATTGAAATAGCTTCCACTTTTTTCGGGTCTGTTTTAATGCCTTCCTTCCCCACGATGTGTCCTAAGTACTTTAACTCCGGTTTTGCGAAGTGGCATTTTTCCGGATTGATTTTCAGGTTGGCCGCTTGCAAACGGTGGAACACTTCTCGGAGGTGTGTCAAATGTTCCTCGAAAGTTTTGCTCAAAACCACGATATCGTCAATATAGGCGAACGCATATGGCGCCATTTCCGGTCCTATTACGCTATCTAGCATTCTTTGAAATGTTTCCAGGGCGGAATGTATCCCAAAGGGCATCACTTTGAATTGGAACAGACCCCTCCCGGGGACGATGAAAGCTGTGATCGGTTTGCTTTCGGATGTCAGTGGAATCTGCCAATAACCCTGACGCAAGTCCAGGGTAGAGACAAAATTTGCCTGTTTCAATTTATCCAGAGTGGCCGTGATATACGGCAGTGGCTAGGCATCTTTGACGGAGTGTTCGTTCATTTCTCCGGAATCGATGCAAAATCTATATTTGCCATCAAGTTTTTTGGCGAGTACAACCGGCGAACTCCACGGACTGCTTGAGGGTTCTATTACCCCTTCTTGTAGCATTCTATCTATCTCCTCATTCATTAAGGCTTGCATCGCGGAATTTTGTGGTCTGTACCGTTGTTTTATAGGTATCCGGTTTTTCATGTTGATATGATGTTGTACTAGATGAGTGAATCCCGATAAATTTTCAAACTTGGGCAATTCCTCCTCCAAAAAAGTCTGTAGTTCCCACTTTCCGTTTTTTTGAGGGTTTCTATGTTATTCACGGTTGTGGCCGGTTCGCTACTCTGTGTTGGAGTATTTTTCCTTAAGTTTATGGAAGTGTCCCATTTTCGTAGTAGCCCCACCCCTAGTAACATCGGTGATACCATTCCGGGTAATAGGTACTACAAATTCTCCATTCAGATCCTTGTTTAATAGTTGACAGCGTAACTGAAACTTTTCTCTCATTTCTATTATTGCTCCATTCGCCAATGTTGTTTTCATATGTGTTTTATGGTTGTTGAACCCTTCGGCACCGCAGTAACGGGCTACTTTCGTGTTTATGAAAGAAGTTACGGATCCTGTGTCCACTAAGGCTTGGATTGTCCTTGTTCCTATTTGAATGAGGGTGGGGATCACAGGACATATCTTCGAAGGCGTTAATGGGCATCGTGGGGAGTGTGTTTATTTTCGTCCGGCAGTTCTCCCTCCTCGACTTTCGGACGATTGGCCGTTTTCCGAATCCGGTCTTTTCTTCAACACGAATAATAAATTACTCGGTATACGGGACGTCTTTTCTCCAACGCAATTAATGAATTAATCGGTTTACGAGATGTCTATTTAGTTGTAGTGATGTCAGGTCTTTTCTCCAACGCAATCAATAAATTAATCGGTTTACGAGAGTTTCATTTAATTGTAGGGATGTCACATCTTTTCCCCAACGCAAATAATCGATTATTTGGTTTACGGTAAAGGAGATCTGAGGGCAAACAGTCAGTTCTTCCCCAACACAAATAAATTATTTGGTTTTTTGGTAAGCTGAAACTGGAGTTATTTGTCACCTTCGGACTTGGTCAAAGTAGCGGAGCGGATTCTACGGAACGCGGACATTATTATAATAACAAAATAAAAAATAAATTTTCATAAAATTAACGGCGTTGTATTAATTTGTACAATCGGTATTCGGTAATAACCATATCGGAATCGGAGCAGCTTGACGGTCAGGCGGTTGATTCTGCAATCTTCTCTGTGAGAAAACCGTTTTCTTTTTATACTGCTTTTGTGCCAAAAGAAATAACTCGTCAGAGGCGGCCTGAGATTTTGAAATTTCTCAGTCTTACCTAAACATTTAGCGAGTTTTCGGCATTAATACCATACATATGCGAAACTGAAGGAGGAAGTAGTTTGAGAACAATGATTAATTTTATTTACGATAATTTGATCGAGGTTATCAATAAACCTACGAGTGAACTTACACGTGAGAATTTGATGTTTCTACCGATGGAATACATCCTAAAACATTTGGATGTGGTGTTTCTCAATCAGAATGAGGTTCCGGAACATATGTTCGAATACCTATACCGTCATATGCAGTGTAAGGAACATGTCGATGAAGATTGCAATGGTACACAACCCCCACGCAAACTATGTTCTCAATGTTTATCTGAGCAGATTTCTCACATCATGGAGAACGAGGAAATAACTCATCACGAGAAGCAAGTGTTGATAGAAGAAGTTTGCAAAGACGACCCATACTTTATGAGATCATACTTATTCCATTTATTTATGTTAAAATATAAATAGATATGTTTCAATAAATTTTTATTAGTATCATGTCTCAGTTGTTCACGTTAACAAGCACCAGCCATATATTCTCGAAGATTTCGATTGTGCTGAGGCCAGACAAAAAATATTATTCAGCATTGTTGGGATTCACTTCCTACAAGTCCATACAGAATATCGAAAACGAAAAATACTACTATTACGAGAATAAAACTTTGAAAGAAATCGCAATACCTGCAGGTAACTATGAAATAACCGATATCGAAGAATTGATCAAGAGGAATCTGAAGCAAAAAGGAGATATATTCTCACTAAAACCCAATAACAATACCTTGAAGTGTGAAATATTCAGTACACATCTCGATATATCGTTCGAAAAGGATGATAGTTTAGCTAAAATATTGGAGTTTTCACGTAAAGTATTAAGGAAAGGTGTATTGCACGTTTCCGATCTACCTGTAAACATTATAAAAGTTACAAATATCCGTTTCGAATCAAACATTACCGTGGGAGCGTTCTATCGAGACAGACCTGCGCATATGATTTACGACTTCCCACTAACCGACGATCCTGGTTATAGAATTGTGGAGCGACTAAAAAATCCTCTGTATTTACCAGTGTCCAATATCTGTGAGATTACCAACATCACCATACTCGCTTTGGATAAATACTCTAATTCGGATAATTTTCGCGGGGAAGAAAGTATTCTCCATCTACATTCACAAGAAGCCTGATATGGGTTTGGTTGTTGGAGACAATGAAAGAACTACACACATTCCATCTTCATCAGTCTTCAACAAATCCCTAAAACCGCGTGACCTACTCACCAAAGCTAATCAATCAGTTCTACAATCTCTTGGGTTTCGACTTAAATTTGAAAAAATGCCTAAGCGGGAGTATGTAGGTAACAATGCTACCAATGATGTGGGTTTGAGCAACAGTGTTGTCTCATCAATTTTTTTGATATCTATCAAGAACCGAAATTCGATGAGTCGATACGAAAAGCTGAATATAGATCGATTACATCTTTCGTTAAGGCGTTCAATAACAGCGATATTGTGGAGTTTGGAATAAATCAAGTGGATGCATTTTTTTCGATGAAGGATACCCTATTAGCTATCAAAGGAAAAATAGAAATAACTGGAGCTGGGACTGTCTCAATAGTACCTAATTATGGAGCCTCTCTTTTCGACTCATGCTCTTACAGCGAAAGTGGGCGAGACATCGGAACTGTTCGAGATCCTGGAATAGTTAGTGCTGTGAGGGCGTTCACTTGCTACACTACAGATTCTACGCATATGTCTATTGCCGGTTGGACTTACCTCGAAGAAAGTGTAGTTTTAGATCAAACTAAGACTTTCAGCTTACTGATTCCACTATATCATATATTCAACATTTTCAACGATTATTCTATGATTACATGCATACCATTTGCATCGTTGAATGCTAAAGCTCGAAAATCTATATGTTATGTGGAGAGACTCGTACATGGAATGAAATATTCCTCTGGAGATTTAGAATACACCGAAATAGATGATATTCTAAAATCTAATCTTCTATGTAAGGCAGACTATATTCATGTTCGAGGTCATCAAAAAGCTGATTTTTTAACGAGAAAGTGTCAAGAACTGAATATTTTCCCACACATTGTAGATGTGTGTAACTTTGGTAATACTCTATGTGAAACAGGAAAATTTGAACCTTCAAACAGGATGAGCTGCATGAATCACCGTAATGATGGGAAAAAAATATATGTGTAAAATTCAACACGTGGATAATGTACAGCAATGGTTCCTGAACATTATTCTACCAAATTAAATATATCTGTATATATATTCATTAAATACATGTTATTATTATTATTCAATAAAACAACTCTTCATTATTATACGTATTTATTTCTATGTTTCTTGAGAATTTTTATGATGATTTTAAGTAATATAACCAATAAGGCACTAAGATTGAAACTTTGCATCGCATAAATTTCGTTTACTATCTGTGTGGGTGATGGTGTGTTTGGTGGTGGTGGTTGAGAAGACATCGATGAAGGTGATGGTGTGAAAGTTTGCCACTTCATAACATCCCCCTCTGTACCATCTGAAAATAATAGCTTGAGCTTATAATTGAATGTGTGATTGGTGGTGGTGATGGTCCGCATCGATTTGAGAATTATGTATGTGAATACCTCTAGCTGATTTTCGTTAATCATTTGATAATACAACAATACAAAAATTTTGAATATTGAAACAAACGACAACAAACGTTTGATATTAGAATCTATTCAAATTAAAAAGAACAATTGTGTAAATGACAAAATAGATTCCAATCTTTCGAAACTGTACGATAATCTAATTCAAACTTAACAAAATTTTATTAATTTGAAGTGCCACTTTCCATTTGTCTATTTAAAATTCAACCTACAAAAGATGAAGTATTATTTAACTATGACACTATAGAGTAACAATTTTGAGGTTAAATTCCATAGAATTATCTCAAACTTGAATAGTTATGATAGATCTGAAATGCTTATCATAGGATAACTAATTCATACAATAATTCATAGATATTTATAATTGTACAATATTGGAATGTCTTGTATTTAATCAAATTCAATCTATTTCAAATTGTAGTTAGCCATACATTACTCTTTCACACACAACCGATCCAATGTTTTCTGCAGTTTTAATTGGATCTTAAAACACAAGTCGGCTGCAGACGCATTTCATTTATCGAAATCATCTATTCTTTTCTTAATTACATGAAAACACTAATTCAATTAACAATTTTGATAAAGGCAATAAACATTGTCGAAACGTCAAAACAGAATTTTTATTTCATTATCAGTGTATATACGAACCAATATACCAAGAAAACATACAAATATATAAATACATATATATATATATATATATATATATATATATATATATATATATATATATATATATATATATATATATATATTCATCAAATACTCAATAAAACAACTCTTTATTATTATTATATGTATTTATTTGTATGTTTCTTAACAATTTTGATGATGATTTTAAGTAGTATAACTAATAAGGCACTAAGATTGAAACATTTCATCGCATAAATTCCGTTCACTATCTGTGTGGGTGATGGTGTGTTTGGTGGTGGTGGTTGAGAAGACATCGATGTAGGTGATGGTGTGAATGTTTGCCACTTCATAACATCCCCCTCTGTAACATCTGGAAATAATAGCTTGAGCTTATTATTGAATGTGTGATTGGTGGTGGTGGTCCGCATCGATTTGAGAATTATGTATGTCAATACCTCTAGCTGATTTTCGTTAATCATTTGATAACTCATTGGTTGCCATTCTGTTCGATTACATTCATTTCTCAGGTCTTTCCTGGGACATATATAAATACGTTCCACTCGATTCGGAACGTTTGTATACAGGATTTCATTCAAAATTGAGGTTAGGATTATAAAATTGGGTTCTAACATAATCATCCTCTCCGCCAATACTTAAACTATTCAATTGTCTTATAGCGATATTTTTATATTCGTAAAATTTTGAATCTCTACTCAAAGCTTTTACTTTCATACCGAATTCTACCAGTTTATTTGTGTATTCTTCGAAAGACATATTGATACTGATAATTTCATCGACTATATACACACGCTAGTATGAACACCATACCTATGATTTCTTATTAATTGAGCTCCAAGAATTCGAGTTTAAAAGCCGCTTTTATTAAAATTCTCTTTTCCCCGGTATATCAAAATCAAACAAGGTTTCATGTTGATTTGTTTCAAAATTGGGATAATTTGATTGGTCAGTCGATTGGGTAGGAACATAGAAAATTCATCGAACTCGCGCAATACGGATTCACCAAATTTGGTTCTTACCACTCTCGCTTGAAGTATTGTATAATGCTTATTGATTCCGAGCTCTGGAACACTCCTCAATGGTTTTCTCTCCAAAAGAGCACGATGATTAAGTTTTGTTAGATTCATCATAAATCTGAAACAATATGGATAAATATTGAAGATTTTTAGAATTCGTAATACACACACAAAATTGAAACAATAGTTAATCTATAAAAGTTAATTGATTAATTTTTGTAATTGTTATTTTATTAATGTGAATTGGATAATTTTGTAACTGTTTCAATGCTAATAAGATAATTTTGTAACTGTTCCAATGCTAATAAGAGGTTGATTCTGAATAAGAGACAAAACAAGTACGTTTCTATGGCAGTGAATTAAATAATTGAATTAAACACAGGATATATGAAAGCGATGTGTCTTGTTTGAGCTGTAACAGATGACTGAGGAAACGAGAATTTAATTCGTAGTCAACATAACTCTCAATTCCAATTCGCTTACTAACAAGTCTGAACTTGTATATCACTTATTGTTATTTGTTGACAATGAATGACTTCATTTTAATCACAGCTGCTTACGTAAGTAATGACTAATGAAACAACAATCAAATTCGCTTACTAGCAAGTCTAGACTAAAGTATATCACTTATTGTTATCTGTTTACCTAATGAATGACTCCATTGTATTCAATTACACGTGCTAGTATAAACTGAAGGTGATGACGCAGGTGTATGCAGAATGAATTGCTTCCACGTGTTCACAAAATACCTCATAGATGTCGTTCTTTGACGTTAACTGTTCTGACATTGACATTCAGCTATGATAGTTCATCGGTTCAGTGATAGATGGCGATATAGGCTACAACATCTGTGACATTTTGAATTGGAGTCTCATAGATGTCGTCCTCTGACGTTAACTGTTCAGACATTGACATCCAGCTATGATAGTTCATCGGTTCATAGATTTCCCGCGCAAAAACATTAACAAGGTACCTCATAGATGTCGTCCTTTGACGTTGACAGATACGCATGACGGTTGATCGGTTCATTCATAGATGTAGTCATTTGAAGTTAACTGTTCTGACATTGACATTGAAGTATGATAGTTCATCGGTTCATCAAAAGATGGCGGCGATGTAGCTAGAACATCAGGCATATTTTGAATTGTGGTCTCATAGATGTCGTCCCTTGATGTTAACATTTCTGACGTTGACAGGTATGCATGACGGTTGATTTAGCTACAACATCAGTCATATTTTGAATTGTGGTTTTGACGTTTACTCTTCTGACATTCGCTTCCAACGTCGGCCATGATAAACATCAAACAAAACACCTCTACGTTTGAATTTGGCGGGTCGATGACGTCACATCCAACTAACCTCACATTCTATGATCCAGACCTCTATGGTCGGAAGTTCTGTAATCATCGTAAGCTCTACGGTTACGTTTGGATTTCGCGGGTTAGTAACGTTACATCCGAAGTTGCGCGCGCAACATCCGGTCGATGACTCACTTCCTGGGCAGAAGTAGCGGACTTAATCTACTCATGTCGATAAACATTCATCGAGCTTCATAAAATAGAATCAAAGATACTTAGATTATGAACTTTCTTTACATTCTCTTTCAATGTTATGAAAGAAGAAGACTCTATCTCCTGGTCCTTAAACTGCACCCTCACGTTCTTCAAATTTCGTGAACCAACCCTGGAATTCAATGTTTTTTTCTCTTTGTCTTGATGACTTCGAATTTGATTAGACACCGTACCAGCTTGTAGTCGTTGTTGAAGGTGATTCCTTCCTACAAATGAGTATCGGTCATTCAGGGTAACTTTTGACATAGTTTCTGCGGGACCGCAGCGAGATTATGGTGGATTGTAATGTAGAAAAATGTGCTGATTACAAAACTCAATAATTTTTCCCAAATCTGCGAGCTTCAATTTTTAAACAGTTACTTATTGCAAAATGTTTCCTATACTTGCTAATATCAAGGAACGGTGAGTCGTAAATAAGAAATCTAGATTCAAATTGAAGGTATCTATGATACACAAGTTCTAAGATCACTTACGACCTTCCATTTGTTATTAACAAAATATTGTTTTTATTTGTTAATTTTCTAAGGAAATAATAGTTATACAGGATGTCCCAGGTTTCAGTAGCAGAACTTCAACAGTCGATAGAAAATTTGATTTTGTTCCTATCAACTTATATGCACAGACGCTCAATTTTTGAGATACAGGTTGTTGAATTTTATAAAATATGTTTTAAATTCTTTTTATATCTTCGAAAATAATCAAGATATCTCAATGAAATTCAGTACAATGGATGCGTAGATAGGTTACCACTTTTGCAAATAATTTTAAGCCTTTAATATTCCCAGTGGCGTAGATATAGGTATTTAATAACAATAAATTGGCCCGAAAAGTGTTATCACCCTGTATAGGTTACTTTTTAGTAATAGATTGCAGAATTTAAATCTAAACAAATATGGTCTCTTGATATTTCTTTGTACCTGGCACCGTTTCACGACAAATTTGATTTTTGTGATTGATTACCACCTCCATGAAAATCTGATGAAAATTGGGAAAAGGTTTTCGTTAAGTTTGAATATCTATTATACGACGTTGGGAACTATGTATATGAGAAAATGAGAATCATTTTGAACAATTTTTCAAAATTAACACACAAAATTCAGAAAATGGTGTCTTGTTAACTCTTATCTTGGATAGTAGACTTCCGCGGACAGCTAATCTTGAAAAATCTTGTCTTCCTGATGGATTCCGCGTCACAATAGCTCGACTTGATGCCGACGTTTCGCCAACCGTTACAGGTGGCATCTGTAATCTGCCCTGAAGATGTCACCTGTAATGGTTGGCGAAACGTCGGCATCAAGTCGAGCTATTGTGACGCGAAATCCATCCAGAAGATAAGATTAGTTAACTCTTGTTAGTGGACTCACTATAAATTATAGTACATTACAGTTATCTGAATCAAACATTGTTGGGAATGAAAATTTGTTATTCGGCCTTTCTTTGTTATGTATTGCTGTACAGATTAGAAAAGACAGCTTATTTTATTTTTGTCGCTTAATGACGCTTTTCGTTTTAAGGTTCCACTATTTCTCAATTTCACCCGATTTTCATGGTGGCGGTTGTTAAGCACAAAAATCAAATTTGCCGTGAACTGGTGCCAGGTACAAAGGAATGTCAAAATATCTTATTTGTCTTCACAGGGTGATAAAACTTCTGGGGTCTATTTATTGTTATTAAATACCTATATCTACGCCACTGGGAGCAATACCGGTCTCAAATTATGTGCAAATATGGTATCTTGTCTATGCATCCACGACACCAAATTTCATCCAGACATCTTAATTATCTTCGAAGATACTAACAAAATTAAGGAATTTGGTATCAAATTCAACACCCTGTATCTCAAAAATTAAGCGTCCGTGCATATATGTTGATAGGAACATTTTTCTCAAAAACAAAATTCTCTATCGACTGTTGAAGTTCTGGTACTAAAACCTGGGACTGTATATAAATTATCAGGAGATAGGTCACATTAACACATATGCTTATTATAACGTAAGTTCCGGCCTCACGATCATTATCAGAAGACATCTTATTTGTATGCTATTCTTCAAATATCTATTATTCAAATTACCGTAAATTTTAACAAAAACATTTTTTTTAATGTTGAGATTGTACAAAAATAACATAAGCGTCTTCTGATGATGTACCAAACGTACCAAACGTACGTAAATGTTAGAATAATGAGCATATGTGTCAGTGTGACTTGTTTCCCAAGAATTCATTGTAATTCATACCTGATAGTAGCTGACACATGTTGCGATATATCAAAGCATCAGTAGTTTTCCTATTATTAGGATATATTACATATTGAGCTATTAATCAACTATTGGAAAAAGAATTACCAAATAACTTGCCTTTGAAGAGGTTTTTTCCCTCTAAATCTCATGCAGTGCCTAGATGTGGATACTACCTAATGTTTCTATATAGGACTGTCCTAAAATTATTCATTTGAAGTGATTATTTCAACTGCTTAAAAAAAAGGCTTGAAAACAATTGGAATATCTCCATAGTGGAATGTCACATCAACATGCGGTCTTCGGCATTCGATATATTAACACGCTGAACAGAAATTAGTAGACCTGAATTCGATAACCGGATGCTGATCCCAATTTTATTTTATTGTTCCGGTTTTGTCTCTCAATTGTTGATTTAAAACTTTGTTAGAGCAATTGTTGACTTAAATTAAAGGTAATACGTTATTCTGACTACAAAAAAAGGTCCATAAGATCCGTTGGATATCTTATATGTTTGCGTCACTTAAAAAAAGACAACATTATCACAGCCAGAAGAAAAATACCGTATACTCGTATATACGAGAACGCATACGCGGTGCGAGTAATAGAACCAAAAATTCGAACGGCAGTGCTAGATTTTCAGTTAATCAAAATCGGTAAGTGCAGCTACATTTCCACTGAGTCTGTCGTAGTGAAGGAGGTGTGAATATGAACAGATGTTAATAAGTTGCTATCCATTACTTGGAATTGTATGTGCACTCTGCATTCATATGCATCTTCCCGGTCGACCAAGTTTCGTCAGATACCCTTGCTCAATAATCCACAGAGTGGATAGTTCTGGGTTGAGTCATCTGCAAAGACCTCACTAGGCAAAGAGTTTCACAATTTGGCTGTTCTTAATGATTGCAAATTATGCGTTATTCTACAATTGCATTCCTGAACAACATTAATACTGGTATTATATGTTAATAAAGTTTGATCGAGCATCATAAAATATGATCACAGCTATTCAGATATTCAAAAATTTTTTCCATCGTCTTTCAATGTCACAGGAGGAGAAGACTATATCTCCTGGTTCATTACCTACACCCCCACATTCTTCGAATTTCGACAACCAACCCTGGAATTTTGTTTTTTTTCCTGATTGTCTGCTTTCAAGAAGACACCAACTTTTAGTAGTTTTTCAAGGTTATTCTCAACAACTCACCTTTTCAGATCGAGTTCAATGTCCATCCTACAAATGAGTACTCTTGAAATAGTCTTTGCAGGACCGCAGCGAGATTATGGTGGATTATATTATAGAAAAATGCGCTGATTATAAAACTCGATATTTTCCACAAGTATGCGAACTTCAATGTTTAAATAGTAATGTAGAATTACTTGGACACAAAACACCAACTAATTCGTTTCAAACACTTTTATTCTTCTAAAACCTCAGATTACAAAGATATTTTATAATTAACTAACTAACGTCTTCCTATCTTATATTCTGACATCTGTCTTCCCTCTTATTCCTATATGTTCTATGATATCTAAATCTAAAACAGTGCGCCAGATTTTAGCATCCTACAAGTTCGGCCACCCTACACCTTGTACGTCTCGTACAAAAGATCAGACCTTGGCTTCATATATTCAGCACATGCACTCGTACTTGATGGTCCATCACTTACACCTACACGTGTTACATTATAATTGTCGTTCGATTTAACTCTTTCCACACGATACGGACCTAGATACTTCGCTCTAATTTTTCGACCCGGTCTGACTTCATCGCTTGTTTCAAGAAACTCTTTTTGTAATTGAGCTCCCTCAAAATGACTTTAATCGCCTTAATTTCATGGTCTTCTTCTTGAGTATGTCGTATCTGAGGTGCTACATCTTGTGTCACAGTCATCATAATTGGATACCTACTCAAAGCATCAACATGTTTCATCTTAGCACCAGCTCTGTGTTCAATTGTTTAGTTATAATCTTCCAAGAGTAAAGCCCATCTTGCAATCCTAGTCGGAAGATCTTTCTTCTTCATTGTTTGTTCAAAAGCAGAACAATCGAATAGAATCTTAAGATTTATTCCCAAAAGATACACTCGAAACTTCTTCAGAGGATATATAATTGCCAAAACTTCAAGCTCATAGCTGGAGTAATTCTGCTCTGCGTTTGTCGTCTTCTTGCTCATGAAATGTACAGGATGGAACTGCTCATCTTCAGGTGACTTTTGCGTCAACGTAGCTCCATAACCATTCTTACAAGCATCAGTGTGCAACTCTGTCTCACGTCCTTGATGGTAAATATGAAGAACTGGTTCTTGCGTCAAGGCCACCTCAAGTTGTCTGAAAGCTGTTCTTTCCTCTTCATAAAACCGAAATTTTTGTCTTTTCGCAATAAATCACTCAACGGCTTTGCAATTTGTGAAAATCCACCAATGAATTTTCGGAGATAGCCAGTCACACCCAGGAAACTTTGTATATCCTTTACATTCTGAGGTTCAGCAAAACC
The DNA here is from genome assembly GCA_958510875.1 of Endomychus coccineus. Classification (NCBI taxonomy): domain Eukaryota; kingdom Metazoa; phylum Arthropoda; class Insecta; order Coleoptera; family Endomychidae; genus Endomychus; species Endomychus coccineus. Next base: position 183,921,078 of record OY294067.1, on the reverse strand, counting down.
CAAAACTGCGCTCACTTTATCGAGCGACGGAATAACCTTACCATCTTCAATGACCTGACCAAGGAATTCAATCCTTTTTCGCAAAAGATTACGTTTCTCCATATTTATTTGTAAACCATTCTTTTGTGCAACTTCAAAAACGGTTTTCAAACATTCAAAAGCTTCTCATACAGTACTCGCGGGTACAATCAATTCTTCAAGATATGGTCGTTTTATTATTCCTGTTTTTATCAAATCTGGGAAAACATAATTTATGAAGCTTTGAAACACTGACAGAGAATTACACAAACCAAATGGAACTCTCGTAAATTCAAATTGACCACTCTCAATAACAAAAGCGGTGTACTTTCTACTATTCTTCTCAACACCAACGTGAAAGAAACCATTTTTCAAATCAATCGTACTAAAAACACTCGCATCTTTAAGTTCGTCGATCTGATCTCCAATCAGAGGTAAGGGATATCCATCCTTTATGATGACTTTATTTATCTTACGATAATCAACACAATCTTTCGAAGAACCATCTTTCTTTTTCACAACGACAACAGGACTAGCGTAATTGGAACTGCTCGGTTCAACTATACCCTCTTCCAACCACTCATCTACTTGTTTCTCAACAATTTCACGCTCAGATATAGGAAATCTACGTGGACTATGGAAAACTGGAATATCACTTTCAACTACAATCTTCATTTCAATGGCATTACTTCTAACATGTATTGGTTCATACGATGCAACAAGATGTAAAGTTTTCTTACGAATACTTCTATCCTCAATATGCCCGAGAGATAGATACTTTGGGTCCTCTTCAACACCAAACTGAGTCAAGAACACAGAAAGGGTTGTTTTCTTTATTTTAACACCTCCTGAACTAATTACAATTTCAGCTTGACCTAATAAATCATCTCCCAAAATCATCCCCAATGACATTGATTCTCTTGAAACAACATAAACAGTACTAGGAAATTCATCGTCATCAACTTTTATTATTGTCTGGAATAAACCTAAAGCTCTGATCTCACTCTGCCCAAAACCAATCAATGAAACTTCGGACTTCTTCAAAACCGGACTACCGATTTTCTGATGAATATCAACCCGCATCAATTTACTTGTGAACCTGTATCAACCAAAGCATGCACATCTTCACTATTAACACTAACAACTTTGAACATTTTGTTTTTAGATGACATGACAATACTGTTGACCGAGGGCTCTATTATTTCACCAGCAACATTTTCACCCGTTTTACACTCTGAAGCCTTGTGGCCAAATTTATTACATTTAAAACATTTCGTATCAAGAGATTTCGAATTACAGTACCTGGAAACGTGCCCCTTCAAACCACAATTGAAGCACAGTCTCTCATCAGCATTACTTGATGAACTCAATGAAATCTTCGGTATACTTTACTTCATGAATGACTCTTCTTTTTCCTTTTGTCTGGAACCTGTCAACATTTTCTTCTGTATCATCTCATAGACGTCAATCTTCTTCTTGAAGTCTCTGAGATTCGTGGCACCATACAGAACAATTTTGTTGGAAACATCATCTGGAATATCGTCTATGACATACTTTAAATGCCATAATAAAATCTACAAAGTCTGATTATTATAGAAACGCAATACAAGATGCAACTAATGACAAGAAGAAAATTTGGCAAATTATAAAAGAAAGCACAAACAATATTACCACACATCATCCTATTGGCAACATAATCGATACAGAAGGAAACAAAGTAGATCAAAATGATCTTGATAAGACTAGTGAGACTTTCAATAGTTACTTTAGTAGAATAGGCTCAGATATTGCCCATCAAATCAGAAAAAATAATTTGAAATTCAAACAGAAAATTAAATCAACTAATTCAAATTTGTTCCTAACTCCGGTCACAGAACTCGATATATCTAATATAATCATGTCATTACATGAAAAGAAATGCGGAAATGAAAACCTTTCAGTAGGAATAATTCAACAACATAAAGATTGTTTGATTAGTCCTTTAACTCACATAACAAACCTCATTTTATCATCTGGAGTTTTTCCTTCTCAATTAAAAAAAGCCATGATCACTCCAATTTACAAATCAGGTGACAAAGAAATACTTGCTAATTATCGTCCTATTTCTGTCATTTGTAATTTCACGAAAATTATTGAAAAAATTTTAAAAAGTAAGTTAATGTCATTTCTTGATAGCAAGAGCCTATTATCACCTCATCAATTTGGGTTCCGAGAAGGGAAAAGTGCTGAAAACGCAATACATTTATTAACACAGAAATTATATAAGAGTCTAGATAATGGAGAAAAATGCGCGGCTATTTTTCTTGACCTATCAAAGGCCTTTGACACAGTATGTCATGAAATACTATTAGAAAAATTGAAACTCATGGGCATCAGAGGTCTCAGCAACGAACTATTTAAATCTTACTTGTCAGATCGTACCCACCGAACGAAAATAGACAATGTTTACAGCAAGAGCATATGTTCAAATTATGGAGTGCCCCAAGGCACTGTATTAGGTCTTGTTCTTTTTTTAATCTACATTAATGACTTACTTGACCTTGAAACAAATTGTCTCATCATTTCCTTCGCAGACGATACAGTCTTATTCTTCAAAGGAAACACCTGGTACGATTTAAAGGCACATATGGAAAATGTATTGGGAATTGTGAACTGTTGGTTGACAAAAAATCTATTAGCCTTAAATTTTCAAAAATCTTGCTGTGTTACATTTGCATCATACATGAGTGGCTCGCCAATTTACCAGGAATCAACTATACCCAATAATGATCCAAACAGTACTCTCCAAAATAAAATAAAACTAGTAAATAATACAAGGTACCTAGGGGTAATAATGAACTCACATTTAAAATGGGATGCACATATCAAAGTGTTAGTAAAAAAAATTAGAAAACTCTTTTACATTTTTCTCGAACTCGAAATTTTTTGAAAGAAACTGAGCTGAAAGAAGTATACTATGCTCTAGCTCAATCTTTTATTCAATATGGAATAATAGGATGGGGTGGAGCATATACATCTACATTACAACCCTTATTCAGAGTACAGAAACGATTAATTAAAATTATCTTTCGGAAACCAAAATTATTCTCAACACAGCAACTTTTCAAAGTATCGCACTTATTGGATATCAAACAACTATATATTAAATCTGTCTTACTAAATTTCCTCTGCCACCAAGTTTCACATAATACAATTTCACATCAATACTCTACACGAAAAAATATAAATTCAGATCAACCAATACCAATAGCATTTAAATCAATAGGGCAAAGATGCAGCGTTTTCTTAGGACCGCGATTCTATAATGAACTTCCGGCGAAAATAAGAAAAATAAAGAATAAAAAAGGAATTGGTAGAATAATTAATAAATATTTATTGAAAAACAACATATCACATATGCTACAATATCTAAAATAAGAAACTATTTCTTTATGTTAATACTTTAAATAAAACAAACAATTGGTTAATTATTTTATTCATCTATTACTTAAAACTTATCACATTTCATATTCAAAAAATTTACATCACTTGTATGGACCACTATTCTCGAATCTACCTAATAAACACCTAGCATAATTCTTTTATAAGTATACTTCTTAGAAGTTAAAATGATACTACCCTATAAATATAATTGTATTCATTTATAGCACAGTTATGTCCGACGGTATTTCCAAAATCATTCCAAAATTTAGCAATAGTATTTATGCACAAGCTTTGCTTATATAAATACTATTGCTGTAGACCTAGATATTATTATTAATAATTATTATTACTATTGTTATTATTATTATAAATGTTATTACCATTATTGGTGTTAATATTACTATTATTAGTTCGAATTAAACGTAATATAGATAAATTCAATCAATAATGTAAAATTTGGAAAATAAATTACTTACTTACTTACTTACTTACATACTGCATTAGTCCCTCGTCTTCTATGTTTCCTCTGGAAGAAAGTTGCTTCATGATATGGAAATATTCCTGCACGGTCTCATTCTTCTTCTTCTTGCGGTTGACCAGCATTTCGTGGAGTTGAGCACTGTTTATCTTCGTTGAGAACTCCTCGAGCATCAGCTCCTTGAATTTTTTCCAGGAATTTGTAAAATGTTCACTTTGTACTACAGTCTTAGCTACACCAATCAGTGACTTGTTAGCAAAAACCACTCTTTCGAGCTCGCTCCATTCGAAAATTTCAGCTAAATCTTCAAATTCAGAAATCCAGCGTTCAACTGGATAGACATCTGTACCATCAAATGGGCGAATTGAATCTTGGACGTCCTTGAAATTCATAGCAAACTTCACTTGCTGGGATTCATCCCTACGTCTTATAAAATTGGAACGTCGTCTCGGAGTTGATTCATAATCATCTTCAGTGGAGCTTTCATCAAAATCATCATATTTCTCTGATTTTGAATTGGGTATCTTTAATTTCTGCATCTCAACATGCTTGTCGTTGTTTTTAAACTGATTTTCACGTTTCACTTTTGCGTCATTACTTCGTTCATCGCTAGAAATGTCATCCATGAGCAAATTTATATTATTAAGAGCGGTACATATCTGACTCGCAGTTTCCTCAGTCGTATTTGGACACTCAAGACTAAGAATATCACAAATTAAAACAAGGTCACGAATCGATAATCTAGCCGCGAATGACAACTTGTCATTCAGTTCGATCGAATTTTCCTCAAAACTGAAACCACTAAATTCACGAAGTCTTTTGCGATTGTCACGATCACCATCATTTTCAAAAATCAAACTATGAAGCGCTCTTGTTCCTGCAGCAGAAGCCCCATGCAATCTTTTATTTATGGCACGAATTTGCGACAAATTTTCCATTGTAGCAACTTTGACAGCTGATTATTTATTACTAACTTTACTTACGTCGTCAAATTTCACATAGAAGAAGCAAATTCGGAAAAGTCGTCTTCTTGATCGAATCCAACACCTTCGTCGTCTCAAAGTTATGTGATGTACCTTCTCTTAATGTGCGTCTTCCGTCGTGAATATCTCTTCTATCAGCGTCGTTCTACGTCTCACTTGTTCCTCTTAGATCCCGGACGAGCCCCCAATTTGTAGAATTACTTGGAAACAAAACACCAACTAATTCGTTTCAAACACTTTTATTCTTCTTAAATCTCAGATTACAAAGATATTTTATAATTAACCAACTAACGTCTTCCTATCTTATATTCTGACATCTGTCTTCCCTCTTATTTCTATATGTTCTATGATATCTAAATCTTAAACAGTGCGCGCCAGATTTTAGCATCCTACAGTAATTTATTGTGAAATGTTTCCTATTCTTGCTATTATCAAGGAACGGTGAGTCTTGAATAAAATATCTTGAATCGAATTACAGGTATGCTGACTATCAAACTCAATATTTTTTGCAAGTATGCGAACTTCAATATTTTAATAGTAATTTATTGTAAAATGTATCCTATTCTTGCGATTATCAAGGAACGGTGAGTCTTAAATAAAATATTTCGAATCGAATTACAGGTATTTAAAATACCCATTTTTCAAGATCACTTACTACTTTTGATTTGTTAATAACTAATTAATGTTTTGACTGACAATTTTTTTTTCTAAGAAGCTAACAGTTATTCTTAGACGGTAGTAGCTGAAAGATGTTGAGATATATAAAATTAGTTGCACTTTTTTATTGTTCGGCTATTTTGCATATTATGCTATTATTTAACAATTGATAGAAACATTAGTAGCAAATAACTAGCCTTTGAAGAGATTTTTCGAATCAAAACCTCCTGCAGTGCCTAGACATGGATAATAACTATCATTCCTATATGGTCCTGCACAAGAATTATGTATTTACTTAATTTCTTTAGGAGCAACCGTTGACTTAAATTAGAAGCAATACGTTAATCTAACTACAAAAAAGTCCTTTAAATACGTTGTATATCTTATATGTTTGCATCACTTAAAAAAGATCAGATTATCGCCGCCAGAAGTAAAATATCCTACACTCGTATATACGGAAACGAATAACGCGGTGCGAGCGATGGATCCAAAATTCGAACGACAGTGCTAGAGGGGGGATTGCATATGAACTCAGAGTGAACATATAATTTCTGTCAAAAAAAGACCACTGTAAGCTCATGAAATGCACGTAGTGAATAGGGACTTGTCAAAATCTGTTCATATTATTATTCCCCTCCTTTCCTGAAAACTCAAGAGAAATGTACCTGCCCATACCGTTCTCAATGAATGGCGTCAAGTAAAATGAACCTCCACTTCTGCCACTCGAATTTTGAATATGTCGCTCACACCACTCATGCGTTCCCAAACATATATGCTACTGTTAGTCAGGCAATGATAAACTGACCTCTCTAAAAGTGACGCAAACATATAAAATATCTGACCGATTTTGTAAATTTTTTATTGTGGTAAGGTTAACAACGTATCACCTTCAATTTGACACAAGTTTCGCTTAACGAAATTTGAATAAACAATTATGAGAAGACCGAAGCAACACAGTAAAAATAAATATTTCAGCTTCCGACTATCGCATTTAGGTCTCCTCAGGCGTGAAATTTTCATTTCGCACCAATATATTGATTCGAAGACCACTTGTTAATACAACATTTTACAACGAAGATATTCTTTCTGTTCATGCAGCCTTTTTAAGCAATTGAATACATGCTTTGAATTGATAAATTTCGTGCAGGACGATATATAATTGATAGGTTATATCCATATCCAGCCATTGCAGGAGATTTAGAGTGGAAAAACATTCCCAAAGACTAGTTATTTTAGATTGTTAATTACTAGCTTAATATGCAATATATCCGAAGATTAATAGAAATACAACTTCTATGATGGAAACTCAATATTTATCAGCTATTATCCGAGAATAATTATTACCCTCTGAGGGAGAAATTGTTGATCAAAACGTTAATTCGTTAATGACAAATTAACGGTTGAAGATGAAAGGTTGTAATTGATCTTAGAAGACCCGCTTTTTAAATACCTTCGAATCGAATCAGATTTTTCAATTTACAACATACCGTTCATTGATAATGACAGAATCAACTTTTTTTGCTATATGTCATTGTTTGAACAATGAAGTTCGCAGATTTGGAGAAAAAATATTGAGAGCCTTATTATAAAAAGCTCATTCTTTACATTATGAATTTCGCTGTGGTCCTTCAGAAACGAATAAACCCGAATTTTGATTCTTTCCATACTAGCCCAAGTAGATAAATGTCGAGAAAGCACACCCAAATCATATTTTTGTATTCAGGAAACCTATTCCTGTGAATTTTTGCTCTATTTTTGCAAAAAGCCGCATCACGTCTTCCTATTTTCAACATTATGATTCGACTATGCACTATCATATTCAATGTTATGTTCGAGTGTTACAATTAAAGCGCAACTAGCATAAGCCGAATGTCCACAGTGACGACACATACAGTCCTCACTACGCCAACGAAGAGGTCGGCGAAATGTAAAGACTCGCTCGGATGAGATAACATCACATAATTCTACTTTTGAATAATATCAGCTTCCAATGGAGAGCATTACAAATTGAAATATCAAGAATATACCACATTAAGAATTGAATTATTTCAGAATACTAGATATGTGTTAAATATTTAGGTGCATTCTAATTTCTAAACGGATGAAAATTATGAAGAACATTCAGAGGTTATGTTATCATAACTATTTCTTGAATAGTGTGATACTATATACAGTGATTAAATTTGTAGGCTCGTGGGAGTCAAATGATTGTTGATACTTATTGCATATTTTCATTATCATCTTAGTCTTCGACGACATCGTTATAAGTTTAGACTGCACTCATTTTATTATTCCGCAAGCTTCACATTCTCATAGAAATAATACGAACATTACCTCTTCTCCGACGTTGCCATTTAGCGTGAAACGGACCGCTTCGTTCGGTTTTAATGGCCCAACTGACTCGAAATGAAGTAATTAATTTCAGGGCTCGTAGTGAAACGTGCCCTGTGATTCTATACTTGTGAATTGCCTGAGCGGCAACTGCTTAGAAATAACTACAAAAATAAATTAATCCACAGTCAAGATTACAGGCACTACGAGATGGTTTTATGGTTGATGGGAATTCAGAAAAATAATACAAGTTCAACTTAACAATTTGATTCATTCCAAACGGAATTTCAGTTATAAAAAACAATAAATTACAATTTTTACAGTTAACCAATTTGTAACATAAATTAGAATTGAATTTTGAAATAAACAATTATAATTAAATCAATTTGTAACATAAATTAAACTTAAATTTTGAAATGAACAATTAGGGAATTAAATCAATTTGTAATATGAATTACTCTTGAATGTTGAAATGAACAATTGGAAATCAAATCAATTTGTAACATAAATTAAAATTGATATTTAAAATAATTGAATATTGGGGTAAATTCTTGGAATACTATTTAAATACAAAAAAAGTATATATAAATGAGAGTTTGAAATCACTTATTTAATTGAAAAAGAAATTATCAATTAAGAGGGATTAAAATGGACCTCGAATGGGTAATATAAAAATTAGTGGAATACAACTCGGTTAAATAACAAAATCAGAGAAAGAAAATATGGTCATTCAAAAAAGAAAATGTTACCCTCCTTGGAACTTGATGGAACTGGAAGTCGGTCCTGTCAGGAAATTCACTAAACCATCTCAGAAAGAAGGAATCAGGCACCCCGGACGTTCAAACCCTTTAATTTCAAAGAACGAACAGTACCTGACTTGAGTTCAAAGGGACAACAACACCGTCAGTCGGAATAACCATGAGATTCCACAACTGATTATGTTATCTTCCCAAATGGTATAAAACACTATTACAAAATTGAAATCTTGAAGAGATATCAATTTATACGATAATCAATGTAAATCTGGAAGAATTAAATTATTACAATGGATACTTAAATAGTCAAAACATTAAAATGTTACTGAAAGGAAAATAATCAAAATGTTTGCTAGTTAGCACAAATCTGAATACTTGGATTGAATTGCATAATAACTTGATGTTGTAATCTACACTACAACCCACACGAGCGCAGCAGTCCTGATAATTGAATATCCAATAAGCATTAATTGAATAATTACTTTATGTTAATCCCTAATACTATCTATAGCACGTTACAGTTAAAAGACATATCTGCAAACACTTGTATCAGATTAACAAAATGGCGATTCAAAAGAATCACTCAAAACTACCATGTGCCATTGTGCGATTAAACACAAAGGGAATCGAAAAATATTATCATTGAAATCTGCCTACGTCCCGTTAGATAGTCTACATACAAAAGTTACAACCATCAATTACAGCGATGGAAATAATTATTTCTGATTCGTGCTAGCAGCAAATTGATTTGGTGAAAACCTAGGTAAGTCGAGCAATACTTCCACCGGAATATGATCACATTCAGGTACTGAACATCCAGTAATATAATTACAAAACCAAATCAAATCATATGTAGCCTGATGTGAATCATATTTCGGTAGCAAAAATTGAGAAAATGAATTCCTTCCGACTTTCGTCCTCAGACCTACCCCACTTCGCGATATTCTCGCTATCGAGCATGCGGGAACTAAATTCAGTAATCGATGCTATTGAACGTAAAGGTGTCACTCAGATATCATCGGACTGATCTGTTCATTACAGAAACACACGAAACGGCTAACCCGTTACAAGCGAAGGCGGCAGTGTTACGTATGTGATGCAAAAATAAATTTTATATAATTGGAGGCGACAACGTGCCCTCCCTATAAGTTTTGTGCAACATCAGCGCCAGCGGTATATACCGGAACTATAAATTTCTTTCGTGAGAATAGAGACAACTTTGTGGTCTCCGACAAGAAATTCGGTGTAGGGCCCTGGAAGGCCTACTGAGGCCAGAGGCAATGAAAACATGCAAAAACGTTGTCGCCTCCGACTTCGGAGGTGACTATGAGGTGTCAACGTATCTCCAGTATCTACTTTGGAGGCCACAACATACCCTCTATGAATATGTATATACACATATCCATAACAGTACCTTAACCTAAGTTCGAGGGACTGGTAACACAATCAATAGAAATTACCATACGATTCCACAACTGATAATGTTATCTTCCAAACTGTATGAACACTATATAAACAATATTGAAATCTCGAAGGGGATATTATTACAATCAACAATCTGGAGGAATCTGAAAAGGATTAAGTTACTACAATTGATATTTTAAATCGGTAAAAATGAAGAGAGTTACTGAAAAGAATTATAATTAATAAGTTAGAGTTTGTCACTTAGCATAAAAAGTACTGATTTACGTGATTTGATTTGCACAAAAGAATTGAGAGTTATAGTTTACATAATAACTTGGATAAGTGTAACAGTGGTGTTAATTACGAACTCAAAAAGCAGTGATTGAGCTACCTACTTCTATGTTACCCAGAACAATATTCAACTTCACATTCAAGTCTAATAAGACAAAACCCTGTGTACTCATGTACCAGGTCACAAAATGGTGAACCTCAAAATCACTCTCCACGAACACGTGCAAATTGTTGGGTTGAACACGAAGAGAAAAAAAATACTATATCACCAGCCTGCCCACGACTCGTTAAATTATTTTTGTATGAAGATTACAACAAAATACCCGATGATGCAAAAGAAATTTGAGAGGTTCGTCAAGAATTATTTCCGTTGAAAGTCGTTACATTCAGAGACTGTACATATCCCAAATATGTGAAAGATATCGTATCAATCAATTAATTCCTGATTCAACAATTCTCAACGGTAGATTGATTATTATCAAAAAAAGCAAAGGACAGTTAAATCTTGACTTACCTTCTACAATTCCACAAAACGAGTGGATTCTATATCCGATTTAGCTACCCCACTTCGCGAATCGCGCGCCAAACGACGATGAGGAATACTTATTTCAATAATCGATTCCTTTTCGAAAGGGTAGATGCCTCTGATAATTCATATGAGAAGGTAGTCTCCAAACCGAATAGAAATCGTTAATCTAATCATTACAATGTTCTTCATACAAGTAACGTTGGAAGCGTTACATTCCCCCTCTATCACGAGAAAAATTTCTGAAGTGAAGCTTCAAAAAAATTTTAAGAGGAAATCATAAATCGGTATCGACGTAGAGACTGGTTGACCAATTCCAGAATAACGATACTCAGAAGAGTTTTGTGATCTTCACATAAATATTGGTTGACCAATTCCAATATTGCGATACTCAGAAAAGTTTTGTGGTCTTTACATAAATATTGGTTGTCCAATTCCAATTTTACGATACTCAGTAGAGTTTTATGGTCTTGACATAAATATTTGTTGACCAATTCCTATATTACGATTCTCAGAAGAAAAATTGAAAATCTCAAAATGAAAATTGAAATGTTCTACAACATTCGAGATACAAAAAACATTACCCTTCCACTGATACAGAAATCAAATAAATGGAGTAACTGGTACATTAGTGAACCTAGTTCATGATAGTGAATAGATGTTTCCACTTAAATTTTCCACGCATCCGTGTAGGTCCAATTTAAAGTCTTCTACACTCCAGATCACAATAGTGAATGGAAGTTTTCACTTATCATTCCCATGCATAAGTGTAAGTCTATTTCATGAAGTCCCTTACACTCCGGACTAAATTGATTAACAATCAATACAATATTACTTTGTATAAGAAAATATGAAATGGTAATCTGTGAATACTCATTAATGTCGAACCAATAGAATACTGTATCAAAACTCTATGAAATAGAGGTAAAATTCTAATTTCAAACAAATTTATCAAATTTATCTCAAATAAGTCCAATCTGTGAGTCAACAGACTCCCCAGCAGTTTGAATAATTCAAAAAAAAAGTAATCCATAGATACATAAGAGCTTATTTCTGAAATTATACGTTTTCCAGACAACTCTCACGAAATTAGTATCATCTTACGTGTTGTGAACACTAAGAGAATAGACTCGAAAAGCATAAGATACTAGACTTAATTTCCAAACATGACATAACATGGACCAGCAGATCCCGAATTAACTTATGCAATTATTGAAAAATGAACACATAAAGTGGAAATATTAAACTTCCAAATTCACCCACTTTTTAGGGTGATCAAGTCCTAAAAATGGTGGTTCCAATATAACAAGATAATATAAAAATAATGTATCCGATAAAGTTAAGGTAATTTGATGAAAATAGTGATATGAAGATAAATTGATTCTATGATAATGAAAGAAAAACAAATTTTTAGAAATCCGGCAATCAAAGTAAAACAATGATACTTAGCGTCATCTGTGCAGAAGAAAAAGTGATACAGATCGGAGCAACAGGGATCCCCCGCAGATCACCAATAGTTTGCAGCTTCCATGACAGTATTCATCTACTGTGGCAATTAAGGGCGAATCCTTTCCCAAAACTGGCAGTCATGAATGCAACCTCAATGTCCACCGCAGAATAAGCAATCTGCTTGGAACCCTATCTCTCATCACTGGAACTCGCATCTTCCTGTTCAGAATCATCATTGCACAGATCTTCTTTTATATCCTTTACATGCCAGTTTCCCAAATTCTCTAAACTAGAGTAGAAATTATTTTGGTTACGACACATGGTATATATTTAGGAGCCAGTTTAGCTGAAAAGGAGTTCGCCGCGTTGGATTGAACAAAATTTCTTTTCCAAACTTTATCACCCACCTTGGATGTTAATGGGCGTTTCCTCAAATTATAATGCTTTTTGTATCCCTTGTATGCCGTCACAATGTTTTGTCATACCTCATTGAAGACATTAGGTAATGATTTAATATCTGATTGTCTATGAACCTTGTTAGAAACATTAAGAATCTCGTTATCTCCAACTTTGCCATAGAAATCTCCAGAAATAGGAATTTGACGTGCAAACATTGAAAATGCAGAGCTGAACCCTGTAGAATCATACTCTGTTAAGCGTAACGCTTGCGTTAATTGAGGAATGTTTGCATCCCAATCCCTATGATTATCGTGTATAAACGAAGAAATAGCGGTAATTAAAACTTTATTAACTCTTTCGCTATTATTACCTTGTGGATGCTAACTGGCATTCAACCAATGCTTCTGAATTTTGTTATCAGCAAGGAATTTGAAAAATTGCCTGGATGTGAATTGGCTTGCATCATCTGATAATAAAATCTGGCATACCCCAAAGGTAAGGAAAACTTGATTATCCAAAAATTTGAAAGCAGAACCGAAGTGGCTTTTGCACAAGGATAGATAAACACATATTTAGTGAACCAGTCTAACGCAACCAAAATATATTTATTATCACGTTTAAAACGAGGTAAATGACCTGGATTATCTATTCTTAATAACTGCATTGGAAAGTCAATATTTTCCATTTGCTCCATTGAGCCGTATCTTCGTACATTGGAACTCTTATGAGCAGCGCAAATTTTACAATTCTTTACATATCGAACTATATCCTGTCTCATTCGAGGCCAATAGTACTGTTCACATATCCTGTGAAGCGTTTTCGAAATCCCAAAATAGACGGCTGTAGGAACACAATGAAACTGTTCGAATATCTCGATTCTGTTTGCTGTTGGAACTACTAATTTCCAATTCGTTAAATCAGAAGATACGTAGGGAGTTTAACGTGTTTATACAAAACATTCCCTACTACTTTAAAGTCTGAATAATAATCGGGATTATTGGGTACTTTATCTAGCATGCCTTTGTACCATTTGTCCGGAATGAGTTCATGATCACTAATGACATTTATATTAGGTTCGTCTCTAGACAAGTAGTCTGGCAATTCGTGATCTTGGCCTATGGTGTACATCTGAATCAAACTGAGATCATTTTAAGGCCCATCTACCTGAACGACCTATCGGATCTTTCAAATCATGTAACCAAACTAAACTGGCGTGATCAGTGTAACAATCAACTCTTGTACACTCTATAAAACAACGAAATTTACATAATGCAAACAGAACAGCTGATAATTCTCTTTCGGAAACCGTATATTTTCTTTCTGCTTCACTTAAAGTTCGACTTACATAAGCTACCGGATGTTGTAAACCATTATGTTCCTGAAAAAGCTCGCAACCTTACCCGATGTCGCTACCGTCGCTTTGAATAGAAAATGATTTAGAAAAATCTGGACTTCTGAGTACTGGAGCCAACGTTAGTCGCTTCAACCCTTGAAAAGTAGACTCAACTTCAGGAGTCCAAGTAATTGATTGATGCTTTTTCTTACTTTCGATAAGTTCAGTGATAGGAGCTGTTAGAGTAGAACAATCTTTAGTAAACCTGCGACAAGATGATATTAATCCCAACAGCCTCCGAACTTGAGTGGATGTTTTTGGGAAAGAAAGAAGAGTGACGGCTTCAACAAGTTCACCACTAGGGCGCAATACCTACCTATCAACGATAAAACCCAAAAATTTGAGAGGAGGTCTGCAAAATTCACATTTTTCAGCATTAACTGCAAGGTTAGCATGTTAGATTTTTTCATAAACTTTATGTAACACCTGAATATGTTCTTCGAAGGTAGTAGTAGCGATGATTTTATTATCTATATAAGGAAAAACTAGATGGCTAGTACTCTCATCAATTAAAAAATCCAAAAGACATTACATTGTTGCCGGAGCATTAGTCAATCCAAACTGCATTACTCAAAATTGATAGAGCCTTTGCCTGGAATACCAGAGGCAGTGTATTTACGTGATTTTTTCTCCAATGGAATAATTCAAAAAGCTTTTTCCAAATCCAATATTGTAAGATAATTAGCACCTTGCAATTTGCTTAAAATGATGTCTATTAGAGGTAAAGGATATGCATCCCTTGTGGTTAACTTCTTCAAGTGTCTACTATCCAAACAAGCTAGATAAGAATCATCTTCTTTCTCTACCAAAAGCATAGGGCTTCTATAAGGTGAAGAAGGTTGGATTACACCACGTCTTAACATCTCATCAATTTCCGAATTTGAATGGTTCTGTAAAGCAGGGGAGAAGGGATATTGTCTTTCCCTAAATGGTTCTGTTTCCGACACAGCAATGGTATGTTCAATCAAGGAAGTACGTCCTATTTCCGACGAAGGAAGTTGTTCAAGAAGTTCAATTTTTGATTGAAGCTCTGTTTTTTGTAACGCGTTTAATGAATCATAACTATGAATTGCAGTGATATTATCTGAACTTATAGTAGGTTGAATGTTCAAGATAGAACTACCGAACTTGACCTTCATATTGTGATATTTGCAAATTTCTATATCCAATATTACTGCTTGTTGTATAGATGGAATAACGTCAAATTTAACAGGAGTCTGAATATTATTGAACGAAATAGGAACGTCAACTATTCCCAAGGCAGGTTGATGTAAAGCATAAGCGGTTGTTACTACATTGACCTTGTTACCCCTACTTATTGATAATTTATATTTTCCTATAATGAACTCACCCCGTGGACCGATAACATTAATGTTAGAACCAGTGTCCAACAATGCAGGAAAAGAATCCTCAAAAACTTTCATGTTCAAATGAGGTCTATTGTCATTGTGTAAATTCAAAAAAACTAGAGAAATCATTTTAGGAGAACAATTCTTTTCAATTGTAACCAACCACTTTTCCCATCCAACCCTATCGAAAATTCCTTTCACTGTCGACTGTTCTGATTAGTGGAAGGACCTGGGTTTTATTTTGAAGTCGAAGCCATAGCCAGGCCTGTAGGCTTCGCCGCTACGTTTTTTGACTCAGATCTTCCACAAGATGTCCTTACTTTGTTAGGTGTTCCACATTCAAAACAAAAAGTTTTTCTAGGGGCTGAACAATATGTGAACTTGTGCCCTTGTGAACGACAATTCCAACAAACAACTGGAGAAGAAGTTTGTAAAGCATTGACTATAGGTCTAAATTTAATTTTGGGTACATTTCCATGTACAATGCTTTGACTTTTAGAACAAAATTCGAAATCTTCAATTTGTCTACAATTTAGTCTCAAATCATTTATAGATGTAATGTGTCACCGCCTTTCTCGGGAAAAGATAGTTATTCTTGTTACACGGAGAAGTAGAAGGGTGTCACCACCGAGATGAGTGGTCCAGGGTCGTATATTTCCCGTTGAACGAAATATGACAGATTCAAATTGATTGATTCCTCACCAGTAAAACACAGATGTTTGTTTATATACAGTTTATTAAATGAGATGATTGATTATAGAAAATATATGTACGAAAGAAAATAAATGTTTACACCTAGTGTTCTTAGATGAATAACAATTTAATAAAATTACCTTGAATAATAAAGTCAAGTATTTGACCGGGTCGAAGTAGTTTATAGCAATTTAACAATCGGACGTTCTAGAATCTAATTCAAATCAGAATTTCTATTCGCTTGATACAGTTGTCCAGTTCGGACAGATGATATTCGGAAAAAAACGGGGGCGCCAAGTAGTGTACGTTTGGAACGTTGACCCGCAATAAAAAATCAGCCGAAATAAGCTAATAGTTAATTTACGAGTTCGCTAATAATATTCAAGTTCTTTACGAATCGGGTCAATTCCTCAACACAAGTAATAAGTTGTTCGGTTTCCGTTACTTGTAGTTAGTTGTAGGGATGTCAGGTTTATTCTTCAACACAAATAATAAATGATTCGGTTTTTGTAAATGAGATCTTGTGCGCAATCGGTCTGTTTTTCCCCAACACAAATGATAAATCATTCGGTTTTCGGGATGTGTATTTATTCGTAGGGATGTCAGGTCTTTTCCTCAACACAAATAATAAATTATTTGGTTTTGGTAAATGAGATCTTGTGGGCAGTCGGTCTGTTTTCCCCAACACAAATAATAAATTATTCGGTTTTCGGGATGTGTTTTTAATCGTAGGGATGTCAGGTTTTTTTCTCAACACAAATAATGAATTATTCGATTTTTGGTAAAGGAGATCTTGTGGGCAAACGGTATGTTTTTCCCCAACATAAATAATAAATTATTCGGTTTTTGGGAGTCAGTTGAAACTGGAGTTAGTTGAAGAATATTTACCTTCGGACTTGGTAAAAGTAGAGGAGTGGATCCTGCGGCGCGCATACGGAGTTTTTAATGAAAAATAGAAATAAATTCACGAAAATTAACAGATTTTAATTAATTTGAACGGTCGGTAATAATATCGGAATCGTAGCGGCTTAGCGGTCAGACGGTTGATTCTGCAATCCCTTCCGTTAGGAATCCGTTCTACTTTTATACTGGTTTTGTACCAGGAGAAATGGCACGTCAGAGGTGGCCTGAGATTCTGGCAGTCAACGATGATTTGAATACAACTTTCCTTAACTCCTATTTGCTTCAACTTTTTCTTTATAGGATGTACAAAACTTTCATGCGTTAGAATCTCAGCCTCGTCGGTGTTATTTCTTTTCAAACCAGAGGAGTACATTAAATTATAAGTAACGAGGGCACTTCGTTACACACTTCCCTTCCTGCGAGAGAAAAATGGTTGGGGGAATATTTTTCTTCTTTACTTTGATCTCTCCCACCGAGGGTTCTTGTTTCGAATGGTGATAGTCTCTTGGCTGGTCCTCCTGCGAAGGCGGTTGTACTTCCTCAACGTGAGGTTTGACCTTGTTTTCGAGGGATTACGTGGATTGGGGTGCACTAAAGGAGTGTCTTCCTCCCATTGCACTGGGGTTACGAGCGGCACTGGCGGAGTCTCCATCTCATGTACTGGAGCAGCGGGTGGTGTCTTCGTTAAAGGAGAATAATACTTCTCGAGTATTGGGCTTCTGGGGGTGATGTGCCAGCTTTTCTCGTGATATGTGGGGCACTGTCTTTGTTGACTGTGCGTATGGCTTGGCATCCTACCCACTTTGTCTTCCCTCATGGCTTGCATCACAGGAGTTTGTGGTCTGTATCGTTGTTTCACGGGTGTTTCGTTTTCCAGGTTAATGTGATGTTGTACTAGGTGAGTGGGTCCCGATACATTTCCGGACTTGGGAAATTCCTCCTCAAGGAAAGTCTGTGGTACCATCTTTTTGTTTCCTTTGGGGGTTCTAGAGTATTTACGGTTGTAGTAGGCACCCTACTATGTGTTAGAGTGCTTCCCTTCAAGTCTATGGAGATGTTCCATTTCCGTAGTAGACCTACAGCTAATAACATCGACGATATCATTACGGGTAATACCACAAATTCTCCATCCAGGTTCTTGTTCAACAGATAACAGCGAAGCTGAAACTTTTCGGTCATTTCTATCATTGTTCCATTCGCCAATCTTGCTTCCATTCTTGTTTTCTGTTCGTTGAACCCCTCCGCACGGCAGTAATGGGCTACCTCCTCGTTTATGGGAGAGGTTACGGATCCTGTGTCTACTAGGGCCTCTAATATCCTTGTTCTTATCCGAATGGAGATATGTGGGCGAGGGTCACGGGATATATCTTCAGCGGCGTTAATATGCATTGTGGGGAGTGATTTTCCCGTCTTCGGTGTTTTACACAGGCATTCTCGTGACAAGGTATTCCTTTTACCGCAGCGAGAGCAGAACTTGATGAATGTATCGAGGCATTGTTGACGGGCATGCCCTCTTTTCCCACATCTCCAGCATGTCATTTCGGTGATTGGAATGTAGTCCGACTGAGGTAGATGTTCTTCTCTAATTACATTCACTGTTTCCTGGAAGATGAAATATTTTTCATCTTCCAGGACTTCATATTCGTCACCCAATCGGATCAATTCGGTTAATGTTGAGAAATCTCGTGGTCGGATATATTGCCGGACTTATGATCTCAGATTTCGGTATATTTTCCGCAGTTCCTCTGTCGGTGGAAAATTGTTACTGCGCCTGCACATTGTTCGTAGTTCGACTACAAAATCTTCCAATTTTCCCGTGGCTCCTGCACTCGTTTGACGATATCTTCCAGTAAATTGTCGTGATAAGCCGGTGGTAGAAAATATAACTCGGAATCGTTAACAAACTCGTTCCAAGTATACCAGGCTGTCTTGTTATTGTGGTACCATAGTAGCGAGTTTCCTCCCAACAATTCAGGTAGGCAGTACAACGATTCTCGATCCGAGATGTAGTAACAAATTTTCAGTTCTGAAAATCTTTTGAGGAACTCGATTGCGTCTTTCCGGCCGTCAAAATGCAAACCTCATTTGCGAACTTGGTCCAGAAGGGTGGCACGGTCTCTTGTCGTAGCGGGCGGGGCGATACTGTCAGGTTTCCGGTCATGTCTGGAATTAGAGTTTGGTCTGTACTGATGTTTTAAACTGGTGAGGTGATTAGAAATAAGTTTGATGGAACAGTTGGGGACAGGAACTCAATTACGGAAATAGATCGCCTGACAGTCAAGATTTTCATGGCTCGGGCGCCATTTATGTGACCGCCTTTTTCTGGAAAAGATAGTTATTCTTGTTACACGGAAAAGTAGAAAGGGGTCACCACCGGGATGAGTGGTCCAGGGTCGTATATTCCCCGTTGAATGAAATATGACACAAGTAAATTGATTGATTCCTCACCAGTAAAACACAGATGTTTATTTATATACAGTTCATTGAATGAGATGATTGATTATAGAGAATATATGTACAAAAGGAAATAAATGTTTACACCTAGTCTTCTTAAATGAATAACAATTGCATAAAAAAACCTTAAATAATAAAGTCAATTATTTGACCATGTCGGAGTAGTTTATAACAGTTAAACAATCGGAAGTTCTAGAATCTAATTCGAATCAGATCGCGTGATACAGTTGTTTACTTCGGACAGATGATATTCGAGAAAAAACGGAGACTCCAAGTAGTGTACGTTTGGAACGTTGACCCGCAATAAGGAATCAGCCGAAATTAGTTAAAAGTTCTTCAGTATCTGTCGCGCTGTCGGCACAGGTGATAAGTTGATTTCGAATCGTGGTGACTAACGAGTTCACTAATAATATTCAAGTTCTTTACGGA
This sequence comes from Endomychus coccineus, assembly GCA_958510875.1. Classification (NCBI taxonomy): domain Eukaryota; kingdom Metazoa; phylum Arthropoda; class Insecta; order Coleoptera; family Endomychidae; genus Endomychus; species Endomychus coccineus. The sequence goes on along the minus strand of OY294067.1, from coordinate 183,901,143 downwards.
TCGGGTCAATTCCTCAACACAAGTGATATGTGATTCAGTTTCCGTTACTTGTAGTTTGTTGTAGGGATGTCAGGTTTTTTCTCCAACACAAATAATAAATTATTTGGTTTTCGGGATGTGTTTTTATTCGTAGAGATGTCAGGTCTTTTAATCAACACAAATAATAAATTATTATGTTTTGGTAAATGAGATCTTGTGGGCATTCGGTCTGTTTTCCCCAACACAAATAATTAATTATTCGGTTCTCGGGATGTGTATTTAATCGTAGGGATGTCAGGTGTTTTCCTCATCACAAATGATAAATTATCCGGTTTTTGGTAAAGAAGATTTTGTGGGCAAACGGTCTGTTTTTCCCCAACAAAAATAATAAATTATTCGGTTTTTGGGAGTCAGTTGAAACTGGAGTTAGTTGTAGAATATTTACCTTCGGACTTGGTCAAAGTAGGAGAGTGTATCCTACGGCGCGCGGACGGAGTTTATAATGAAAAATAAAAATTTGAATCAATTTGAACTGTCGTTGATGATATCGGAATCGTAGCGGCTCAGCGGTCAGACGGTTGATTCTGCAATCCCTTTCGTGAGAAATCCGTTCTATTTTTATTCTGGTTTTGTGCCAAAAGAAATAAAACGTCAGAGGTGGCCTGAGATTCTGGCAGTCAGCGGTGATTTGAATACGACTTTCCTCATCTCCTATTAGCTTCAACTTTTTCTACATGGGATGTACAAAACTTTGATGCGTTAGAATCTCAGCCTCGTCGGTGTTATTTCTTTTCAAACCAGAGGAGTACATTAAATTATAAGTAACGAGGGCACTTTGTTACAATTGTTATGTAAGGTAAATTGATCTGAAATGTGAGGTTGTAGGTTAGACATAACTTGTTCTGATCTCGTTTCTTCATCAGGACAAATTTCAAGCCTGGAGAATAATTTTTCCACCGAAGCTATATACAAACTGCATTTTACTCTCCAAAAAATTGTATGCGAATTCTCATCTGATTCCAGATACCAAATTCGAAATATTTAGGCAAGAATTCAGCTATTAATACTTCAATTAATTCCATCCACGATGAAACCGTAGATCTGACGGATCTAAACCAATTCAAGGCATCACCCTTGAAAAGATCAACTGCTGAAGGAAAAAGATCTTCCTCTGTTACACCTCGTGCCTGTCTCAATTCTTCTACTCTATCCAAAAAATCATATACTTTTAGATGATCTCCCGATCCATCAAAAAATAAATCTCAGCCGGAAAAAGGTACTTTGGGACGATACGAAGGTATTCCAAAGTTTATTGGAGGAGTCGGAGTAGAACTACCTTGAGCTTGAAAAACAGGCCGAAGTGTAACAGCATATTCACCTTCTAGAGAAAGTAAATCAGCTGCTAATCTATCTTTGAGAATCTTATCATTAAAAGATTCAGGGTTGAGCCTATCTATGCAAGAAGACAAGTGGTTGAGCATAGTTTCAATCTTTTAGCATTGTCACCTGGTTCCCTTTGATACCTATTAATTGCTTCCCCAATATCTTTAAGAGATTCTGAGATTTTTGGAATACTTTCCGCAAATTGAAATTCATCCTTAATCGAAGTTAAACTTCTATCATGTTGTTCTCTATGTAAACAACCCCTCAAAAGCTTTCTTTTAGTATTAGTGTCACCGTCAGTAGATTGACCCCTAATAGCTAATTCATAAGATTACTCTTTTGTTTTCAAAAAATTAGGTTCCATAATCAAAAAGTTTTACAAAATCGACAACTAATCAGGAGACAAACGTCAATAACTTCAGTGCAAACTCAAGCAAATCAATCAAAGTGAGATAAAAAATAATAAAATTACCAATTTTTCACTTTTAATATATATTTCTCTTAATAACCATCAACTATGTTCTAGACCACGTTGAAGAAATGCGCCAGTGAAACAGAACGCTAGGCGTCAGGGATACCTAACACTTTGTCCCTCAGGATCAATAGTGATGAATAGCCCCAACTAGCTCAAAATGAATTATTTATTCTCAGGGATCGTAGAGAAAAGTGTCCTGTGATTCTGGACTTATGAATTACCCTGAGCGCCCACTGCTTAAGAATAAACAAAAAAAAATTCACAGTCAAGAATTCAGACGCTACGAGGTGGATGACAGTTGATGGATATTAAGAAAAATGAGACATAGTCCAACGTAACAATTTGGGCTTATTCCAATAGGAATTTGAATAGCAATTAAATCAGATACAATTTTTGTATTGTACAAAATGATTGGTATAATATAAACTAAAATTCAATTTTGAATTATAAGAATATAAAACTAAGTTACTTTTGGTTACAATTTCAATAACAAAGAAATGAATGAAATATAAATTTAGTTAAGAACTTGGAAATCGATTACATTAAATTCAGAGGTTATCAAATACAAAATTTAATGTGAATCTTTGAAATCGATTACTATAAAAAATTAGTGGAACACAAATTTAGTTGTATAGCAAGAATCAGTGAAATGAAAATATGGTCATTCGAACTAAAAAATGTTACCGTCCTTAAAACTTGGAGGAGCTGGAAGTCGGCTCTGCCAGGGAATTCACTAAACCGTCACGGGCAAAAGGAGAGAAGTACCTCAATCGTTCAGACCCTGTAATTACAAAAAAACGAACAGTACTTTGACCCAAGTTCGAGGGACTGGTATCACAATCAATAGGAATAACCATACGATTCCACAACTGATTATGTTATCTCCCAAACTGTATGAACACTATATAAACAATCTTGAAGAGAATTAAGTTACTACAATTTATATTTTAAATCGGTAAAAATAAAGAGAGTTACTGAAAAGAATTATAATTAAAAAGTTAGAGTTTGTCACTTAGCATAAAAAATACTGATTCGCGTGATTTGATTTGCACAAAAGGATTGGGATTTGTAATTTATACAATAACTTGAATAAGTGTGACAGTGGTGTTAATTACGAACTCAAAAAGCAGTAACTTCTATGTTACTCAGTACAATATTCAACTTCACCTTTAAGTCTTATAAGACAAAACCTCGTGTACTCATGTACCAGGTCACAAAATGGTGGATCTCAAAATCGCTCAACACGGACACAAATTGTTGGGTTAATGACGAAGAGAAAAGAAATACTATATCACCAGCCTGCCTACGGGTCGTTAAATTATTTTTGTATAAAGATTACAACAAAATTCCCAATGATGCGAAGGATTACCTCAGAATTATGCTAAATAAGCATAAGGAAATGTAAGAGGTTCGTCAAGAATTATTTCCGTTGAAAATCGTTACATTCAGAGACTGTACATATCCCAAATATGTGAAAGATATCAAATTAATTAATTAGTTCCAGATTTAACAATTCTCAACGGTGGATTGATCATTATCAAAAACAGCAAAGGACAGGTAAATGTTGACTTACCTTGTACAATTCCACAAAACGAATGAATTCTACAAGGTGTTCCATCTCAGACGAGCCACCACGTATATTTCTTATCCCATAGTGAGTGGAAAAATCTCCCGAAACACGTCGAATGATTTTGTTCGAGACACATCTTCTCACGTATATTTAGGGCTTGAACGAGCAACCCCCTAATAGGGGGTGCTTCAACCCCTCAAAATTGAATAGGAGAGAGGGGTTGAGTGATACGTCATTTGAAAAGTCTTGGAAGCCTCTTCACAACGGTGTATGAAAAACGTCAATTTGATGAACCGTTTTTGCCAAAAATCCATTTTGTTGCTCGAATGCGCCACCTTGAATATTTTGGTTATTTGTACAATGTACAACCTCATTTTTATTAAGACTTTTTTACAAAATTACAAACTTTTACAATCTTCAAAAAATCACATTCGTAAAAAAAATGAAATGTGTTGTCATGCTTACAATGAAAAAAATTAAATCTGCGTGTTTAAATCAAATGTTCAAATTGTCCTCCATTGACTTCCATACAATGATAGAATCTTGACTGAAAACCGTCTCTAACATGGTTCAGCATAATTGGAATTATTTGACGACACTCATTTACAATTTGTTGGCGTAGTTCTTCCAAATTTTCAGGCGGAGTCACAAAAATCTTGGACTTAAGATGTTCCCACAAGAAGAAGTCCAGAGGGTTCAATTCAGGAGATCTAGCAGGCCACTCCATACGACCTCTTCTTCGAATTCGACGACCGGGGTATTGCAAATTGAGGTATTGGCGAACTGGTGTGGCGTAGTGAGGAGGAGCTCCGTCTTGTTGGAAATGCAATTGTTGTTCAAGTAGTAGAGGATCGTTTTCTAATTGTTCAGTTATTAACGTATCAATCGCATTCTCCAACATTTCAAGATGAATTTCGCCATTTAAATTACCAGGAATAAGCAGAGGTCCAATTAGGTGGTCTCCCAAAATTCCTACCCAAACGTTTAGTTTTTCCCGAAGTTGTGTGTGAGCTTCTGGGAATAACTGAGGATTTGTATCGCTCCAAATTCTACAGTTATGCCGTTTAACCTCTCCATTGAGTAAAAAAGTGCATTCGTCAGAAAAGCAAACGTTGTACAAGAAATTTGGGTTATTGTTGATACGCTCGACCATAATTTCGCAAATCTCTTTCCTTCGATCCCAATCATCATCATTTAATTCCTGAATTAATTTAATTTTGTACGTAAAATTCTGAAAACGTTAGATTGGCTAATACCGGAAGCTGCAGAAATTTGTCGTACAGATTGCGTGTTTGGCATGAGTTGGACATGTCCCAATACCGCCACAGCTGCTCCTTCATCATTAACAATTCCGATGTGTGCCCTCTTTTATCCATTACTGAACTCCACAAATTTTGAAATCAATTCTATTACGTACTTATGGCGAACGCTACGTTCAGGATGGTTTTCGTTAAATATCCTTGCAGCCGCTCGGGCATAGTTTTGATTCCGGTAATAAAGGCTAACCAGCTCAACACGTTCTTGCAATGTGTACACCATATTTTTTTGAATTTTAAACAAATCAGCAGAGTAGTAACTCAACAGATTGACTAAAATCATGAAATGATCGAAGAAACGTTAAAACCAGATAAATACCTTCTAAGAACAAAAAATGAAGGCAACATATGGAAATGTTTTGCTGTTTTCTTATTTATTAGTTTGAGAGAATATATTATTGTATGGAAGTCAATGGAGGACAATTTGAACATTTGATTTAAACACGCAGATTCAATTTTTTTCATGGTAAGCATGACATAACAATTCAATTTTTTACGAATGTGATTTTTGAAGATTGTTCAAGTTTGTGAAAAAGGCTTAGTAAAAATGAGCTTGTACATTGTACAAATAACCAAAATATTCAAGTGTGTGGCACATTGGAGCAACTAAATTAATTTTTGCCAAAAATGGTTCTTCAAATTTACGTTTTTCATATTCCGTTGTGAAGAGGCTTCCAAGACCTTTCAAATGACGTATCACTCAACCTCTCCACTATTATTTTGAGGGGTTGAAGCTCCCCCTATTAGGGGGTTGCTCGTTCAAGCCTCAAATATACGTCAAAAGATGTCCCCCAAACAAAATCATTCGACGTGTTTCGGGAGATTTTTCCACTCACTATGGGATGATAAGTATATGGGGTGGCTCGTCTGAGATGGAACACCTTGTATATGTGTTTCAACTACTTCATTTTGCGAATCGCGCGGCAAACGACGATGAGGAATACTAATTTCAATAATCGATTTCCTATTGAACGGGTAGATGCCTCCGATAATTCAGATGAGAAGTTAGTCTCCAAACCGAATAGAAATAGTTAATCTAATCATTACAGTGTTCTTCATACAAGTAACGTTGGAAGCGTTACAAACTTGAATAGTGCGTTCTCGGAAGCCACTCTCAATCTGGTATTCAAATCAATATAGGCTGTCAATCACGGAGCTTGTTCAAACTCTAGAACACTATGGACTTTAGTTAATACCATTCCTGAAGCCAAACATTGTTTTGAGTTCCTATAACGAAAGATGTATCTTGATTTTTTGTGAAAAGTTGTTGATAATTTTGGTGATTCACTACAAGATGAAGCTGTATGAGTCGTACAAAGAGGAAGATCTTTAGGAAGGTCATGCAAAGTTGTTAGATACTCCAAATCAACCTCTAGAATGTATCCGATTGGGCCTTCATTGGAAACATTTTGTACCTTGACATTATAAACATTTTCAACCCATTTAAGCCCATCGTAAGGTGAAAATTGAATCATAGCCCACACTTACAGATTGTACACATCGGAGTACAATAAATAACTATTTTCTTTTTGTGGATTGTGACATATATGCATATATTTATTGTTCGCTTTTGCAAATCGATTACTGCATTGATTCAGACCTCCTCTAATCCTCCGTTCCAAAAGTAATATTATATCGATATCTTCCAAATATTGTAGCGATACATGCGTATATTTGAGCTGAATATTTTGTTCAGAGGATCTAGCTAAATCTCTAATTGATGAGAAAATATCGTACTCACCCAGATTGTGAGCTACGACAGGTACCACAAATTTATATTTATAATTTAAATTACAATCTTGAGCTAATCTTTGATTTTTCCCTGTAAAATGAAAATGATCTCCAACACGAATTTCTCCCTCTTTCAACAACGCACCGCCAATGTAACATTTGGTTTCATACACTACACTGAGTATATTAATTCCACCAAAATCAATGGGTATATTACATTTCAGTTTTAGATCGATGCCTTCTCCAGATTCCATCTAATCGTTCGGTCAACCATTTAGCCGGATTAGATCCTCTGTAACTATTGTAGCGGCATATGGAATCGTTGGAATGACATTTAAGATAGAAGCCTAGACTGTAACCTTCGTGTAGCTGCGTTCTATTTTTATATGAATTTGTACCAGATTGAGAGCAATTTTGGATGGGTAATAATAGAGCTTCAAAATCAAAGTAGATAACAGAAGGTACGGGTAGTTTGTTCGAACTATTTTTGAATTTCAAATAATCCATTCGGGGAATGTTATTTCACAAGTACTTATCTTAAAACAATCCTCGATATGATTATTGTACTTGATCTCACTGCAGAAAATATTCAAAATCTCTCGCATAAGTGAGATTTGTTCTTAGTAGAAATTTGAGGATTTACTAGCCTTGAGGAATTTTCAATTGAACAATAATGAAATTTCACTATCGGATCTACTTTAATGGAAGAGAATGATTCCTTTTCGCGATGATACTTGTTTTGAATCAATAATGAATTGAATTGTTTTCCAAGTTTATTCTTGGTAAGGTATGAAGGGAGAACCTTTAGTTTCTCTTCATAATAATTGTAGTAATTGTAAATCAAACACATAAATAGGAATATAATTATCAATCTGAATATAGGGATTTGTGGAATGGGTATGGGGAATGTCAGATTTTGTGAATTCAGAAATGTACTTAAATGTGGGTACGAATACGTTCGATTTAGACTTGCGTTAGGAGAATGTAACTACCCAATCAAAACAGTATTCATCATAATTTTCAATGTCAATAACTTCATGCTTGAGTTGTATTTCTTTAGGTAGAACAATATATGAAGATATCGAATTGATAGTTTCATGTTTATCAATATCCTTTCCCAGACTAATCACATCTCTAAGACTCCACCCACTATCTCTTCCGGCGAACTCATCCAGTTTAACCTGGAGCTTACCAATAACATACTCCTCAAACCATCATAATAAATTTGTGAAAGTATCCATTGGAGCAGATTTTATGTGTTAAGAATTGAATTCAAACTGAATAAGTTTCTCATTAACATTTGGTTTGATATTATCGCAACAAAATGTTGTAGTGACTTCAATAAAATTAAATGTATGTACAATTTTGATAACTCCAGAACTGAATAGATGGGAAGCATCACCAAAAAAATTTAATGGATCCAACTGCGCAATATTTATTATCAACCCAGTCCTATTTCGCTGAGAAAATGCATCTTCCCAACGAAAACGATCGCTTCGATTTTGATTTGAGGAGGCAAGTTCATTTTGAATTTGTAATAAAATTTCAAATTTCCTTATATGCCCCACATAAATTTGAAATTGATTTTTTCCTCTAAATTGAGTGAATCTTTAGTTAAATGTCTGGTTAAAGTTCGTATATATTTAGTATAAAAATCTACCCACTTTTGTCTCTCTTGAGGAGAGAATTTTGATTTAACAAGGCTCTTCTCAGCCTCACCGATAGTTCCAACAATTTCTGAACTGAGTCTCGCGATGGACTCCATACTACTAATAATGATAATAATAGGATGAACACCTCACCTTGAAAATATGAAATGAACGATTCTGTAGATCGTTACTCCACAACTTCTCTAAATTCTAATATAGAACCTGAATCAGGTTTTTTGATGACCTTTTCATCTCTATATATCACTTCCAAGCACGGTTTGGCATTGATATTATTCAAAATTGAGGTCGGAGGATCTGTCAAGCGTTTGGGCATAAAAACGGTGAATTCATCCAAGTCCAGCAGAATAGATTCCCCGTATTAGGTTGTAAGTTTTTCAGCTTTGTGAATTAAATATTGGCAATTCAATTCGAGCTCTTTTACTTTACCAGTTCCTTCAATCTGTAATTGAGATGTTACGTTTAAGTTGATTAAATCCATTCCAAAATCTTTAACAAATGAGGTGATTTTATGGTTTGCAACATATTATTACAATACAAACATTGAAACATATCCATTGTGAATTTGAATGAGAGTTTTATTAATCAAATGATGAATTCCATCTTGAATCATATTGGTTTAAAGTTAATATCAATTAGATCAATTTGTTATTCAAATAATGATATAGACTCACCTTTTGAGGAAAATACTGCACAAGAACACGAGTTGCTCGTTTAAGAATCAAATGTATAATGAATAAATTATGTTTGGAACAGTATCATTTCCACCTTCTCATCAACGCTGCGCACGAGTTTCACAATTGCTAACGTCACCTAGATCACGAAATCGCATTTATAGGCTAATTTGCTACAGTCCTATCAATATCAGCACAGGAAACAGTTTCCGTTTTCATTTTGTTGACAGGAATCCTGATTGATTTGAATAAAAATATTTTCAACTAATTATCTATAATTATATGTAGTTATGATATCAAACACATATCTACAATCAGTTGGTTGCGAACATAGTTTTATCTGTCTCCTTCCGAACTTTACTCTAATTATATTAGTCTCTACTTAATGTAATCAGCTTCCGCTCCAAATTTAAAATTGAATGCAATCGCTTATATTATCAACCAAACAATCTTCAAGTTACGACTTGTGAAATGTTCACGTGGTTATCTGAATCACGTATGTAGCTTCTCATCAACGCTGCGCACGAGTTTCACAGTTGCTAACGTCACCTAGATCACGAAATCGCATTAATAGGCTAATTTGCTACAGTCCTATCAATATCAGCATAGGAAACAGTTTCCGTTTTCATTTTGTTGACAGGAATCCTGATTGATATGAATAATAATATTTTCAACTAATTATCTATAATTATATGTAGTTCTGATATCAAACACATATCTACAATCAGTTGGTTGCGAACATAGTCTTATCTGTCTCCTTCTGAACTTTACTCTAAATTTAAAATTGAATGCAATAGATTATATTATCAACCAAACAATCTTCAAGTTACGACTTGTAAAATGTTCAAGTGTTTATCTGAATCACGTATGTAGCTTCTCATCAACGCTGCGGACGAGTTTCACAGTTGCTAACGTCACCTAGATCACGAAATCACATTCATAGGCTAATTTGCTACAGTCCTATCAATATCAGCATAGGAAACAGTTTCCGTTTTCATTTTGTTGACAGGAATCCTGATTGATATGGATAATAATATTTTCAACTAATTATCTATAATTATATGTAGTTCTGATATCAAACACATATCTACAATCAGTTGGTTGCGAACATAGTCTTATCTGTCTCCTTCTGAACTTTACTCTAATTATATTAGTCTCTAATTAATGTAATCAGCTTCCGCTCCAAATTTAAAATTGAATGCAATCGATTATATTATCAGCAAAACAATCTTCAAGTTACGACTTGTAAAATGTTCACGCGGTTAACTGAATCACGTATGTAGCTATTATATCACCTCACTTTGATATTGTTTGTTCAATTTCGAAAAATGCGAAAATAGACTTATTCTCAAATTCAATGAGTGATTAGTAATTTACTGTTATTAATGATAGATGTTCAGAGATAATGCCACCGTCCCCTATACTCAAGACACCTGTTGTGATGTTAATGTTCATTTGAATTTGAAATTCATATTTGCAAACTGATTCATCAATATTTTATAATAGATTGAACGAGACAGCTCACCGCCATCAGCTTCGTCAATTAATAAATAGTATGTGATTGTTTTTTTACTCATGAATTATTTATATGCTCATTTATATCTGCTTTGTCAAAAGATTTTCACACTTGCCACCAGCACATTCTCAGGCTCGTCCGAAAACTACATCACCCCCTCCAGCACCCCTTGCACTAAATCCTGATCCAGAAATTGAGAGATTAGTTGTACACAGTACTACAAAGAGCTTATCGATGTTGATGAAGAAATAGACCACAATTAATGTGTGTGTTCATCTTCATTCACTAACTAAACATTTGTCTCCTCTTAAATTATAGGTGTGTGGATTGAGGGAGAAATGGGGTTGCAGTTATTTGGTCGAACCTGTGGATAGTGAAGGCTTTAGAGTCTGGGGTTTGGGGAATCATTTGACGCATCTGATAGATGAATTAAGTCATCAGTAATGATTATGTTCATTCAATAACTAACAATTATTTGCTCTTCACAGATATTGATGATGCGGTGGCAGGTTAATATGATTTCATTGATTGAATATCTATAATTCAATTTTTTTTTTATTTTTGAATAAAATGTTTTTGAATGAATGTTTCTTCTTTCCTTAAAGCTGCAATACCCTAGATTTCCAATGTCAAATACAATACTGACATCATTCACCATGTTAACTAACATACATATATAATACTTCCCCGACCCGACTCTATGGGAGATCCACCATGACAGTTTACGAGACAAATATCCTGATACAGAGAGTTCACACATATCATGACACACACATAAGTCACAGACGTGACAGACACCTCGTGACAGACACCTCGTTGAAGGATCACGTTATAGCTGCCATGGCACCACAACGAAGGAACATTTGACAGACACCTCGTTGAAGGAGCACGAGATGACAGACGTCATGATACCCCGTTGAAGACCCGCGTGACATATGACAGAGAAATGCATACATTATAGATTTATCATTTCCTGAATGACCTATCCCTATAGCATATCCAATTTCGAGCAATAGTACCGAAAATAAACTCCTCCCATTACTCTGGGGGTTCTCTTTTGTTCTACATCAGTTTTCATCTGGATCTAGATGTATTTTGACCGCTGATTCATCTTTGCAGTAGAATCCGAATGCGCGAGAACAATTCGAGTCCCGTCAAACACCTCTTAGCACTTCTTGATGTTCGTTATTCTTTGAGGAATACCACTTTGAAACGGAATAAGTATACCGTCTGTGTTGTCTGCCGTATATCCAAAATTCAATCCTGAATATCGGCTCCATATCCCGAAATGCCATGTCAATCTCTTCTTCAACAATTTTTAAGTTATTCTGTTTTGGAGTCGATCATCACTCACTCCACACCTTTTTGTTTTCATCAATTCCGAAGTCTCATTATCAAGCGATCTATCGGTAAACTATCTCTTGCTACACTTTGACCCCGCCCTCGGAATCACTTGAAGCATTGGAATTTTCTTCCATATAACCATATAACTTAAAAAAAAATAAACGTGTTATCCCGTCAAAAACTTTAAACTCGATTGATTGTGAGGAATGGAAACCACGTGCATACAGCAGCCGTCACCGGTGACGTCATCATCGTTCGTAAACTATGATCGTCGGAACTCCAACTCACTTACTTGTCAAAATCATAATTTATTGATACGCTTCTTTGTTTGATACCCATAAAGCTATAGTTAGATGTATTCCTCGATATGCATGCACCATATTGATTTTTTCGAGAAAACTTATTTGATAAACATGATGCTATGGTTGCATCAAAATCGACGCCTTTCTCATTCATCTCCACCATATTGAATTTTGCCGAATGTAAATCACCAGATTCATACTCTACTCGTCAAGACTTTCCATTTGATACTCACAACACTATAATTTTGATTCAAATTCAATTAAGATCCTTTATCGCGAAGATCAGTCAGGAATGATCTCTATATAATCAGCATATTCTTGTCCAGGACGTTATGTAGATTCAGAATATGCAATAAACTCATAACTTCAGGTGTGACAATGTGTCGAATATATAACTCACTACCAGTTCCCCTCTGATGATGATGCTTAAGTCGGTGTTATTACAGTTCATTCATCAATGGCACACAGCTATCTAGGCATCTGTGACAAGCCCGTGATAGACGTCGAGAAAGACGCCATTACAGATCAGTCATGGCAGTTCATCACACACACCAAAACACATACGGTACAGACACGTGACAGATCATTTGACATACATTACAATCGCTCACGGGTCACCTGTCATGGCACCTGTCATGAGATACCTCCAAAGAACAACCTGTACCTTCAATAATCACTCACGTGATATAAGCTACATACAACAAGACGTCATGTCACGTGATAGCCGCCATGACACCTCTGACACCATAACACTTGTCGCCTGATAGCATTCATGACACCCCTAGCGTCACTCCCAATGAATAATATCATTAATATATTCCATTACTCATACACCTCTTATCTCACCATAGATAATTCAAAGTTGTTTGTGTAGAACGACCGAGTCGAGCGAGTCCTTCCATTTGATACTCATAAAGCCATACCTCCTCGGTGTGACCAAGTATCAAACGATACACCACACTTCCGTTTTGACCCTGATGATATCAGAGTCGATCAACACGTGATATACGCTGGGACACCTCGACCAACCAACCTGTACCTTCAAAAAACGCCCACCGCCATGACACCGATCACGTGACACCTCTACATAACAATCTGTACCTTCACTATTTCTCCACGTGATATAAGCTGTCACGTCACACATACAACGAGACGCCATGTCATGTAATAGCCGCCACGATCCTCTCTCGTGATAGCCGCCATAAAACCTCCACGAATTACCCTGTATGTGACACTCTTTACAAACAACCTGTATATTCCTTTTTCACACACACACACACACACTGAATCCTCATCAGCTACATCTTTTCGGAACTGATAAAAACGACAACACACCGGATGCACATCGACAGCTGGAGAGGAAGTGAAACCGCAACTTTCTGAGTGAGAACGCGACATGTTAATACACTCATGGTTGTAGTTTCCCTAAACGAATTCCAGACATTTATATTTTCAATTTATCACTTACACCTGAGCGAGAACTCAGAGAAGAGAAGCTTTTTGATTTCCACTGTCGAAAGCGATAGTATTGGGGTTGATACCCTCCAGAATATCCCGTTCTCATCGTAATTCTGAAGGCCGTACTTGTATGGAAGCTCATCAAATTGTTCTGAATATAATATCCCCTTTGAGTAGCTCAATGATAATTGGTTTAACGACTTTGAATATGAAATACTTCTCTAGTTTCTTCACACAAGAAAACAAAGCCAGTTCTTCAAGAATAAAAGTAGCTCTGGATACCAACCACTACAGACGCACACTACGCGCCACTCATATTTTTGAAGAGCTGTGGTTTCCCACAGATCATTCGAATCGATGAAACCATTTGGGTAGTTTCGAAAAAAGGTCTTGAACGTATTTGAGGGCTCACAGTTCACCTACCTCAATTGTTTGTGTTGTCTGTGTGTTCTGTGTGGTATATGTTGTATATGTCGTCTGTCTCGTATGTATCGTCTGTGTCTTCTATGTTGTCTGTTTGTCTGTGATATCAATATTGTCCTTGTCGTCTGTCGTTCTGAAATTATGGTGTGTTTTCCGGCGCAGATAGAAAAAACAATTCATGGATGTCGCTGTTAACGATATCTAGAATATGCATCACTGGTTCACACATAAGCTCCACGCTTTACATTTTGAAACGTTGAACTCCGTTGTTGGTGATGCTTATGAAACGCGTTACACGTGAGAGACATAATGACATTCCATTAATTGACAGTTTCCATTGTGACGGTTAATATGTCCTTTCACTTGATTCCCATGAATAGAACGCCACTGGTGAAACATTTCTTCACTGGAAGTTATAAAGATCAATCTAGTTGCCATGCGTTGAAATGCCTGATGCATTTTAGATATGCGTTCTACTTCAATTAACGTTATTTCTGATTTCAACACTTTTGTGTGTAACATGCAATTCAACTTGCAGTTAGATTCGCTAATATATATGGAGTACAATAAATCATAATTGTATTCGAAAAACTTCTTGGAAAGAGGCGGTAAGTCTTCATAATTAGCAATATGTTTTATTCACGTCGAAAGGGAGTACCTAGGATAAATTCAATATTATTCCTGATACAATTTGTATGTGCAAGCCACATGCTTCCCTCATCATTTAGATCAATCTATTCATATTTCAGCTATCAATAATTGAAACGTAATTTGCATTTACTGATCAGAAACATGATTGATACTAACTATATCCAAAATTATTGCTTTTCTGATCTCTAAATATATCGTGAAATCGAAGTGTTTCAGAATTTTGATCGTAACCATATTTGAATTGGAGCTATATTTAATCTCTGCTTCTATACTGAATTCAAATAGTATGCATCGTGGAAATATTCAGAGATCCTGAAAGAAAGAAACACTTAATTATACACAAAACTAATTATTCTTATTTCTTTCAGTTTCTTTCTTTCTGTATTTATCCGAATACGTAATATAAATTGGATATTGAATCACTTCTATATCTACACAAATTTGAACTTTTCATTCTCAACTGAATATTGGCCAGAATTTGGATCATATCTGGAATATATCGATGTATTAAATGGAATCGTTAAGAATGTAAAACTGCCTGATAAGCTGAGTTATCATAATTGTTTATTTATAAGTTAAATTTTTGATAATTGTTCCGTATTTATTGAATCAATATTTGTAAATTGTGTATAAGCATATATCTGTGACATATATAAATGGCGCCCAGCGTGAGGCCCGATTCCAGCTTGATTTCAGTTCGATCCTTCTTTTTTTTTCCTTGGTTTTGGTTCAAATAACTTTGATTCAGCTATCGAAATCATAGTTTGTCATATATTGATACACGATATCTTTTGAATTACTTTATCTTGAATCTTTGATATTGATTATTGAAATGACATGTAGCTAAATCCAAATTTTCTTAAAGCTCATGAATTGAATTATGAGGTAGCTATTCGGATAGGTAAAAATATAACTGTTGATGAGAATCGTAGATTATTTAGGGGATTATTGGCACAAAAAGGAATAGGTCATAGTTTTTTTGATATTTCTGACATATTCACTCTCGAAGAAAATATAAATGACTCAAAAACTTCCATTAAAAAAATTAAAACACTAGTTGGTAAATTCACTGCTTCTCAATCTTAAGATGCTTATAATAGAATTATTGCTCGTTTAACACACTGTACTGGTAAAATTCATCGTATAAAAGACAGTGACGAATTGCAAAAAACACGAAAGCAAGATTTATTACAGAATCAGATTTATATGAAAAACAATTTACTTTCAACCTTCCAATACCATCTGATAGTTTGAGTATAATAAATGCTAATAATGATAATACTTCTGAAAAGATTCCTATATTCAAATGAGGTATAAGATAATTTTCTAGGGAAAAACCCTTAATTCCTTCCCTTGAATTGATTGATTCACTTAAATCTTCAAGAGATCTTTTAGAGTTCGCTCCAGATTTATTTGATTCAGATGCTTGGACATGGTGGCATGATAACTCAATTAGAAAATCATTTAGTGATTGGTCTGAGTTGGAAACTGGTTCAAAATTGACATTTTCATCTTATAATTATGATGAAGTTATTTTGAATGGAATCAAATCGTGAAAACAACGAATTGATGAGTCAGTCACTATATTTGTTATTCTCAAAAAGCTCAATTTCATAGGTTAACTATTTGTCCTTCGGACGGAGAGTCGAAGATAAAGACTACTTTCTAAGTGCAAGGCAGAGCCGTATTATGTTTCAATGTCTCACCATTTGACCTTAAAAATTCTGCTCAAGCAATGTGTCGTCTTATGGACACTGTGATCGGTCCTTCATTAGAACCATATGGCATGTCCATCCGCCTATGTCCACCAACCATTACTTCTTGTGGGGTTGTCGTCAATGACCAGAAGCTTCTGCAGAAGAAGTTGTAGTCAATAACCAGAGGAAGAAGTGTCACAAGTCATAAGGTGTGGATACCCTAATGTGTTTCACCTTGATTAAAGGTAAAGGTGAGCTTAGCCTCGCCCATAATAATTTCAAGGTGATTTTTATTTCCAAAATTAGTTTGAAAATATTAATTTTTATTCACACAATTGGTTTGAGAACAGTAATTTTTATTTTGTCGAGACTTGTTATTTTCTTATCTGTGTTGATGTTAGTAGAGGTCACAAAAGATGAAACAAATATGATATTAATACGAATTTTAATTTCCTTGTCAAGACTTACAGGTTTCTTATCTCTGCTTACGTCAATGAGGGTTCACAAAGGTGAAACCAATATGATATTTCTATGATTATCCCTGCTGAGGTCACAAAGATCAAACAAATATGATATGAGATGTTATAATTAGGACACTGCATGGAAGTTTATGATAAAAACATTCAAATAATAATAATAAAAATTTATTTCACATTAAACTACATTGTTGAAGTTTATCCAACTGTTATGAGTATTATCGAATCCTAACCATTTGACGTATACCTTTTAATTTTTATTTTTTAAATTTTTTCCACCAAATATACATCTGGATATTAAACCTTGTGTAGTTGTTGTCTACAGAATCCTCCAAGAATATTAGTTTGAGAATAGCAATTTTTATTTTGTCGAGACTTGTTATTTTGTTATCTGTGTTGACGTTAGTAGAGGTCACAAAAGGTGGAACAAGTATGATATTAATATGAATTTTAATTTTCTTGTCAAGACTTAGAGGTTTTTCATCTCTGTTCACGTCAATGAGGGTTCACAAGGGTGAAACAAATATGATATTTTTATGATTATCTCTGCTGAGATCACAAAGATCAAACAAATATGACATGAGATGTTATAATTAAGATATTGCATCAAAGTTTATAATAAAAACATTCAAATAATAAGAATAATAATCTATTTCACATTAAACTTGATTGTCAGAGTTTATCCAACTGTTATGAGTATTATCTAATCCCAACCATTTGACGTATACCTTTTTATTTTTTATTTTTAAAATTTTGTCCACCAAATATACATCTGGATATTTAACCTTGTGTAGTTGTGGTTCATAGAATCCTCCAAGAATATTTTCATTTCTTGTGTCTTTTAATAAATATGTAACTGGATTTGTGAGTTGAAATTTTCTTATTGAAAATATTTCCGTTGACCAGTTAGGGGTGTGTCTTCTATCAAATATCCCTCGAAATTTTGAAATACGCACATGATCTCCTAATGTAAATTTCAAATTTGTTGAAGCTAATTTAATATGACTATAAACTGTGTTTAAGAGTTGTTTTTCATGTTTCTTAGTACCATTAATTGGTTTCATCTTTATGGTACGGTGTTTGGTATTATTATATCTTTTGACAACTTTTTGTAGTAAATCCAACCATTTGTAGTTACCTCGCAAACTAAATTCTCCCCACATAATATTTTTCAATGTTCTATCAACTCTTTCAACTATAGATGCTTTTTTCTCGCTAGATACATTATAATGATTTACTTTATATTTTTTCATCAATTGTTTGGATTCCTTGTTGAAAAATTCTTTACCCATATCCGTTTGTAAATTATTTGGTGGTTTTATTCTGAAAACTTTCTCCATCCTATTTGATACCTCAACACCAGACTTGTTTTTATTGGGAAATGCCCAAACATATTTGGAAAAACAATTAATTACAACTAATAGTATTTGTAATCCTTATTTTCTTTAGAGTATGGAATCATTTCAACAAGATCTGCCTGATATAAGTCATTTAACGATCTCAAAATAACTCTACGTCTCTTCATATTAATTCTAGCAGGTTTATGTATTTCTTCGACAACTTGTCTTTCTGCTTCCGTGATAAATTTAGACATGATTGTTTTATTCAATAATTTCTGCTTCTCGTAATTCTTCCACAATGAAATTGATTTCGTTTGTATGACCAGTGCGGCCGGCGTTTTGTGAAGCGATTAATAATTGTAATCGTTTAATAAGTTCATTTGGGTCATCACAAAATATGTAATCTATAGATTTATTGTTTACTTCCATCAATAAACCACGTCCTGACATTGATGCAATTATTTTCTTATATTTTTGTGATCTACATTCATCAATTTGCTTATTCGTTTAATAATACCTATATTTAGCAGCTGTTTTTGTTAGAATTTCATTTTACACCTTTTTATCATTTAATGTATGATATTTTGGTTGTTTTTAAAAAAGTGATTCATATAATCCTCTAGTACCAGTATATGTTTTACCGTTTACTACTATGTCTGTACCATTTATTTTTAAACTTGAATTCCCAATTGAAAATTCCTCTGTCATAGGATTGTGACGGATTCCATACTTTTGATCAAAATCTCTCAAGTCACCCGTTATCATTCCCCTTATATATTCTCGTCGTAATGGTTCGTATAGTTCCGAATAGTCAATAAATGATTTTTCGGCTATATCATCATTTCTATTTCTATTAATATTTACTCTAGCATTGTAATCATCATCATCTTCTTCTCATTCTTTAATTATTGATTGTTTGAAACTGTCTTTTGGTAGTCGTCTAGAATCAAGTTTTGGTGTTGAAGAAAATATTCGCTTTGAAGTACCAGGAGTATGTGAATTATTTACATTCGAATCAGTATTTTTAATAGGAACATTAAGATAATCATCAGACTGTTCATTTTTTGGGGAAAAATATTCACTTTCTTCGCCATCACCGCTGAAATCTGCATAAATATCACCAGTTTTCTTATCTGATTTATTTTCTATATTTTTCAAATGTTTAGTTATTGATGGAAATATTTTTTCCTTGAGAATTTCACCATGTTTTAATACATTCAATTTTTTTTCATCTCTTTATGTTTTTATTAGTTTTTGTTTTAAAGGTCGTTGCGTAATATTCATATTGACGATGATGTTCTTCACTCTACGATATAATATTTCAAACTAAGTATGTTTGAATAAAGTAGGTTGACATATATCTAATTAACCAAAAATTAAACAGTTTCAAACAGTTATTAAACAGCTTAAGAACAGCTTTTCAACAGCTTGAAACAGCTATTAAATAGCTTCAACCTGGTATTGAACAACTTCAAACATCTATTGAATAGTTTCTTATTAGTTTTTTCTTTTATAAAATAGTTTATAGATGTATGAAATTATCAAAACACTTTCTATATCTTCCTTTATCAATAGCGTCTTTACCAATACATAAAAATTCATATGGTCCCTTCCAACAGTATGAACATAGATCTTTGAATTCTTCAAAAGTCATATCAGTCCCCACATGATCATTATATATGTGTTTCAAAGTCTTGTTCAAAGAGAATAAATAAATTGGCACTATCTCTTATCAAGTGTTTAGGTATTTTTACATAAGTTTGACATAAGTAAAAACAATCGATGTGATTATGTCTTCTCATACTGAAATATCCTCTTATCACCTTCTGGTTGGCACAGGATACATCGTCAAATAAAAATATCGAATTTTTCTTAGCCGCGGAAGGTTCCAATATATTTTCATCATTACTTAAACCATAATATCCAATACCTTTTATTGGCTCCAATAGTTTCTCTAAATATTTATATTTGGTTGATATAGAGACTTTGAATATAAATATACATTTTCAAATTTTAATCCCTTCTCATGTTCAATCAGACTGATCATTACATTAGTCTTGTCACAGTTTGAAGGACCCACAATGATAGCCCTTATCGTTAAAGGTAATAATATACCATGTTTATGATTTTTCTTTGTTTCTATATCATAATTATTAACAGGTAGTGTGATTTTTTGTTTAGTAATTTTCATGATGACAATCAACATGAAACTAATATATAAACCCCCGTTACTGTGATATTTAAATAGTTTATCTAAACATTCTTGACAGTAGACAACTGAAAGTGAAGTATTACGTTGGAAATGGATACGTTAATAATATGATCGATAGTTTACCATTTGAATTACATTTACCTGGTTATAATTTTTGTGGTCCTGGAACAAAACTTCAAAGAAGGTTAGATCGTGGTGATGAACCTATTAACAATTAAGCATGTATGAAACATAATATTGCATATTCACAAGGAAAAAATTTAGGTCAGCGTCACGAAGCAGATACTACATCAGCTAAAATAGCGATGGAAAATTTTCATTCTGGTAGTGCATCTCTCGGTGAGAAGTTGAACTCATTAGGTGTAGCGGGTATAATGAAGGCAAAAGTTGAACTTGGAATGGGTTATGATGAACCCCAAAAAAATTTTCTAAAATATTGAATAGATGTAGTGGTTTGATAAGAAAGTCTAAAAATGGGTTGGAAAATAATTTGAAAAATCTTGAGTTGTGTTTGAAAATATTGAAAAATTCCAAACCAATTTTAACAAAGAAAATAAAAGCAAACAATATTATTCCAAAAAAATTGATTAGTAAACCTCTTGTGAATGATATTATACCAAAAAAAGGACTCCCAAATCGAAAAAACGAAAGGTGAACTCTGATGATGATTATAATGATGACAATGATAATGATGTACCGTTCAAAATTATTAAACCAGATTCCAATACAAAAGTGATACGGAAAATTACGTTACTAACAAGGAAACGGACCAGCAAAAACAACAACAACAACAATGATGATAATTTCAATTCAAAACAACCTAAATTGGAAAAAAGTGATGTAATGGATCATGATGACATGATAGCTAATAGGAAACGTAAACTACAAGATAATGAGAACGAATTTGAATCAAATAAAAAATCGTTTTGAATATAATTGATTTTTCATTTTCACTTCATACGTGAAATAAGTTTTGTCAGAACAACACTCACAAAAATTGCTCCCAGAAGAAAAAGCAATAAAAAACAAAGTAAAAGAAAGATTTCGTTTATTACTCTAACGAATCGTATAAAAAAATATATGCTTCATCTTAAACCAAGAGATTTGAAAAGTGCAATTGCATTAGCGTTGAAAGCTTCCGAAAAGTCCAAACAGAAAATAATATTACCTGAATCGAGAATAATTAAGGTTCCAAAAACAGGAGGATTTTTACCTTTGATACCATTATTCGCTGGTTTGAGTGCTCTAGGTGCTTTGAGTGGTGGAGCCGCCACTATTGCAGAAGCCGTGTCAAACGCTAAAAGTGCAAAACAACATTCGGAAGAATCCCAACGACACAACAAAACAATGGAATCTATTGCATTGAGAAGAGGTGTGTACATGAGACCTCACAAGACTGGTTTGGGACTTTTTTCAGCACCACAACAGCAGCAGCAGCACCTCTCAAAAAACTATCGATAACATTACCTAGACGACTTTTAACAAATATCGATATACTACACTATGCAAAACAATTGAAAATTCCCAATTTCAGAGGAGTTTTTATGCGGGATAGATTTTCAAAAACAATACATATTAATAAAGCTGGTATAATAAATATGGATGGTATCAATTGTCCAGGTACACATTGGTGTTGTTACAAAAAATGTGCGAATAACGTTTATCATTTCGATAGTTATGGAAATTTAAAACCTCCATTAGAAGCTATAAAATATTTTAATTCTAGAGGTGGTTGTAATATTTCATACAACAACGATCGTTATCAAATGTATAATAGTCATAACTGTGGTCATTTGTGTTTACAGTTTTTGAATAATGAATGGCAATTATTTATATAATTAGTTTTATTCACGTTCCATCATCTGGTAGATGAAGATGTCCTACACATTTACTTTATCAAACCGACAATCTGTTATTTCTTCAAACATATATCCTTCTGTTCGGTTAAATA
Source organism: Endomychus coccineus (assembly GCA_958510875.1). Classification (NCBI taxonomy): domain Eukaryota; kingdom Metazoa; phylum Arthropoda; class Insecta; order Coleoptera; family Endomychidae; genus Endomychus; species Endomychus coccineus. The sequence goes on along the minus strand of OY294067.1, from coordinate 183,878,978 downwards.
ATAATTCTAATTATGTTTTAGGACTAATTGACTCTAAGACTTCTAATTCAATACCAAATGTTGATAAAAGAAACAATAAATTCCATTTGAATGAGACAGTTTTCCTAGAAATACCAGAAGGTTCTCATGAAATTGAAAACATCAGAATATCACTCATCATTCGATTAATGTGGAAAAAGAAGTCAAAGAAAAAACTTTCGTAGATCTTAAAGCTAACGTGAACACTTTGAAATGTGAACTAAAGTGCAACAAGGACATAGATTTTACGTTACCTAATAGTATTGGTAAATTACTAGGATTTAAGAAGAGAAAATTGAAGAAAAACATTAGACATATATCGGATTATCCCATCAATATTTTTAAAGTGAATGCGGTTGGTGTAGAATGTGATTCAGTTACAAATTCATATAATAATGGTAAACTTGTTCACATGTTATGTATGTTCTATCCTAACGTATCACCTGGTTATAAGATTGTACAAAATCCTTCGAATGTTATTTATTTATCAATCAACACACGTGATATTAATGAGATTGTGCTTAAAATTGTCGATCGATATGGAAATTTGGTCAATTTTAAAGGTGAAGTGATAACGGTCAGACTACATCTGAAATAAATCAAGTGAGAGAGAAGGGAATGGTTTTTGGATATAACATCGATTCAAATTTTGCAACTGATATTTGGGAAGATATAAGACCAAAACGGAATGCAACTAATTCAGTTCTAAGAGAAAACTTAAAGCGTTAACACCCGAGAGTAGAAAAATTTTACGTGACCTAGGTTTTATTGTACACAGTCAACATCTGTGATAAAATCCAAAAATTTTGGTGTAATCTGAAATTGAATATTAGAATTGGCATTGAAAAATTCATAACATATTTACGTTGTTCGTTTAATTATACTGAAAAAAATTAATAGTAATATTTTGAAAATTAACGAATTCTGATAATTCAATAATAAATCCAGAGTACCATACTCATCAACCGTATGCAGCTACAACATTAAATAATAATGATGAAATAAGAATACCAATTCAAACACAAGACATATACACGCTACCTCCTCAGAGTTACTTATATCTTGAAGGAACACTAACAGATGGAGCTGGTTAGCCTTTACCAACCGTAACTTTCGTTAACAATGGAATACTTTTTCTATTTGAAGAAATACGATTTGAACTTAGTGGTACTATTATAGACAGAGTTAAGATTCCTGGAATTACATCTTTGATGAAGGGGTATGTTTCCTACACAGACAATGATAATAAACGTTTGAAAAATGCATGTGGGGGGATTGGTGATCAACCCCTCAAAATAGCTGATGACAAGGGTAATTTCAGTGTGTGTATACCATTGAAAAGTATTATGGGATTTGCAGAGAATTTCAATAAAATTATCGTGAATATACGTCAAGAATTAGTGTTGATACGAAGTAACTCCGACTTGAACTCAATACATACAACAGTTGCAACAGATAAACCTAAAGTTGAATTACAGAAAATTTTATGGAAAATGCCACATGTATCTGCTGCAGACGCTCCAAAATTACAATTATTGAAATATATCGATAACAACAGAGGTCTCGATATTGCTTTTAGATCTTGGGAACTGCAGGAATATCCTCTTTCACAAGAAAAAACAAAAATCATACCTGGGCAATTAAGACTACATCTCAACTGGAAAAACAACGTTCTGTTATATCTGGATTTCAAACAAATAGAAAAAATGATGAAACAAGAAATGCCAGCTACTTTGATCACTGTAATTTGAGTAATATCAAATTATACTTGAATTCAGAAGTGTATCCATATGATAACCTAAATTTGAACGTTTATACCAATCACTGGACTTCGTTATATCAAATGTTTGCGCAGTTCCAACAGTCATATTATCAAAGTCAACCTTGCATATCACCAGAATATTTTAAACAAACAACACCGTTAGCAGTGATAGATTGCAGTCGTCAGAACGATTCGTTGAAACGTGGTGCTGTGGACATTAGATTGGAGCTGGAGACAAATACAGATATTCCTGATAAAACATCAGCCTATTGTCTAATAATACACGATCGTTTAGTGAAGTACAATCCTCCAACCAGTGTAGTGAGAATATCATAGAAACAAGATTGTGATTGACATCCAAGGATTCCAATATAAAGACAGCAAGTTTGTGATAAAAGAAATGGCAATTTTGAATATCCTCACATACGAATTGAAACATTTCATAATTCGTCCAATACTCACGGAAAATTGTCTTTCAAGACAATTTTTTAGTCAGATTGGCTGGTGTAAAGAAAGACTTCACGGCTTAGACTGAAATTCCAACAACAACAACAACAGCACCAGCACCTGCTCACCCGACTACATTCATTTAGAAGACTTTATTAGTTGAAATTGTGAGAAACAAAGATGAAATAGTGTTCGTTGAAGGATCCGAGAAAAAGACTATATTAAATAGATTTCTATCAAACATTATAGACTTGAACAATTTAAAATATCCTAGCTTAAAAGAATTGACAAAAAATAATTTTGATATTCCTAGAGTTGATTGTGATTGTCACTATCAATCTAGTAGTTATTTTAAAAATATCAAGTGTGCAAAAATAAACGTATTTTATTCATATGAGTGGCTTGAAAAATTTTACTTTTAATGTTACATATTTATAGAAAGGAATAATAAAATTGTATTATGTAATTTATTGTTTTTTTTATTCTAATAATAATACTATTAAATTGTACTGGCAAAACAGGAAAAAAATAAAAAATATTTACACTTCTTCTTCCTCCTCTTCTTTCTCATTTTCAATGGTAAGAGGAGGTAGAATCATTCTTTTTTCATTGAATAGCTTCTTTGACGGTGATGATTTTGACGAGGACGATGTTAAGGCCTCCACTTCAACTTCATCACCAATCATATTTACACCATATCTTTGCACGATCTTTCGCATAATTTTGAACTCCGCCCTATTATCCAATTTGGTGCAAATATATCGCAAGGGCACGTTGCCCAATTTTCTTTTTAACGTAGCCGCCCTCGGGCAGTACGTTAAATTTAAATGGATTCTATCACTCTCCACATGTATGGATTTGACGCCATATCTGGAGAAACAAAAACATGTAACAAAACTCGAGAAACCAACAAACAATAGTCTGTGTATACAGTTGTTATGAATTTATAATAATTATAAATTGTGAAGTTAATAATCATATCAAACATTTTTTCTTTTTTACTTGAAGGAATTATTTTTCCATAATTCCATGTACTAAACAAAATAACCTATTGGAATTAACAAATTCATAGCATGTGTACACATTTGATCAGAATACATATTAATTAAGACTTGATAAAAATATATAACATTTGTTATAAGAGATTATAAAAATCCATAAATGGAAAAGTTCTTACTGGAACGAATGTTTTAAAACTACATGCACCCATGAAATGGGGAAATTCACTTGATCCTCTGAAAATACAACTATCAAACATGGTATGTTTGCCATTGTGAACTGATTTAAAATATTGAAGTTTCGAAGTTCCCTCTCATTTTACACAACGTGTGGATCAAAACAAGTTACGTCAATGCATACATTTTTCTATTAACAATTCTGAATCAGCGAACCAGTACTATACATTAGATCTGTGTACTTTCCCAATGCATTCATTTATAATTCACGTAAGACGTAAAAGACACAACACGTTGCACATATTTATCGAATCGTATGCATTTATCTCTAACTTGTGTAACAACATCAATTGCATGTATGCACGTGTACATTTTTATTTATGATGCAATCACATATACTGTTTGTGGAACAGTTCTGCATATCAGTGCATTTTAAATAAAAATTTAGTTTGACGTCAATGCTGGATATGTTTGAATAGCTGTGACATGTGAACAACGATCCCAGTTCGATTTCGGTAGAAGCAAACAAGCAAGCAGCTAAGCAACAAGTTGAAGTTGAAGTAAGATCTTTTTATGGCAAGAAAAAACAATGGAACGAATTCCCATACACTTGATGGTGTTTCAATCGATATGGTTGCTTCAATTGAAATGGTGAGTAGATTAATTAAGACAGAAGATGAATATTTAGATCAAATTTTCGAAAAGAAATATTTTTAAATTGAAAAGAGCTCTGAGGAATAGATTAAATTGTATACATAATTCTGCAGTTGTTGAATCTAATTTGACTATTTTGAAATATTACTTACAACAATTCAAATTGAAATTGAACAAAATTGATGCTAATCGAAAATTGATTTTTGAAGATATTGAATCTTGTTCCAACAATCGTTTGAGAACGGGGGCTATAATAAATTTGAAAATGAAGGAACCTCATGTTTTTTTCAAGCAAGCGTTTCGCGTATTTGCAAATAGGATTGGAGAGGAAATTCAAAATTCTCTTTTAAAAGTGAATACAACTTTTGTTGATTTGTTGTATTATTTATCAAGCCGCAATCTGGTGAAACATCAATTGAATATTTCACCACTAAAGATAATATTATGGAAACAAGTACAAAATTGGAAGATTGGAATAAAGAGTTTGTGAGTGATAAACTTTTAATAAAACTTGAAGAATTTCAATAAAGGGACAGTGGTTATGCCCTATTGGAGATTCGTTACTTGAAAGTTAACATAAATTGTTATATTCCAAAAACTGTTGGATTCAGTACTTACTTGAAGTTGGCAAAATTTGTGAAAAAAACTAAAAGTGTTATTAATATTGAAAATAATGATATTTATTTTTATCTATGGTCAGTTGTAGCAGCACTTTTTCCAGCTCCAGCAAACAAAAATATGAATAGAGTTACTTCTTACCCTCATTTCAGTACAGTTCTAAAATATGAGGGTATCAATTTTCCAATTTGTTTGAGAGATATTTCAAAATTTGGATCATTGAATAATATGTCAATAAATATTTTTATCATACAAAATGAGAAGGGAGTTTTACCTTTGACCCTTAGTAAAACTGAATTTCCTTCAACTATCAATTTACTTATGATTTTTAATAAAGTAAATGAGGAAAATACAATTTACCATTTTAGCTATATAAAAGATTCATCTCGATTGTTACATGAACAGGTAGGAAATGTGAAGAATAGAAAATACCTTTGTGGAAGATGCTTAAATCATTTTATAAGTCAAGAAAATCTGAACAAACATTCTGATGAATGTAAAAATGTAAACAACACAAAAATTATTCTTCCGAAAGAGAGCTATAAAATATTATCTTTTGAAAATTTGTCTCATAAAATTGAGGTCCCATTTGTAATATATGCACATTTGGAAAGTATTTTGATGAATCATACCGATAATACTATTTCCAATACCAGAAAATACCAAAAACATGAACCTTTCAGTATAGCTTATTATTTAAAATGTTCCTATGATGACTCATTGTCTGAATTTTCTTCTTATACCGGTCAAGATTGTCAAATCTGGTTTGTGAAACGACTGAAAAATATTGCTTTTGAACTGAGGAAATATTTTCAAATATTGTACCTATAAAAATATCTTCACATGATAGATATACGTATGACACTTCAGTAATTTGTCATATTTGTGGGAAACCAATTTCATCTAGTGCAGAAAAGGTTAGAGATCACTGTCATTTCACTGGGAAATATCGAGGTCCTGCACATTCAAATTGTGATTTACAATTTAAAAATGTAAACACAATTCCTGTAATTTCCCATAACCTCAGTGGGTATGACAGTCACTTCATTATTAAAGCTCTTAGTACAGAAATGAGAGGAAATTAGTCTCTCCTACCTGTTAATAAGGAGAAAAATATTTCCTTTACAAAGTATGTTGAAGGATCGAATATATGTTTTAGGTTTCTTGATTCTTTTCGATTCATGCCGAGCAGTTTGAAAATTTGTCATCTTATTTGAATGATACACGAAAAATTGTAACAAAAAATATTTTATTGAAATTGAAAAATTCAAAATGGTCACTAGGAAGGGTGTTTTTCCGTATGAATACTTAGATTCATGGGAGAAATTACAAGACAACATTTTACCTTCTCGTGACAAATTTTATATTGAAATAAGTCAGTCGGAAATTTCATTATGCGATTATCAACATGCCGAGAATGTTTGGAGGGTTTTCAAAATTCAAAATCGAAGAGAATATTCAGAATTATACTTGAAAACGGATGTTTTGTTATTGACAGATATGTTTGAAATTCAGACAATCTCAGTGGTTAAAGAAATATATAGATCTCAATACCAATTTGAGGAAACAAAGCTCGAATGATTTTGAAAAGAAATTTTATAAATTAATGGATAATGCTCCATTTGGAAAAACGATAGAAAATGTGCGAAACTATAAAGACGTGAAATTGGTAACTAAATGGAAAGTAAGGTATGGGGCAAATTATTACATTTCTCAACCAAACTGTGATAATGTTGAAATTTTTGGTGAAAACATGATATTAAGTGAAATGAAAAGATTAAAGGTGTATTTTAATAAGCCCATATAAGCAGGTATGGCAATTTTAGATATTTCAAAAACTATTTTATATGATTTTCATTATAACTGTATAAAAGAAGAATTTCATAACAATGTTAAATTATTGTACACTGATACTGACAGTTTAATATATCAATTCTATGTTGATGATATTTACAAATGTATCAAGGATGATATCCATATGTTTGATACATCAGACTATCAACGTAACAATGTTTATAATATTCCTCTTTGTAATAAAAAGGTAATAGGACTGATGAAGGATGAAAACAAGGGTATTATCATGATTGAATTCATTGGATTGCGTTCCAAACTTTATTGTATCAAACTAAATTTTGATAAAAATGAAAAACTCAAGAAAATTGCGAATTTAGTTGAAAATAAGTATAGTCAAAATTTTATTGAACGATTTGACTCAAATTTTGGAATCATAAAGAATGCAAAGAATATAACATCAGCATCATTACGACAAATAACTTTTGAAGATTACTATAATTGTTTAATGTATAAAACAAATGTTGATGTTGTACAAAATATGATTGTTTCAAAAAAACATGATGTATTCACTGTTAGTCAAATTAAATCTGCTTTGAATGCCTTTGACGATGGAAGAATTGTGAATAATGTATACACAGATAGTATTTCTTGGGGATTTAATGACTAATAATTTGTTGAAACATCTTTTGTCTTGGTTATCTCTCTCACTGTAATAACAATAGCAACTATATAGAATGTAAAACCATTTAAATTTTTTTGCATAAGTTTATTGTTGTTATGTGTTTTTTTATTGCAGAATAGTTCAGTGATCACTCAACCTAGATTCATTGAAATTGAAGAATTCTTTGAAAAAAGAGAAAAGGTATTTTTGTTTTATTATAATATTATATGCATCTCTAATTCCCTTCCTTTCTCTCTCCCTCAGATCGATAAATTGGAAGAAATTTGCATGAATCGAGAGCGAGCAGGTAATAATATTGGCTGTTTGAAACAAAACCGGAAAATTAAATAATATCAGTTGGAAAAAAATTTGAATGGTACAAATTATTGTTACTTGTGTCAAAAATATTCCTGTTACTGTATCAATACGCTCTATCAACATGGAGTTCTCTTTGCTGATGATGTTGATGATGACCTGAAGGATGAAGATATATCAAAGCAAACAGAGAGAAAATATATTAGTTATCATTTTTCTAGAGATGATGATAAAGATCTAGGAGAATCAACTGAGAACCAGAGGAAACAAGTAGAGTTGGATAATTTCATGAAAAATTTGTTGTGTTCCAACTGTTACAAATTCAGTTGTATTTGTGAACTTCAAGAAACAATAGACGCTCTCGTAGATGAATTGCAGTGTAAGGAGGAAATGAAAGATTCTCCCTCCTAACATCAATCGAAAATCTATATATTTCCGATTTATTAAAACACACAATCATTTTCACCATGATAATATATAATACAGATCAATTATATCAACTGCGTTATGAGTTTGTTATTAATGTAGCAGAACATTCATCAGGCACAGCCCGTTTTGGATGACGATTGGATGATAATGGAGAAAAGATATAAGCAGGCTTAAGAAGATGACATTATTGGAAAAGATTAATACCGATGGGTAAAATCTAATAATAATTATAATAAGAATATTTGGAACTATTACAATTCCAGAAACAAGAGGAAGAATCAAAATTAACAATTATTATTATTATTATTAGTTATTTAGTAACTTTTTTTTTTGTTTCAAACAGATATTATATTTAATTCTGTAACTGAAAGTTTCTCAGAAATAAAAATACAATAGAATGTTTAAATTTTTTTAAATTATTTAAAAACCTAACAATACGGTATTTCAAAACATCTTTAAGTTAATTTCATAACAAAAAGTTTTCAATATATCTTATCCAAATTATCACTAAAGTACATTATCCAGTCTTTTGGGTAGTTAAAATAAGGCTTTTCGGGTGTTTCTCACCATTGATTCTCTTCACATAATTTTTATATGCACAAGGATTGGGATTTTTATATGCACTTCAGATTAGGATGGTCTTTTTCGCCACCACATTTTTTGCACTTATATTTTACCGGGATTGGCATTGTTTCAAATTTACTTCTTTATAACTAGTAGACTGTCTATACTAGTTTAAATTCAATCCTTCTAACTTAAGCAAAATGAATTTCCTTTTCAATTTTTCAACAATTTATGAAAAATAAAATGGATACAACAAAGATATTTGAAACACGTACATACATCTATGAACCAACTAGTAGAACTTATTTATAATGCAGATTACTTTGTTCATCACAAAAAGATGATGCAATAAAAACAAAATTTCATGCAACAAGCCAAAATTAGAATGCAGATTACCTTGTTTATCACAAAAAGATGATGCATTAAAAACAAATAACATATTTAATTATTTGAATGGTTTTATTATAAACTTCCATGCCATATCCTAATTATAACATCTCATATCATATTTATTTGATCTTAGTGACCTCAGCAGAGATTATCAAAAAAATATCATATTTGTTTCACCTTTGTGAACCCTCATTGACGTAAGCAGAGATAAGAAACCTGCAACGCTTGACAATAAAATTAAAATTCATATTAATATCATATTTGTTTCACCTTTTGTGACCTCTACTAACATCAACACAGATAAGAAAATAATATGTCTCGACAAAATAGAAATTACAATTTTCAAACTAATTGTGTAAATAAAAATTACTGTTTTCAAACTTGGAAATAAAAATCACCTTGAAATTATTATGGGCGAGGCTAAGCTCACCTTTACCTATAATCAAGGTGAAACACATTAGGGTAGCCACACCTTATGACGTGTGACTCTTCTCCCTCTGGTTATTGACTACAACTTCTTCTGCAGAAGCCTCTGGTCATTGATAACAACCCCACAAGAAGTAAGGGTTAATTGGACATAGGCGGATGGACATGCCATCGAAGTGTCACAGAATCCCGCCTGTTATACTACTAAAGGTCAATCAATTGTGTGGACAAATGAGGCAAACGATGCTCTTATTAAAATTGTAGAAATTCTAACTTCAACTCCAATTTTGGCTATTCCCGATTTTTCAAAAAAGTTTTCTCATGCCTGTGATGCTTCATATGTTGAAATTGGTGGAGCTCTTTTTCAAGAAAATGATGGTTCAGAACACCCTATTGCTTATTTTAGTCGAACTTCGAATAAATGTCAACGTAAATATACGACAACTGAAAAAGAACTTTTAGCTATTCTTCTCTCAATCGATAAATTTCGTCCTTATATCGAAGAAACTGATTTAACCGTAATTACAGATCACTCATCTCTCATTCAGCTTGATTCTATGAAAAATCCTTCACCTAGAATTGCTAGATGTATTGTGAGACTATCGTGCCATAGATTCAAAACAGAACATCGTAGTGGAATTATGAACACTGTACCAGACTCACTATCTCATATTCCACAGGCTTTAGAAACTTTCGTATTGGATTTGTCTACATTCAAACCAGACAAATGGTTCACTGGGCTGCTGAATAAGGTATAAGGTCATCCTCATCTCTATCCTGATTTTGAAGTCGTAGATAAAACATAATATAAACATATTTTGAGAAGATCTGAATTTTCAAGTGATATCGAATGGAAAATTGTTTTACCTATAGAAAATAGAAGTGAACTTTTGAAAGAATATCATGATGAACCAATAGCTGGTCATCTGGGTGTTTTCAAAACGTTATCTAGAATTTCTTGACTCTGTTATTGAAAAAATGCGAAATTCACTTTTATTATACGGTTAAAGATGTAAAATTTGTGCATCTTATGAATCAAGTAACTTTCCTCAAGCTGGTCGCCTTGGTTATTATTGAAATATTCCTTTTCCTTCTCAATCAATATCTACTGTTAGGACCAAATCCTAGATCTAAAAATGGTTACCAGTGTATATCTGAGTTTCAACTGATTGGTTCACAAAATTTGTATTGGTTCATCACATGGTTCGAGCAACAACAAGAGCTGTTTGCAAGTTTATTGAAAATCAAGTTTCTCTCTTATTCGGAGTACCTCAAATCATTGTTTTAGATAACGGAGCTCAATTTATTTCAATTGATTTCAAGAATCTAATAAAAAAATATGTTCAGAAAATCTGGTATAATATATTTTCCTCAAACTAATCCTACTGAACGAGTGAATAGAACAATCACTACTGCTATTAGATCATATATCCATGAAAATTATAAAACTTGGGATCAAATCATTCATCAGATTGCTCGAGCTATTAGATTGGCTAATCTAGAGGTTACTGATTTTTCTCCTTCATATTTTCGTTTTATCAGAAACGTACCCACTGATGGTTCTTTCCATGGACAAATTTCTGAAAATGCTAACATAATTACTATAAAGAATAAAATTTTGTATCCAACAAGAACAATTGACAGAACCTTATGAAAATGTACAGAAAAGAATTTATCACTCTCATAAAATTAATGCACAACGTTATTATCTAAGAAGAAGAGATATCGAATTTCGTGTAGGTGATCGAGTTTGGAAGAAAAATTTCGTACTATCTGATGCTAGCAATCATTTTTCTGCTGAACTAACTCCCAAATTCATATTTTGGATCGTTAAAAATTACTGTCTCCATTAGTTTATATTTAGATGACTTGGATGGAAATAATCTTGGTAATGTCCATGTTTCTCACATTAAACTTGATTTCACACAAGATGATGTAAACTTACAGGATTTATGATGGAAATTTTACAGATTGATCATTACTTTAACTATAAGAACCTACATTATTCCTATCGTTACCTTTTCTAAATTCCCTAAAATCTTTTAGTACAGTCGCTAGAGGAACGAAATCCAGCACATATCGCTTGAAAAATAAAGGTGGAAACTTCGTATGTTTTAACATGTATTTTGATGCGCTAAAAACGGGAAAAATAAAGAAAAAATTCCTACAAGTTAGCTTCAAAAGTTACGTCAATTTTTTGGCCCGAAAAAAGACGATTTTCATGTTTTTTGCGTTTAAAAAGAAAACGGTGGCCCAAATGGAAAAACATGTCGAGACAAATTGTACAAAAAAAACGCATCGTTTGAGCCGGAATATAAGTCACTTTGAGGTTATGGTCTTGAGATATGAGCATAAAAGTGTTGTTTTGGGGAAAAACAAATGTTCTTTTCCTCATTCGAATATTGGCCAAAAGAATATTCTATCCAAATTGGGAGATGGTATTTTTTATGTACTTTCTACCATGTTTTGTTTTTTTTCTTATCCTTCATTTTGACTTCACAATAGGCCATTTCCAAAAATCTCTAAGACTGAGATTGCCAGCCAAAGAATGGACTTATCGACGAAAAAGAATCTGCACTCAGATTTCAACAAATGTGATACAAAACATCCTTCAATACTGTTTTTGGGGCTTAAAAAAAATGTAGGACAACTTTGAAAATTTCGGATCTCGGAAAATGTGCAAATTTTTCAAGTTAGAAATTTCTTAGGTTGATCAAATTTCAGGTTCTATTATAGTATTTTACAACGAGTATTCTACGCTAAAAAAACCTCCCTTGGTCAAGTAGAAGCCGAGATATTGTTATAAATGTATTTTAGCTTCCCCAAAACCCAATTTTGGGCCTATCGAAAAAATTCGGAAATCGTTGGGGAGTAGACAAATTTTCAGATCTAAATCCAAAAATAAGACCTCGTAGCTGTCACCATCTCGGATTTAGAGAGCGTTGACATACAAAAAATCACGTGTAAAATAATGCAGCGGCTTAAATTTCTATACCGCTTATCTGCCGTAATAGTCCAGTCATTTAAGGAATTTTTCTGTCCGAATTTTCGCGAGGTCTAATTTTGGTCCATTCTTATGTATTTTGACACGCTGAACACGATGGTATAGATTAAATTGGGATTAACCCTGTGCTCGAAAAACTATGTTCATTTTTTGGACCCGAAAATGGTCATTTTTCGATTTTTTGCGTTTTGAGACAAAACTATGGATTTTAAGGGGAAATATTTCGTACAAAAGTTGTTGTTAAAATTGATACGCAACTTTTGGTTTTGGTTTTAAGTCGATCCAAGGTTGTGGGCACAAGATAAGGCCCATTTAGTGTGTTTTTGGCACATTGAAAAATTGAGTATATGTCAAAGAGTTTTTGTTTTCCCATATTCTGTCTTGGTGGAAAGATATTATTTTCATTCCTCTTTTATTTGATTTCTGGTATTTTGACCTATCTCATTTTCTGGCATCACAATCGGCAATTTTGAAAAATCCGTATTTTACGAATTTCATACGAAATACTGATGTTATCAATCTAAAGCCAAATATATTCGGAAAATTGCATCATTCTGCATATAATATCCAAAATTCGAGCATTTTGCTAAGGAGACATAACTTTTGCGCCATTTTGAAAATTTTGAACCAACGGAAAATTCAAAATTTTTGAGGTCAGAAATTTTTCACGGAATCCAAATTCAAGTTTCTATCAAAGTATGATTTCACGCCCGGAATTTATTGTACCGACCCTCGCTTATTGCCGCTAAATGAAATTCCGCGCTAGTTTTTTATGATGAAATTCGTTATAACTTGAAATTGTGAACGAATTTTCTTACGCTGTTTCAAACTTAAATAGCCGATATATTTCTACGTAGTTTTCTCCAAGATTTTTGTATATAGGCCCAAAAGTGGGCTCTTTAGGGACCCAAACACGTTTATTAAGATAGCTTCATTTCTACTCAACTCAAATTGATCTGCTTGGACTTCAAATACTCGCTATCAAAACCTCTAATAGAACCTTGGATTTGGGTTCCGTGAAAAATTTCTAACCTCGAAAATTTTGGATTCTTCTTTGGTTCAAAATTTTCAAAATGACGCTAAAGTTATGTCTTCAGAGTAAAATGCTTGAATGTTGGATATTATATGCAAAATGATGCAATCTTCCGAATAATCTTGGTTTTAGATTGATAACATCAGTATTTTGTATGAAATTCGTAAAATACGGATTTTTCAAAATGGCCGATTGTTATGCCAGAAAATGAGATATGTCGAAATACCAAAAATCAAATAAAATAGGAATGAAAATACTATCTTTCCACCAAGACAGAATATGAGAAAACAGAAACTGTTCGACATATACTCAATTTTTCAATGTGCCAAAAAACTCACTAAATGGGCCTTATCTTGGGCCCACAACCTCGGATCGACTTAAGACCAAAACCAAAAGTTGCGTATTGATTACCAACAACTTTTGTTTGAAATATTTTCTCATAAAATTCAAAGTTTTGTCTCAAAACGCAAAAAATCGAAAAATGGCCATTTTCGGGTCCAAAAAATGGACATAGTTCTTCTAGCACAGGGTTAATCCAAATTTAATCTACACCATCATGTTCAGCGTGTCAAAATACATGAGAATGGACCAAAATTAGACCTTGCGGAAATTCGGACATAAAAATTCCTTAAATGGCTGGACTATTACGGCAGATATGCGGTAGAGAAATTTAAGCCGCTGCATTATTTTACACGTGATTTTTCGTATGTCAACGCGCTCTAAATTCAAGACTGTGATAGCAACGAGGTCTTATTTTTGGATTTAGATCAGAAAATTTGTCTACTTTCCAACGATTTCCGAATTTTTTCGATAGGCCCAAAATTGGGTTCTAGGGAGGCTAAAACACATTCATATCAATATCTCGGCTTCTACTCAACCTAGGAAGGTTTTTTTACCGTAAAATACTCGTCGTGAAATACTATAATAGAACCTGGAATTTGATTATCTTAAGAAATTTCTAATCTGAAAAATTTGCACATTTTCCGAAATCCGAAATTTGCACATTTTCCGAGATCCGAAATGTTCAAAGTTGTCCTACATTTTTTTTCAAGCCCCAAAAACAGTATTGAAGGATGTTTTGTATCACATTTGTTGAAATCTACGTGCAGATTTTTTTTAGTCGATAAGTACATTTTTCGGCTGGCAATCTCAGTTTTAGGGATTTTTGGAAATGGCCTATTGTGAAGCCAAAATGAGACATAAAAAAAAACAAAACATTGTAGAAAGTATATAAAAAATACCGTCTCTCAATTTGAATTGAATATTTTTTTGGTCAATATTCGAATGATAAAAAAACATTTGTTTTCCTCCAAAAAAACACTATTTTGCTCATACCTCAAGACTGTAACATCGAAGACACTTATATTTCTGCTCAAGTGATGCATTTCCACTTTTTGTACAATTTGTCTTTTTTTTTCATTTGGGCCAACATGAAAATCGTCTTTTTTCGCGCTAAAACGTGCCCGTAACTTTCCGAGCTAACTTGCAGGAATTTTTTCTTTATTTTCCCGTTTTCAGCACACCGAAATACGTATAAAAACACTGCAAATTCACACCTTCACTTTTTTTCCGTAATTTCTCCTCTGGCGACTGGCCTATTTATCTTATTCTCAATGTAAAATAAAAGAAATTGAAATAGCTTGAGAATTTATTATTGATAATTCTAGACATAGTCCACTCATTTAACTTATATCATTATCTTATCTTATTTCTATATTTTGAATGAAATATAGGTTTTATATCTCTAATTATCTATCAATTTTTCTGAAGTTCATTTTTGATATGCAATTCCATAATATAAATTTGTGTGACTTTCAATATACTTTGAAGTTTATTTCTGATTCGAGATTCTTCAATAGAATCAATTCCACAACTTTTGGCTATTATGTGTCTATTTTATTTTCTAGATGCAGTTTAATTTTGTACATTGAAAATTTACCTCATCTTATACCTTGCAAGATAAACACTTGCTGGCGCCCAAACCAATTTCGACTTTTATGTATAATTTTTTACTACTTATCATTTAGATTTTCTATAACGAAGAGCCCTAGTATATCTCTAGATGACTTATCAAAGGGTTTCTCTTGTTGAAAAGTGTTGATATGGCTATCGTATCTTTCTATCTGTGTGTCAATACGAAGTTCAACTGCCGCGAACTTGTTAATCATTCTATACTTTTATCTTGAGAAATCTACATTGAGGAAAAATCTAAACGAAAAACACGTGTGGCACTCGGGGACTGCCGCGGTGAAGCTATTGCATCGCATTTTTTATCAACTTATGCATTTATAATTATTTATTTATTTTTCATTTATGCAGTATTTTTTTTCTTTGATATTAATTCAAGTTACACTTTTTGAGCGTGGTGACCGATAAGAAAACAAATTTTTCTCTTTTATTAAATAAATGAGAAGTTGATATCGTTTGAAACATTTTTATTATCTTACTATACATGTAGGTTATTCAGGAATTTTTATCATTGAAACTATAGGTTTATGGTAACTGAAATAAGAAACATAAATTTGAAACTTGATATCCTCTAAATATCTGGAAAACACCGCGTCAATGGTGGTCCCATATTTTGTTGTGGATTCTTGTGGATCATTATTCATTTTCAAATTCAATTTTTCCTAAAGAAAAATTGTCAGCAGCTCTGATTTTTTATCAGCGAAGTTGATGTTGTAATCGCCAGCCAAAATGAGTGGAAATTTATCACCATTTGTACCAAGTATTTTCGACCCTCCTTCAATGTACTCCAGTACAGTGCGATGAATAAAATGCTCTACCTCGTCCAATTTTGGATTTGGAGAGATGTAAATTGCTACCATGACTATGTGTAGGCCATTTCTAAGTTTGCATAAGCACACACAAATATCTCCAACAAATGAGCGCCTAACCTCAACATCGCTAACGTGTGCAATATTTATCTCAATATTCGCAGTCATAATTTTACTAACATTATTATTATTTTGGTAAATAGCCTTTTGGAACAGTATCTACAATAGTATATATACCTACATGTATACTTACGGGGCGCACATGCTGTGAATGTGGCATTATAAAGATATGATAGATATCTATACACCTATATACTTCCTCACAAACAGCTGCTTACGTATTCGTCCGATTTTGGAGCAGCTCATCTAGATCCGTACGAGCTTCGTACAGTCGTACTATATACATACACGTTAAGCGAACGCTCGGCCGAGCAACATGGTAGGCGGAGTGGGCGGTGTTAAGTTTTGTTTTCGTTACGGAATTTCTTGATTCGGTCGCCGTGCTCAAAGCCAGCGATAAAAGCTATGCAATAGCTCAAAAATACCGATTACGACCTTCTCGATTTCGACCATGACACTTGTTTGTTGTCATCGCTCTTCTTATCTGGGGAATTGTGTAATTTCCATATTTTCCAATTCTTGGCTGAGACAAACATGTGTTATATATATTTTGTAATGATTTGTTTAGATGCAGTTCTGCTAACGTTTATTTCTTGATATTTGCGAGGGATTCTGTTCGAATTTTTCCAGTAGGCATTGCTGAACCCCTACAAATCCCTTGGACGTGACATTGTTACTGATGGAACGCTGGAAGAGTTCAGGGCTATTACTCTTTCAAAAACGAAACCCTCATACTCAGAATAGTTTGTGCTTCACCTCGGCACAACTATTCATCTTTTGTTCATTCACCCTTCAGGACTCATTTCATATTTTCACTCGATAAAATATAAAGTTTTATAATTTTTGAGTTGAGGTAGCTATAGTTTTTAGAGTTTATGTCATTGATTTGTCTTATGAATATTCATAAAAATGACTATGTTACATTTTGGGTATGCTTGGAAGACATTATAGTTGTGCTTTATGTTGACCAATTTCACTGGATAAATGTGTGAAAAAAAAAATTAAATTATTTTTTTTTGTCTTTGGTAATTGAGCGGTGTAACGGTTGATATGTCCGTTCACTCAATTTCTATGAATAGAAGGCCACTGGTGGAACATTTGTCCACTGGGAGTTATATTGATCAATCTAGTTGCCCTGCGTTAAAATATTTACTGCATTTAAGATATTCGTTCTACTTCAATTAACGTTCTTCTTGATTTCAACGCTTGTGTGTGTAACATGCAATTCAACTTGCAGTAAGATTTGCTAATATATATGAAATACAATAATTCATAATTATATGTGAAAAACGTCTTGAAAAGAGGTGGTAAGTCTTTATAATTAGCAATATGTTTTATTAATGTCTTTATATAAATTCATTATTATTTCTAACACAATGTATCTGTAAGCTTTATGCTTCCCTCATCATTTTTTGATTAATCTATTCATTTCTCAGCAATCATTAATTAAAACATAATAATTTGCATTCACTAATCAGAAACATGATTGATACTAACTATGTCCAAAATTATTTCTTTTCTTTTCTCCGAATATACCGTGAAATCAAAGTGTTTCAGAATTTTGGTCGTAGCCATATTTGAATTGGAGCTATACTTACTTTCTCCTTCTATACTAAATTCAAATAGTATAGATCGTGGAAATATTCAGAGATCCTACAAGAAGGAGACAATTATTCACAAAACTAATTAACCTGGTTTCTCTCAGTTTTTTTTTCTGTATCAATTCGAATACGTGATACATATTGGATATTGAATCACTTCTCTATCTACACAAATTAGTACCTCTCAT
Source organism: Endomychus coccineus (assembly GCA_958510875.1). Classification (NCBI taxonomy): domain Eukaryota; kingdom Metazoa; phylum Arthropoda; class Insecta; order Coleoptera; family Endomychidae; genus Endomychus; species Endomychus coccineus. The sequence continues at coordinate 183,861,002 of OY294067.1, read as the reverse complement.
TCACAACTGAATATTGGCTGGAATGTGGATCATGTCTGGAATATATCGATGTATTAAATGGAATCATTAAAAATGTGAAATTGCCTGGATTTTGATAAGTTGAGTTATCATATTTGCTTATTCATAGGTTTAATTTTCAATAATTGTTCCGTATTCATTGAATCAATATTTGTAAATTTTGTATAAGCATATATCTGTGATTATTGTAAAGAATTAGTGAAGTCCCACTTCTTTTATAAAAACTTAATTTATTTGATCCCAACCAGGAGAAACAAATATATATAACCCTATGATCATCAGCTAGTCAAGCATAGCAATTCCATAGAGAGATTAAAGATAACAGTATTCTTCAATTCTCCGCAAATAACCTGTTTCTACACCCTACGCCCGAACAAGTCTTTTTAAACAACCTGTATATATTCGTGAGCCCATTCTTCTTCAGCAACAGATTGTGTATACTTATTAGATCACTTATCTTTAAGATTCTTCATCAACGAGGCAGACCCCGAAACCGCTCATCTCCAAGATCTCTTATCGGCGGTCCAGTGGGTGTTATACACGATGTTACATTATCGTTGCAAGAAACTTTAGGTTCGATTTTTCAGGTCCAAATATTAAAGAAACTTCATTAAAACGTATATTAAACGATTTATTCCTCAAAAATCAATGTTTTATCAATTTGTAAAAAAAAGTTCATCGATTTTGATGAAATCTGTAGATTGTTTACATCCTAATGAGGTATCTTTTGGACGCATGGCAGCTATTGGAGTTGTCAAATTACTTGATTAGTAATTTATATTACATTTCCTAAAGTAGGTTTGTAACCCATCTAGGTCGCTAAGCAAACTATTGATCAATTCCGAACGAATCCACCATCAAGAGAAGAAGTCAACTCACTCAGGATAATTCTTGTGAAGGGCCCTCCCTTAATATTATTTTCAATCATCCACCAACAGGAAAATCAATTTTTTCACTTCCAATTATGCGTTAGAGGCACAAACTCAACAAACGAACAATATCATCAATTAAGTTACTCACGTGTGTACGTGGAGTGACCGACAGTTATCAAGTGTGTGTGTCCGCCTCAGCTGAACTCGGTTAACTCATCTCACAAGGGTGACCGCGATTGGCGAGTATTTCAAATTCAAATGATATAACACTCGCCCAACAGAAGCCCACAAACAAACAAGAGAAAAATTAAATGAAGCACGCGAAATCACTATCCAACATTCCGCCCACCAAAATAAACCAATATTTTTCTCAATCAAAAAAAAAATAATAATGAAAAAATAAAACCAACCCAACGTTGTTCTCAAACCATATCTACATACCAGTTTGTACCATCAGGCAATGGAAAAACTTTTACCACTGGCCTCTCAAAGAATTTGACCTGAACGCCATTGCAGTGGAGGCAAACGCTCATCCTTAAGCAGAACCTAAGCACCTTTAATGATGTTATCGGGCTGCAGCCATTTATAACGTTGCATTAGAGAATGCAGATAAACATGATGCCATCGTTTCCAGACATCTTGGTGGCGTCAAGTGAGTAATTGCCAGCGATTCAATCGGTTCAATTTCAAATCAGTTACGTCACAATCAGGAATTGCACTGAGTGACTCTAACTTCAAGAAATGACCGGGCGTAAGGACAGATAGATCATTGATATCAGAACTCATCTCAACAAGAGGGCGTGAATTAGGTAACGCCTCAATTTGAACTAGAATGGTGTACAGTTCCTCGTATGTCAGAATCTGTTCACCAATGACCCTAGACAAATGTGTTTTTACGAATTTGATGCCGCTTTCTCACAAGCCCCCAAAGTGAGGAGCTAATGGTGAATTCAATTTCCACTGGATGTGCACATTTTCTAGAGCTTGTTGCAATAACGATAACAAATATCCATTGGCACCTACAAAATTGGTACCACAATCAGAAAAGACCTGAGAGCAGCGCCTCCAACGAGCTATGAATCGGGGAAAAGCGGCCAAAGAACAATCGGACGATAAATTCGAAGAAAGCTCGTGGCGGAACGAACGAATAAGCACAGGTAAGCCTTTTGAGACTTGGTACCTTGAGATTTTCCTAACGTGACACAAAAATAACTGCCAAAATCGTAACCGACACTCGAGAATGCCTTGATTTGAGAGACCCGCAACGGAGGAAGATTGCCCATGATAGGTTCAACCGATGGAGGATTCACTCGAAGGCACTTGAAACACTTGGACAAAACATGACGAATAGCACGTTTTGGTGATAAAATCCAGAATTGTTGCATCAGTAAAAATTGGAGTGTTCTCAAGCCAGGATGCGAATTTTCTTGATAAAACGATTTTATTAGAAGATAGGTCAAACGATGGTGTCTGGATAAAAGTATAGGATACTTCCGGTCATAAGGTAATTCTGAATGGCACAATCGACCACCGACACGAATAATATTATCCTTATCAAGGGAGGGATTCAGTTTTTGGAAAATCTTGGTACAAGCCTTACCCTTGGATATTGAATTTATCCCTGTTTCAAAGACGCTATGTTGCACACTCTAAATAATTACTCACATACCTTGCCGAAGTTCTTCCGTAGTAAAATGATGATTATCCCAATTAGACAACACGAAGGAATATTTTTTCATCGAACCAGGAGAGTTTGAATTTGTTCTATGCACTAGATCCGATGAATATCTTAAAAAATGTACGACTATTCTCTGTATCTTATCCAACAAATAAAATCGATCGAGCAACTCGAGAATTTAAGATGGTTGAACCGTAAGCGTTAAAACGGTAATGTTTTCCTCGGTCAAGGCTTCGGAGGAGGCTGCTCATCATCGAATCAAACCCAATGTTCGATTGTGGAGATGAGAAAAACGAAGGCTTTGCACATCAAAACGTATTGTTCAACAGATCACATGGTAGTGATTCAAGAGACGCAATGTCTGCAGGATTGACCTTATCACGGATATGGTGCCAATTTAACGGGATAATGTCTGATCGGATGTGCGCTACTCGATTAATAACGAAAGTCTTTCATTAGTTTGGAAAAGACTTAATCCATTATAGCGCAACAGTATAATCCGAAAAAGCAAAATTGGATTCAATAGTAATAATATCTCTGTATGTTGTACTAACTCAAGATAATACATCCGATAATAATACTGCTGCACACAATTCAAGACGTGGTATGATAACTCGCTTCAGAGGAAATACCTTTGATTTGGACGCAAGCAGGTAAACGTTACAAAAGAATCGGGATTCATCCTTCGCAAATACACCACAGCTGCAAATCCACGTTCACTGACTCGATAGCGAATTAGGGGGCAGTAATCGAGGAATTTGGAGTGACGATAACCTTGGTGATTCCTCTTCATATTGCGACCGAACATCAATAATGTGGGAGGGAGGGGATTGATTCCAATCAAGGCCTAACAACCACAATTGTTGCATTAAATGCTTAGCAAAGAAAGTCAATGGAGCGAAAAACCGAGAGGATCAAAAATGCGAGCTAATCCGGACAAGATACTTCGTTCTGTACAGTCATTGGAACGAACATTCACAACATAGGTGAAATAGACTTGCGCTGGATTCCAAGGACGACCTAAAATTTCAATTTCATTACTTTTTTTATGGCCTTTGGATAATTTTGATTCAATTCAAATTGGAAGTTTTATGAATTATTGTATCTAGGAATGAACATACGATATGTAAGATATGTCTAGAGACGTGTGTAAGCTGAACCATCTTTCCTGTGGTATTGACCAGCCAGCCATGAACCATGCTTTACAAACGTAAGCACGGCACGAAATGAATGGTAGTTTTTCCCTGAGTCAGCAAAAGTCCACGTGGAGTTGAGCAGAGTGATTCTCTCGCCTAGTTAGATTCCTATTGGCTGCTCTCGGTATTCTAAGTTGAACATATTTTCTAAGCTTCGCGTGGGGTGGCCCCCCGCTTCAATGATTTCATAAAAACTTTTAACTTTGAGAAAAAAGGACAGTTCTCAACCACCTACACGGTAGTTCTTCACCACGTACTTGTTCGGTTACTCCAGCTTGCTCTATGTTCACATGGATGCTCCATTGTTGCGTTAAGTCAAGTCATGTATAAATCAAATCAATTAATATAATGTTTGTCAAGATTAAACAAATCAAGTTCAAGAAATCTATAGAGATTAAATTAACAATGCAACAAGGGGTATGTTCCCTGAGGCTGAAGCAGCGCTGGACTTCTTCGCGTCTTTCGTGTCTCGCGGAAAGTGTTTGCTCCTTTGAAAAATCATTTTGTGACAATTTCTTATCATACCAAATTCAATCCGACGTAGAAATTGAGTGTTTAAATCCTTTGTGCCTTATTACTACAAAGGGTTCAAGAGGGAATTGTGATATCAGACCAACAGGGTAAGTGCATTTTAATTGCCAAAGAACAACTGTTATATTGACTTCAACCTCTGAATCGACGATATAATATAATGTGGTTATTTAACCTCCAGACCATGCTCCGCCCGCCAATGTTTATTTTGTTAATGTATGTTTTTTCAGCCATTTAGGCTAGTTTGAGTGCTTTATACAAATTCCGCTTATAAAAGATCTCTCAGGTGATATGATCGAGTATCAGGTCGTTAGGCTTACCCCAGGTTACCAGAAAGAGAAGAATCCTTTAATTTTGAATATTATCTATCAATTATCGGCGTGATCGAGCGCGAAATCGATCACTGTTCGGAGTCGTGCTGATTAGACGATTTTAAATTCATTTTATCCCCTTTTTCTAAATTTTGGATTGATTCTATATTCGTTTGCTGTGTTTTAATGTATAAAATTTTGTTAACTTACATTCAATAGGTGGACTGAAATATACACCCAGTGGTGGCAGCTTCAAAGAACATTAAGGGTACACGGATAAACTGAAATCTCTGATACCCGAACAGGTTCCAATAAACAATTCCCACATAACACGTCGATGAGGTATCAACGCTACCTGAAATAATACCAAGCCGACTGTTACAAGTACAAGTATTACTAGCAGTGAGATAGGCTCTCAAACCTATTCACTCATCTGGAAATATTAAATCTGGAGTAATTTCAGTCCAGATTTATTATAAAATACAACGGTCGGCTCACCGTTACAAATGGTGCCAGCTAATTGGGATTGTTACTTGAACGCGGGAATCCAGGAATTTGGGAATCCACATATCAAATTCTACAAAAAAAATCCACACCGTTTTGAAGAAACAGAAATTATTAAAATAAATTATAAATAAAAAAATAAATGAGTATTATTCAAGCGTAAGAAAATGATTACAGTGTAATTAAATTAAGTTGAAAGGTGATATAGGACAATAAACTGGCATTGTTGAACCCAAGTAAGATGGAGTCGGGTTAACTACGCGTTGCATACAGGAACATCTCAAATATTTACGCACGAAAGGAATTTTCGCATCAGCATATACACCTTAGTAAATCTGAATTGTATAATCTATACTCTGCAATTGTGAAATAGATAACCATTCCGAGTTGAAGTCAAAGATAGGTGCTTTAGTTTTGCTTGGTGATGTTCTCGCTTCACAGGAAATATTTTTTGTTGTTGTATATTGAATTGAACTAACGATTCAGGCGACAACATCGGAACCAGCTGTTCTAGGACCAGGAGAATAATTTTGTTATTGCAGTTTGTTTATGTAATTTTTTTTTTCAGCTAGTATAGTCACAGCCAGGACTGGAGTACGAGTTTTGTGTTAAAGACATTCGCGTATAGTATCCAGTTGATACAAATTATCTTGATCCTAGGTAGAAACGAAGTAAAGCAAATCTGACAAACAGGGCATGTTAGGAAACACTGATAGAGCAAAAAGTTATCATTTATAGTAGATTTTGAAATTTTATGTTTACATGGTTATGTTTTATAACTGCTTTTGAATTGGAACTGTTTCAAATTTAAACGAACTGTACTCATTCTTTTCCATACCCCGTAGTAGGAATGAGGTCACTGTGTTGGACTGTCTCAGTTCCTGATAGAGATGGGAAGGTAGCTTAGGGGAATTTACATTTCTGCACGGAGTGGTCCAGTAAAATGATTCCTCATTCCAGTGTGTGGATGGTGTGCGAATGTTGGAGGTATTCGCGAACTTCATCGAGATCTGATTTTCGCGCACGAGAAATGTCTCGGAGTGCCAGGGGAAGCATCGAGGGCTAAGGACATTGTGTATGATGCGGGTCAATGTAAAGATTCTTTCTGGTGATCAGGAGGCGAGGATAGGCTCCGAATTGCCTAAGCGTATCGATATCGAGATATCCCCTCCCTTCGACCAACGCAAATCCGGGCGACAACCGGCTGTTGTGGAAGATCTCCACCCAGTATCTCAAAACTGGTTGTAATATGCGTTCGATGCTGCTGAAAGAGGTCCACAATACCCGAGGTCAGTGAAGGTCATACCCAAGAGAGCTGTCTGCACAAGAATGTCCAGTGAGGACCGAGAAACCAGATGGCTAGTTAGGAGTCTGCCATGAGTTAGGAAAGCTGGAAATGGTTAGGCTAGGGAGGCCAGAAAAGTTTTTGTGGAGAAAGTCCAGGTTGGACTGTTGGGCCAGTCGTGTCATTGGAGGAGGACGGGAATTGAGTCCAGAGTTTGGGAGTGGTTTTTTTTTGTCCAGGATGGACAGAGAGACCAGGTAGGCCAATTGTGAATCTGGCAGGTAGAATTCGGCAGTAGGGGTAGTCGACCAGGAATTTTGGGTCGATATCAAAATTTGACCATATCAAGCGTAGGTGCAGGATCTTGATTGTTTGGGAAGACCCATGAGGGATTTCGGCAGATAGGCCGCCTGCAGAGCAGCAGGACGCGTAGTCGTCAGTGAGGCCAGGAATTTGGTGGAAGAAAGTGCGCGTGGCGGGTGCCAGAACACCGTTCAGGGTATGGATGAGTCGAATAGGTGTGGGTAACGTGGTATAACATCGGTAAAATTGAGGAAGTGGAAGCCGGAGAATCGACACAGCAGAAATTGCAGGGATGGAACGATCACCCCCCACGCTCTCCGCTTGCCCCAGATATCACCCCATCTCTTTCAGGAATGAGCCGTTGTCATTGCTGAAAGGGATGCATGTGTGATATATGAACAACTGAAAGGGATGCATTTGTGATGTTAGAACGGCTGAAAGGATCGCTTCCTGGAATAAGTTAGGAAACGGGGCGATCTCTGTATAAGCGGCGAGCGCGAGATCTGCCAGCAGGGCCGAGTGCGCACTCGCTCCCGAGGCCGTTCCGTATGCTAGATAATTGACGGGGTAGATTATCTTAATAGGTACTTCATTTTTAAGACTCCTCTACCAAAAATGTTATATAGCTACCATCACCCTAGGTCGAGTGACGTCATAGAGGAACCAAGTAGTTTATATGCAGTGTCAAGTTATTTCTCTTTTGTTGAGTCTTGGCCTTGACAAATTGGAGTCAGTAAATTCGGAACTTCTGACTCTTCGGTCACCGCGTTCGGTTTGAATTTTTTTTGATTTGTTGAAAAGAAGAGCCCTCGAGCTTTATATCAAGTGAATTCAGTCGACAAGAGCTCTGATCCTCGAGTCACGAATGTAGTAAGATTCTGGGGTAAGTATGTAAGGACAAGCGGATGGTAGTACAGAACGAGAGAGACGTTTTACCCCCAGGAGGCGATTATGACTAAGAACGGTGCCGTCGAGAACTTGGTTCGGTGATATTGTTTTTTTTCGGTCATGTTCGACACATCTGTCTTTTTTTTTTGGTAAACTATGCTCACGCTAACGGATACAGTTAGCGCAAAAAGAAGTGGAGGTGATCTGGATAGGCATGTTTAAGTGGTAGTCTCTGTTAGAGGTTTTTTTTTCGAAGTTGTTATATCCGAGTACGACATTTTAGAATTTTTCAAGAAAACTCATTCATGCAGGGCATGTTGAATTTGTATTTCTGGTGTGGCAGCTTGTATAACCTGTATGGTTTTATCATAATTTTGTTTCCTCATTTGTCGATTAGATTTTAGTGTAACATGTTAGATATTAAGTAACTTCAGAGTAACCTCGCTTTTATGTCACGATGAAGGAAAAAGAATTTGATTTGTTTTCATGTAAGCCTCCCATAATGGAGGAAACGGTTTTTTAATTTTTTTTTTGTGTGATTTGGGAAATTAGCTCCTTTTGCTCGGGAGTACCACAGCCTCAAGAATGTGCGGGCTTGTAGTAGCTTTCCTTCTAGGTACAATAAACATGTCATCGCTCAGGGTTACAAACTGGAACAATTTTTCAGTTTGTGTGATAATTTGGGTTTTGGGGCCAATCAGCATGTTACCGAACACCCGGTCCGCAGTAATTGTTTTTTTTTAATTGATCGACACAGAAAACGAAGGATCATCACGAACGAGTCTAGACTCAGGTGAATTGCGGGTACTAGTTCCACCAAAGATGGTTAAGTGTGGACATCGGTAGTAGTCAGAACTTAGTGAGGGCATATAATTTGCGGCGATGCAAGGCTCAAGATTTACGTAGGAGTACCAACCCTGGATTCTTATGTTATGGTATGGAAAAGGAGTAGACCAGGAGAAAAGGATTGCAAGAGGAATGGGATGCAGGCCAGTAATCACGGAGTATGGATTGAACCCCTGGAAAAGGAGTAGACCAGGAGAAAAGGATTGCAAGAGGAATGGGATGCAGGCCAGTAATCACGGAGTATGGATTGAACCCCTGTGCTAAATGGAATGTTGCTATGTGTTATGGTTTATTTGGCCGCACGCAATGGAATACCCCTGAACCAGCTCCAGTCGACTACCTGCCGCCTGTATGGTTGAAGCCGCCGTGATTACCGACGGAGAACCTCATGCCTTCCCTCGTATGCAAAATGACCGAGAATGCAAGTTACACTTGACTACTGCCGATGAGTCATACACATTTGATCTTCTGGTTGGAAGCAACGAACCCCCGTATCCAGTGACATCCGAGTTCGAACACCTAGTGTAAGTGCGGGTTAGTGATTCGCTATCCGTTCGATCAGTGGCGTAGGTAGCGGAACTGTTTCGGACTTAATCGTAGCGCTCGAATGATGAAGTTTGTTGATTGTATCTGTTGTACGTATTGCGAGGTTATATTATAGGCAGTTATATAGGGTTTATTATTTTCTTGGTTGCGTCAATCGATGTACGATGCAAATTATAATGTTACATGAGTGGAGCTGCTGAAGCGCGATCCGGTAAAGATGCCTGCCCGTATCAAGGTAGGCGGATATGATCTGAATGGTTTTTAAAACAATACACCAGATGCGGAGAAGAGACTCAGTTCTTTCAGAACCGCATTCTTTTTCAGAAGAAGGGGGTGACGTAATAATCCGACAGAATATTAACATTTTTAGAGTTTTGAATAATTTTGATTTAATTCAAATTGAAAGTTTCATGAATTATTATATCTGGAAATGAACATGAACCATAAGTTAGATATGTCTAGAGACGTGTGTAAGCTGAACCTTCTTTCCTGTGTCATTGACTAGCCAGCCTCGGACCATGTTTTACAAACGTAAGCACGGCACGAGATCAATGGTACTTTTTTCCCTGAGTCAGGAAAAGTCTACGTGGAGTTGAGCAGAGAGATTCTTCCGCACAGTTAGATTCCTATTGGCTGTTGTTATAACTCTTGTGCGTGCTTAGCTCTAGGTATTCTGAGTTAAACGTATTTTCAAAGCTTCGCGTGGGGTTGCCCTCGGCTTCAATGATTTCATATAGACTTTTTACTTTGAGAAAAAAGGACAGTTCTCAACCACCTACTCGGTAGTTCTCCACCCCCACTTGTTCGGTTAGTCCAGCTTGCTTTATGTTCACAGGGATGCTCCATTGTTGCATTAAGTCAAGTCATGTATAAAAATCAATTAATATAATGTTTGTCAGGGTTATACGAATCAAGTTCAAGAAATTTATATAGATTAAATTACCAATGCAACAAGGGGTATGTTCCCTGGGGCTCAAGCTGCGCTGGACTTGTTCGCGTCTTCCGTGTATCGCGGAAAGTGTTTGCTCCTTTGAAAAACTATTTTCTGACAATTTCCTATCATACCAAATTTAATCCGACGTAGAAATCGAGTGTTCAAATCTTTTGTGCCTTTTTACTACAAGGGGTTCAAGAGGGAATTGTGATATCAGACCAACAGGGTAAGTGCATTTTGATTGCCAAAGAACAACTGTTATATTGACTTCAACCTCTGAATCGACGATATAATATAATGTGGTTATTCAACCTTCAGACCATGCTCCGCCCGCCGATGTTTATTTTGTAATTGTATATTTTTTCAGCAATTTAGGCTCGTTTGAGTGCTCTATACGAATTCCGCTTATCGGAGATCACTTAGGTGATATGATCGAGTATCAGGTCGTTAGGCTTACCCCAGGTTACCAGAAAGAGAGGAATCCTTTAGTTTTGAATATTATCTATCAATTATCGGCGTGATTGAGCGCGAAATTGATCACTGTTCGGAGTTGTGGTAATTAGTCTTTCATTTATTTCAACTCTCTAAAGAGAACATGGACACTCGCTGGCCAAAGGGGTAGAACTAGCGACATTGATAATTTCCCAGGTCCCCACTCAGGGTCAACCTGAACTTGACGTTTTTAAATTCATTTTATTCTTCTTTTCTAAATTTTGGATTAATTTTATATTCGTTTGCTGTGTTTTAATGTTTCAAATATTGTTGACTTTCACATATATATATATATATATATATATATATATATATATATATATATATATATATATATATATATAAAAATATATATATATATATATATATATATATATATATATATATATATATATATATATATATATATATATATATATATATATATATTTATATATATTTATATATATATATATATATATATATATATATACACATTCAAACCTGGTCGGGGCTGCTGCGAGCTCCGACGACATCGCAGCAGTCGCGCCAGAAAAAACCTAAAAGGCGGTTAACCGAAGCTACTCCTCCCCACCGGTCGGTAAGTAGCTTCAGGTTCCTAAATCGTGTGCCTTAAGTATTCTAATTGAACCCAGAATGACTGCCTTTTGCATCCGGTCTATCAAGATCTGCGCCGAGTTCCTACAGGCCGGAATGATCTTCAAGTTTGAACGCAGCGAAGACCGAATTCCGCCCAAAACACCGATGATCAGAACCACTAATACGACCTTGTGGCCTGGGTATAGCGTGCGGAGCTCGAACAGGAGATCTTGATATTTTGTCCATTTTTCCTCCTCTTTCAAGACTATGTTCTTCTCTGCCGGAGCGGAGAATTCGATGACATACATAGTCTTGATTAGTTTATCGAGGAGGACAACGTCAGGCATATTTGCTTGTATGGACCTGACGGTCGGAAACGGATAATTCCAGAAGATCTGACATTTTTCGTTTCCGACAACGGACTCAATATCTCCTGGCATGTAAGGCAGCACCGGCTCTTGGTCTATTCCGTACGAGTGCCTTAGATGGTAATACAGCACCCGTAGGGCCGCATTATGGCGATGGGTGTACGCCGACGCCGCTTTTGCCGGACATGCCGACAGAAGGTGGAAAAGCGTCTCAGGCGCCTTTTGACAGGCCCTGCAGCTGACATCAGGGACCTGCACACCCATCACATTGCGGCGATAGACCAAGGTGTTAATAACGCCATCTTGGCAAGCTGCGGTAAATCCCTCAGTCTCGGATGTAAGCCCGGCTGACCTTAGGTATATATATATATATATATATATATATATATATATATATATATATATATATATATATATATATATATATATATATATATATTATTATTTAGCTTGATTCACGAGTTTAACTGGTAATTCCTAAGTAATTGTACGAGACGGTCCCTTGAAAGAGATCATGGCATCGTAGTCTGAGACAGCTTCTAGGTGGGCTAAAATATACACCTAGGTGTGGTAGTTTCAAAGAACCTCGAGGGTACACGGATCAACCAAGATTTCTGATACCCGAACAGGTTCCAACAAACAATTCTCACATAACACGTCGATGATGTATTAACGCTACCTGAAATAATACCCAGCCGACTGTTACAAGTACAAGTATCACTAGCTGAGATAGGCTTTCAAACCTATCCACTTATCTGGAAATATTAAATCTGGATTAATTTCAGTCCAGATTTATTATGAAATACAACGCTCGGCTCACCGTTTCACTACTAACGCTTGTCTCTGGCAAGTTTTCAACAAGTTTGGCACGTTGATGGCCCACTTTCTTGGTTCAAGACCCCCTCCAGCGAACAATTATATGACTTGTTGGAATAAACATTGGGCATCTGACAAAGAATGACTACCTGACAAAAGGTCATCGACATAAATCCCTTCATTTCAAATAATTTCAGCAGCTGAACGGAACGAATCTCCTTCATCTTCGGCTAATTGACCAAGACAACGCAGAGCTAGAAATGGAGACGGAGGAACACCGTAGGTTACGGTATTCAAACAAAATTCGTGAATAGGCTCTTGCAGCCCGAATCACCATAGAATTCTTTGATAATTCTCCTAGTGGGAGCGACAAGAATCTGTCTGTACATTTGACGGATGTAAGCTGTAAAGAACACGGGATAACTACGGAATCAGAGGAGTAAGGAATGAATGTCAGCTTGCAGTTTTTCACCTGTCAACAGGTTATCATTTGAAGACCTCCCATTGGAGAACTTAGCGGGACCGTGGAATACTACTCGAAACTTAGTAGTGGATGAATCGGCCTTCATTACACAATGATGAGGAATAAAATGAACCAACGACGAATTTTTTAACGAAGAACACAGAGACGTGTGTCCAGCATTCAAATAATCTGACATAAAGTCATGATATTTCACACGAAGGTTGTCGTCTTTTGCAAGTCGCTCTTTAGAAGAGAAAAATTTTTGGAGAGCGCTCCCATACATAGTATTCAAACAAAATTCGTGAATAGGCTCTTGCAGCCCGAATCACCATAGAATTCTTTGATAATTCTCCTAGTGGGAGCGACAAGAATCTGTCTGTACATTTGACGGATGTAAGCTGTAAAGAACACGGGATAACTACGGAATCAGAGGAGTAAGGAATGAATGTCAGCTTGCAGTTTATCACCTGTCAACAGGTTATCATTTGAAGACCTCCCATTGGAGAACTTAGCGGGACCGTGGAATACTACTCGAAACTTAGTAGTGGATGAATCGGCCTTCATTACACAATGATGAGGAATAAAATGAACCAACGACGAATTTTTTAACGAAGAACACAGAGACGTGTGTCCAGCATTCAAATAATCTGACATAAAGTCATGATATTTCACACGAAGGTTGTCGTCTTTTGCAAGTCGCTCTTTAGAAGAGAAAAATTTTTGGAGAGCGCTCCCATACATAGTACCAATATGAGGACACTCATTCTACCGAAATGGAAGAGAAACTATAAATGAACCAGTGTCATCTCTTCGAGTGGTATTTCCGTAGGATTGTTCACACTGCATATCTTCCGTGGATTCAACGACCTGCTGAGATGAGACCTCTTCCATTTCCCAAAACGATTTTACCGTTGAATCTAACAAATTTACAATACAAGTACCAGTAAATAAAGTAATAAACGGATGTAGTTGCTAATTGGGTGGAGAGCATTGATTGACACCTCACATGACCGCTCAATACCCAACCGAAAATGGTAGCAAAGGCTGAAGGTTCCTCATGGGTTCCTCCGACTTTTCCTCCACACAGGATTTGTGCAAATACATCGGCAGACAATAACACATTGATGGACAAAGATCAATTGAAATGTGGATCAGCTAACTGCAAATTCTCAAGATGAGGCCATGGAGCACTCGTGAAGGAAATATTTGGCATGCTCGCAAAAATTTTTGGTAAAACAAACGACTCCACCATAATTTCAGACGAGTTTGTGTGTACAGGACGTATGGTGAAGGAGAATTTCCCTTCAGGTTTGACGCTTATCATATTACCAATACCATGAACCTGATTCACTATAGGGAAATAACGAGAACCCAATTTTTCACTGCATTTTTCGATAATAAATAATATAACAACAATAATAATGATAACACAGTCCGAGAGGATAGGAGGCGAGGCAGCACGAACTAAAACTGCATGTGCCATCAAATTGATTGTGGTTTCTATGAGTTGAAAGGGGAATTTAATTCATTCGGCAAGACGATTTAAAAGAAATCCATAAATGGATTGTGTATTAAAAGGTATCACTCGAGAAAATAGTTATATAAAGATTACAGGTTCCTGTTAATTGTATGGTATACAAATTAGTGTTCATGTTATATTACTGTTATAAGCATGAACAGTTCATCAAATAATTGATCTTTATTATAAATTGAAGAAAGAATTGAAATATTCTCTACCGTTTTGAAGAATCCATTTATCAATGAGACGTTTGTATTCAGTATAATCATAGCAGCATCGAATTTCATGCGGAAGGTAATTAACCAGTGAAGCCTGACTTCCATTATCCAATAAAGCTCTTGAAGGCTGACAATTACCAACCGCATCAAGGATATTTATTTCTGGAGTCGACAATAAAATGGAGGTATCCATAGTTTCCAAATTCAGGACACCACTAAGCATCGAACGATAAGACGGGCCAGGTTCATTTCAAGGGTTCACATTCTCCGCTTCTTCTCTTTGTGTTGAAAATGCGATAAGATGTGATGAGCTTTATTACAAACCTCGAATGCAAATGAATTTTTACAAGATTGTAAGCCATTACCATCACTCAAACAATTAATGCAAAGCCGTTGCTTTTTAGCTATTAAAAACCGATCATGAGAACCCTTTTGTGAGAGCGTGGGACATTTGCTTGAATAGTGAGAACCTTTGCATAGATAACAAGCACTAGAATCAGTATTCACTGAAAATGATTGATTACCTTTGCCTCCAATTTTAAGGCTGGCTTTGGCAAGAGATTACGAAAAAGTTTCTTCGCTGTGTTTCTTGAAGTTCACTGTTCCCATTGCCTTGCGGTGGCTACTCAAAAAATCACGCAAATCAGTGAAATGAGGTGATTCTGTATCACTATATTTTATCTGAAATCGAGTTCGAGTATTGACATCAATTTTTTCAAGCAGAATGTTAAATAGAGGAAAATTCCAAAATCGTCCTTTCCGCATGTAAATTTCCTTAAGGAAATTTAAGGTTCATTTTATCGAAAGCCATCCATAACAAGGTCATTCACAATCACGCATACACAGTCATAGAAGTATATGGTTCACCAATCGATGGTCTATGGTTCGATAATCTATGGTACTCCGAACTATGGTCTATGGTTCATCAATCGATGGACAGGTAGGCTATGGTTTGGTAATCTATGATTCTCTCAACTATAGTCTGGATAATCTATGTTTTTCCAATCTGCAGTATGCGAACTAGTCATCTGTGTACTCACATTCTACTGAAATGAATTTTGTTCTTCCACACCGTCCAGCTATGGAGGACTTGTAAATATTAATTGCAATGTAGTATATAACCTGAGTCACTGCCACTGGAATGGATATTTTTTTCCTACATCAGATTCGAACCCGGGAAACAAATTCCAAAGTCGGCGCCTTAACCGCTCAGCTATGAAGGACTTGAGAACAAGTGATTTTAATGTAGTATATATAATCTGAGTCAACTCTACTGAAATGAATTTTGTCCTACACCAGATTCGGACACGGGAAATAAATTCCAAAATCGGCGCCTTAACCGCTCAGCTATGGAGGACATGTTGATAATCGATTTTAATGTCGTCGATATAGCTCCGGTGCACCCATAGACCTATTATTCTAAGAAGACATAATTGTTTACATTCAAACACGATCAGACATTGTTAAATTTCGGACCACTCAAACCGCTGTATATTACAAGTATGGCCGACTGGAATGTGCTGTTGCCAGATTAATTGTTCTGTGTGCCGAATTGAGATTTGTGATTATTATAAAAACGTCCATAGCATTACTTATAGGTTATATTAGAAGCAATACTGTTGAAATGTCGTTTTCTCCGAAAAATATTCCATAATTTATGGTAATCTGGAATATACAATCGAATTATTGCATTATTTGTTCAGAAAGTGACAACGCTGCGCACCTTTTAAAATGAATGAGGACTTTGTTCTGTACTACGCAATTTGATAGCTTCCGTATTTCTCGTAGCTATTCCGGAGCGGTGTTGCCTTACAAGAGATTCCAAGTTTCAAGCAGTTTATAACGTGTTTCGTGATTTTTTTTAGTTATTTGTGAAATTAAGTGTGGATTGTTGAACAATATGGTTCGTCAGTGCCAAGTGTGTGAAACACTGGACATTTTAAGCCTCGATTCTCCGTTAGTATTGTTTACTGATTTCAGTGCAGTAGATGATATGGCGATTTCTATATTCAAATAAACATACTTACAATTTTAGAGATTTTGTTGAACAAATTTCAATTTTTTCATATGGAAGAATTTTTTTTATTGCGTTCAATAAATTGCAAAGCAATTTAGTATATTTTTGTATTACTACCTCAGGTTTCCAGCTGATAGTCAAAGGAGAAAAATTTGGGTAACTCTCCTTGACTGGCAGGAAGATCGACGTCCGACCAAATACCTTTATGTATGTTTGAAATTCCTCTCACTATATTAAGTATACAGCTTGGTAAGCTTAACAATACAAGATTGGGCAACTAACAGAGTGAGGGTACCAAAAAGCATGTGGTCCAGTGCACATTGGTAGACATGTCCAACGTGCAAATATATCACTCCATATATGATTTTTAAAATCTATAATATATTAGGCTGATATCCAAAAACCTGTTTGATTTATTAAATCTATATAGTGATTAGCAAAAAATTTGAGTGGTAATTTCAATCATTTTACAGCTCAGACTCAATGATTAACAATACTCCTCCAAGAAGACCAACAGGGTAAGTGTTTCTTCGTATTTTTGTGTATAAGAAGGTCATCATCCACAGATGCCTCTAACACAAATTGTTAATTTTTTAAACGTTTAAATAGAAAGTTAATACAAACGTTTCACTCACCTTGAATAAACATTTCACTGTACCCTAAACATTTGTACCCACTTTCATTATGAACATTTACAAAAATCCAAAAAAAAATTATGTAATATAAAAATGAGAAGTAAAATATCCTAATATAATTTTTTAAGCAAAAAGGGGTACTCACATATGACGTACAGGGACCAAGTGCTTCAAAACAAAAAACAATTTGATTACAGAAGCAAATAAGAAAAAAGTATAGAAATTATCCAAATGGACCATAGATCAGTTTTGAATGAACAAAATACCATGCAATAAAAATATATATATTCATTATTACTCAAAGACAAAAACATTTTTTCAGGTCTCAAGATATTTGTTGCATAAATTTGGTTGCTTTGCCAGGGAAAGTCCATTCTTCAAGTCAAAGGTAATTATTGTTTATGCTCTGAACCCAATTCAGTCTCTTCCATCCTGATGTATTGTTATTGAATTTTTCTAGGGAACCTGAAGTAACACCTATCGTTGAAGAAGTGGGATATCCAATTGCGCCAGCAATCCCTTCTCCATCTCCAGGCACAAATGCTACAAATCTTGGAAAGGAAAGGTATTTACATGCCTTTTGAAGAATGATTTCAAAAACCAATCAATGATTATTTCATATATTGCAGAAAAAGATGCTATATTGGCGAAATGACAAGTGGTGACTTCTCAACACCAGAGAAGAAGAAATTTGAATATAATGAAAAGTACTGTTGGCAAACAGAGAAGAAGGATCTATAATTTGCAGACTACTGTCGGAAGATTGAGGCTTCGAATCAGAAACATCAGAATCTACAATAACTGTAAGTAGATGTAACCGAAAGAGTAATATATATGGTAGCAACCAAATTTTATTCCTTTTTGAAGTACTACATGTCTTTGAAAATAGTTGCATCACAATTGAAAAGTGCTTTAGATGAGGTTCAATTTAATTGGGAAAAGAGCGTTAGTGTAAACTAAAATATATCAGTGTGAAGTGCTTAAATCATCAAAGTTGAAATGTCATCTTTGAATGCATGTTTCATTATATATTAAGATGGGAATGGAATCAAATCATTCCTAGTCTCACCTATATCTCATGTCTTCTCAAACTGAAATAGTTTGAGACCATAGATCGGATAGGTCTATAGAACTAGGCGGTTTATATTAAATTTTTCTATTTAAAATTTCACTGATAAAAATGATAATGAAATAGATTTTTTTACAAATGTATCATAACAGTTTCACATTGTTTAACTAAGATTAATAAATTTGAATTTTTACAGGCATCAATTTCAGGAACTGCTGGAGATTTGTTCAAAAGATTCTTGAAGGGGCCAACAGAACAGAAATATGATCCTAGCCTTAGATCATTTGCCTTAACGTTATCCTTCTATTCTCCAAAGGCATATGATTTTGTGAGGAGAATCTTCAATCGAAGTTTGCCTCATTCAGGAACTATATCTAAATGGTACAGGTTCATTGATGGTAGTCCAGGTTTCACCAAAGACGCACTAATTGCTTTGACTTTAAAACAAAAGAATTCTTCAACACCTCTTCTGTGTAACTTGGTTTTGAACGAAATATCTATAAGGCGACAGATTGAATAGACTGGAAAAAAATGTACTGGTTATTTAGACATTGGTACCAATCTGGACACTACCAGAAGTGAGGAAGGCGTTAGTATTTATGCTTGTCTGCATAAATGGAACTTGGAAAGTTCCTGTTGAATATTTTTTGTTGGATGGGTTGGCAGCCACTGTTAAGGCTGAGTAGATGTGCTAGGCCGGTTCGGGACCAAAATCACCCTTTTTTGCATGTAAATCTCCATAAGGAAATCTAAGGTTCATTCTAGCGAAAACTGACCATCCCAAGGTCATCCACAATCACGCATGCGCAGTCATGTCGATGGGGGTAGGTAGTCTATGGTTCTATGGACTAGTCATCTGTCTATGGTTCCCTCTAACTATGGTTCTGGAAGTCTGTCATCTGTCTATGGTTCTTCCCTAACTATGGTCTGATGAAGTCGGTGAACTAGTTCATCTGCGTATGGTTCTACCCTAACTATGGCCTGGCCGAGTCTGTGAACTAATCATCTGTGTATGGTTCTTCCCTAACAATGGTCGAGTGAAGTCAGTGAACTACTCGTCTGAGTACTCACATTCTACTGAAATGATTTTTCTACACACCGAGATTCGAACCCGGGAAATAAACTCTAAAGTTAGGCGGCTTAACCGCGAAGGTGGACTTGAACAATTTAATGCACTCCTACTGAAAATGAAATATTTTTCTACACACGGGAATCGAACCCGAGAAATGAAATCCAAAGCCAGCTCCTTAACCGCTCAGCTATGGAGGAATTGAGAACAAGCGATTTTAATGTTGTAGATATAACCGCGGGGTATCCGGTCTGAGTGATAAGTGCGAGTATATTGCAGTCTATATGATACAGGTAATTGTTTTACATGACGTCAGTCATGCAGGTATGTCACGAGGGCTACAGCGAGGTATGGAATGTGAGACTTCATAGCGCTAGCCCATAGGGGTTTTGAAATAGTGTTGTTTGTACATATCGTCAGTCACGTGATTTTTGAAAGAGGCGGGTATTCATCGGAGGTATCATGGGAGGGCTGCTGCTCCTTGAATGCATAGATGGAATGTTATATAGTATAGAAATGATATCTTCTACATTTCTCAAACGCGATGTTTATAAGGGGATTACTTTCATGACGTTTATTCAAGCTATATGCACCTTACTTGATTGCTATATTACAAAATGCGATTTTAATCATCTTAAACATATAGATGTGCTAATATAATTTTTTCGGTATGCAAAAAATACACTAATAATAATAAAAACATTTTCATCAACACACATTTCTTTATAGGAACAGACAGACCGACGGATAGACAGCTTTTTATAAAATTCAATCAATTTCAATGGAAACATATATACGGGGGAGTTTTATGGAGATCGAGCTCGTTTCCCCAACCACCCAAGAGGTAGAACTATGATGGTTGAATGAGGAATATATGAGGATAATAATAATAATCATATGAATATCTTCATAAGCGCTAATCTATATGACATTCATAATAATATTGCAACTATATCTAAATGTAAATGAACCGCCAATCAATTACTCTAATCACGCTTACAATAAATATTATTCCAATAACTAAGTGTTGAATGTGCATATATTCAAACTATTCAGGTTATATCCTATGATATAATATTAGATTCTAATAAATGTGAAATGAGTATATTGTAACTATATGTAAATATCAATAATAATAACTACATCTGAATAGATATCAATAATAATATTGCAGCTACATCTAAATGTTAAATATGTTTATACTCGAACATTAATTATTTGAATATAATAATATTGCAGCTATATAATATGTTTATACTAGAAAATTAATTGGGGAAATATGAAATATATTCTAATAAATAGGACGGAAAGTGTATATCGATAATAATAATATTACAGCTACAGCTAAAATGTAAATGTAACAACAATCACTAATCATATAACTAAATGTTAAATGTGCTTATATTCAAACTATTCAGGTTATATCCTATGATATAATATCAGATTCTAATAAGAAATGAATGTATTGTAACTACGTGTAAATAGATTTAAGCTACAATCACTAACTCACAGGAGTACATGTTTAGCGTCTGTTCGCTACGGTAAGTGATTAATAACTGATACCTCTATTGATCACTCCAATACTCAATCTACCTACTGTTGTTGTTCAATGTTTTCTTTATCATCTTCTTCCGAGAGGGTTTCGGGCGCGTTATCGTGTCTTGATAGAATATAGCTCTCATCTGCAGAATAACCATAGGAAAATGAGTGTTTCGAGAGAATTATCAGGGCTTGATAGAATCTCGCTCTCATCTACAGAATAACCACTAAACAAATTAATGCATTCATGATATATAGTAAGATCAAGATGGAATGAACAACTCACTTGTCTTGTCAACCACGCATTTGCGTTTTCGTAAATATATCCAACCTGTTGGTCAACTCTTGAACATAATCGTCAAATTTACCCATTTCTATCTAACACTCAACACTCACAAGAATACAATTTTTTCCCTATGAAGTACCTAAAGTTTTATACACACAATATTTAATCCAAAGTCCCCACGAATTAAATTAGTTCCCAGGAAAAATGATAAAGTTGTTATCGGTTGAGGAAAAAACTTTCTGCAATCACGCGATTTCAAATAGAATGTAACATCCTGCTTGTGGTTGTGGATCTTATCAATATGAATATAACAGACGGACGAGACTTCCTGCTTGTGGCTACAGCGAACTTATTATCATGATATAACAGGCGGATGAGACATCCTACATGCCGTGTGAACATAACAGGAAAGTGATAAGAAGTTCCTATAAAACTCGATGTGCGTACAATTCAATCATTCAACAGCTTGGTTCGGAACAAGTAAGTCGTACTTACCTGTGCTTTGTGTTCAGCGCGTTAAATATATTTTGTGAAAAACTTTCAATCAAGTGTCAGTGCTTTAGTGCAATAATAATGTAAGTTAACATATTTTATATCTTACTTTTATGCTTCACCATCTATCCTAAGGTCTAAAGGGTGGTCGACTTTTCCCAAATGGAAACACGACAGATATCTCCTTTAGGGGAGAGATAGTATCAACTTCGGTATCTGTAATTCCCACCTACAAAATGGGTTGTTACCATCAGAGGTTAGGTATATACAGTGTTTTTAATTTGCTTTAGCAGCATTAAAGGAAATTGTCGCCTGACGGCTATGAAAGAACCGCCTTGTGACTTTGCATTCAAAAATTGTTGCTTTACACCCCCACTTTCATGCTTCACCATCTATCCTAAGGTCTGAAGGGTGGTCGACTTTTCCCAAATGGAAACACGACAGGTATCTCCTTTAGGGGAGAGATAGTATCAACTTCGGTATCTGTAATTCCCACCTACAAAATGGGTTGTTACCATCAGAGGTTAGGTATATACAGTGTTTTTCATTTGCTTTAGCAGCATTAAAGGGAATTGTCGCCTGACGGCTATGAAAGAACCGCCTTGTGACTTTTCATTCAAAAATGTTGCTTCACACATATATTAAATTGATTAATTTCAAAAAATCAGACATTCATGTGCATCTAACGGAAGTAGATTATATAGTCGACACATTGTCACACCGGAAGTGAGACCGGAAGTGGTGATTTTATTGCATATTCAGAATGTATGTGATGTGCTGAATAAGAATATACTATTTATATGTCAATCAGTTTGGCCGATCTCTCGCGATAAGGATTTGAAATTTTTATTCTTTAAAGTGGGGCTTTATGGGTATCAAATGAAAGGTCTCAACAAGTAGAGTATGAATTTTATGGTTTACATAGAGAAAAATCTAATATCGAGGGTATAAACAGGAAAAACTGTAAATTTTGTTGCAACCATAGCTTCATGGGTATTGAATGAAAGTGATGTGTAGAATATGAATTTCAACACAAAAAAAATCTATATGTAAAATTGGAGGGGAGCGCATAAATATGACATTATCAGAATCGGAAGAAAATGGGATAGGGTGCAACTGTTTTATATCTGTAGATGTAGAATAAGTGACTACATAGTTTATATATGTAAAAACAATGCGTATGGGCTGATATAGACAAATTAAAAAAAAAGTTCAATATTCGGTAGTCGATGAAGTAATATACCAGCGTGTAATATACTCATAATCTCAATAGCGCCCCCGCCTCAGAAGTAGGTAATTTGATATCCTTATAAACATTCCGTTTTGAGAGGCTCATGGAGAAGATAACATTTTTATATGGAGAGAAAGCTATTAGAAAAATTCGACAGTTTCATCTAGAAGAGGATATGATTACAAGCATCATTATCGAGATGTGGTGTCAGGATCAGAGGGTGTCATGTTATGTATTATACATAGATGATAAACCAGCCTCTTTCGTGCTAATGTCTAGTATGGATTATGATCCTCTGGGTGAACATGCCAATCCAAAGACGATGAATTCCATTTATACCCTGAAGGAGTACCGTAAAAAAGGATATGCAGCAAAATTGGTAATGCACACCAAGAAGATGAATCAATTTTCAGCATTCTGCTCAAATATCGATTCGGAAAAATTGCTTACAAAATGTGGGTGTATCAATCATGGAGATAAACATGGCAGTGTAATGTTGAGATACCCTTAATATATCCTGAATGTATGTTTATTCAATTATGAATGATAATTGTACAACTAAAAAAAAGTTTACTAGAATCATTCATTATTTCATAATCCGACAAATTGAATTGGCTAATTATAGAATAATGGTGAATAAGTAAAAATAGTAAAATCATTCGATTGCTTATAAATTCAAGTCTGAAATAGTGATAGATTGTTCATGAATTCAAGGCGGGGTTAGAAGTTCATCAATGAATAGCCAAAACGGAACCGTTAAATTTTGTTTTTGTTTTAGTTCAAAATAGTGAAAGAGGGAAAAATAAGCGATATTCAATTTAGGAAATTTATAACTAAAGAAATTACAACCGTAGAATCCATTAGAACGGAAACTGATAACGTAAACAAAATTCAAAAATTCTCATATTGCGGTTGATAACGATTCTGAATAGGAAATTGATAACGAGAGAAATTGAAACCATCAGAATTAATTGAACGGAAACTGATAACATGAGTTGTCAGAGACATGTTGAAAAAAATTCTTGTTATGAGGCTAATAACGTGAACATATTTAATGTAATGATTTCGAGCTAAAGCTCCCTCTGAATATATCCTAAGTGTACGTATGTGTTTACACTAATCAAGGTTTTTTTAATATCTGCAATCTCTCCTCCAATATTCGGTCGTCGATGAAGTAATATACCAGCGTGTAATATACTCATAATCTCAGTTTAAGTCATACGGGTGATTATACAGCAACATATAACCTTATAAGTCGCCGGTACATAACGTTCGAAAGTTTATATAAAGGGGTGATTTGGAGAGTAAAATTAGATACATTTATATCATCCAGCTGCATATAGGTAATTATACAGCAACATATAACCTTATAAGTCGCCGGTACATAACGTTCGAGAGTTTATATAAAGGGGTGATTTGGAGAGTAAAATTAGATACATTTATATCATCCGGCTGCATATAGGTAATCATACAGCAACATATAACCTTATAAGTCGCCGGTACATATCGTTCGAGAGTTTATATAAAGGGTTGATTTGGAGAGTAAAATTAGATACATTTATATCATCCTGCTGTTTCCATATAAGTCGTCTATAATCTCAACAGAAAACTGGATTCCGTATAATTTCTACAGGTATATATCACTCGAGTTCTCCTTGGGTGGAAGTTGGAGAAGATCTTATCCATTTTTCAAACGATAACATTTACTAATTTTCAATTCTACAGCAGATGAAGATGTCCATTTTCACTGATTTGGTGAAGCATATCGCGGCTCTACTCAGTCTTCTAACACCGCACTATGATGGAGCAGTGGCTGCCGAAGGATTGCGGAAATGCACGTTAGGAATAAAGAGGATAAATAATGCCCCAAAATCAGCGAAAACTATTGGAGAGAAGCAGCAGCTGCTATCAGCATTGGGAGCTTTGAAGACGCTGCGGATCCAGATGAAATCAGAGCAGGAGAGGGGTTCTGGTGTGGATTCGAGAAAAGAAACCGCGCGGGATCGAGTTCATTGGACTGATTCCATGTCTGCATTCAACAACCGCATCCGTACTGGGATCCTATCAAACTTGAAGCATAAGGATCCCAAGGCGTTTCTAGGGGACTGTAAGGCCCTCTCCAAGCGACGTATTAAGAATACTCTCAAGAATGACGAGTCAATTAGGGTTAATTCAGTATTCTGTGGAGAATTCCAGCTCGTCAAAGCGAAGCAGGTATTGACGGAGTTCAAATACTTCAATACATCCAATTCACCAATCTTTCGAGACACTCGCTTGGATAGTTGGTTTGAGGATAAGATAGTGAAGCCTATATTGACTCAATTAGAAGAGTTCCAAGAAAGAGACAGCGGGTGGGCGTTGACGAAGATTATCAATTTGGGGGTGAATATCAACAAGTTCACCCCTCAACTGGGATCTTCATATATCGATTTACCAGCCCAGATCAAACGTAAAGAGGCATGCATCAATGTGAAAAATAATGATGATGCATGCTTCGCATGGGCAGTGACATCAGCGCTATACCCAGCAGCTACCCATTCAGATAGAATTAGTTCATACCCTCACTACAAGGAAGTGTTAAAATTGAAAGGGATTCAATTTCCGATGACAATGCGTCAGATCCCTAACTTTGAGAAGCAGAATGAAGTCTCAATCAACGTATACATCTTAAATAAAAGTGGAAAGTCATTCGTTACATTACCTACCTACCTTACGAAGGAGAAGAGGGGTAGACACGTTAACCTTCTACTTATTCAAGATCGATACTTTGGGAAGGAAGAAGAAGATAGCGATGATACGACCCCAATCCGTTTCCATTACGTATGGATCAAAGATCTGTCACGCCTGGTTTCTTCGCAGCTTAGTAAAAAAGATCACAAGAAATTCTTTTGCGAACGATGCCTCCATTACTTCAGCTCTGAGGAAAAGTTAGGTAAACATACGGAAGACTGTGAGAAGCTGAATAGCTGAAAGGTTAAGATGCCAGAAGTTGGAAAGAATATCCTAAAATTCAAAAATTTTAAGAATAAAGTGAAAGCTCCATTTGTGGTATATGCTGATCTAGAAAGCGTTCTTACACCCACTTCGGATCCGAAGAAGCCTCAACAACATATCCCTGCAGCTATCGGCTATTACATGAAATGTTCATATGAAGATTCCCTATCCTTCTATCGAGCCTATCGCGGCGTGGATTGTATGAGTTGGTTCGCAGATCAGATGAAGACTCTCGCAGAAGATTTGGGTACAGTTTTCTGGTGTCCATATGACATCGATATGTCTGAGGACGATGAAGCTGCATTCAGAAGGGCGAGCTGTTGTCACATTTGTGAACAGCCATTCTCAGAAACTGATAAGAAAGTTCGGGATCATAATCACCTACTGCCACTGAAAAATTATCGAGGGGCTGCACATGAAGGCTGTAACATTAACTATCAGGACACGCATGTTGTTCTTATAATTTTCCACAATCTCAGCAATTATGATGCAAACTTTATCATCGAAGATATAGCCTCACGAATGGACGGTAAAATCAACCTACTCCCGATAACCAAAGAGAAATATATAAGTTTCTCCAAACATATCGATGATGCCCCCATTCAACTCAGATTCATCGACTCGTTTAGATTCATCAATTCGTCCTTGGATAAGTTGGCATCATACTTGGGCGATTACCCAAATTTGAAATGTCAGTTTGAAGAACTTGGTGATGAACAAGTTGGGCTTTTAACGAGGAAGGGGGTAATGCCCTATGATTACATAGACTCCTTTGATAGATTCTCCGAGTCTTTTTTACCGGCAATTGAGGCTTTCTACAATAAATTAGAAGATAAGATGTGCCCCCGGAGACTATACCAGCGAGCTCAGCATATATGGGAAAAATTTGGATGTAGAAACTTGGGTCAATACGTCGATCTGTATATGAAGACGGACATAATGCTACTGGCCGATGTTTTCGAACAATTCAGGAGTAGCTGTCATCAAACATATAATTTGGATCCTGCGCACTACTTTACACTGCCTGGCTTTACTTGGGATGCGATGCTGAAACATACGAAACAAGAACTTGAGCTTCTCACAGATCTCGATATATTTCTATTCGTTGAGAAAGGGATTAGAGGTGGACTTAGTCAAGTATGTTCTAAGCGTAGAGCCCACGCCAACAATAAATATATGCCGAATTATAATCCGTCGAAAGCTGATTCTTATTTGATGTATTATGACGTCAATAACCAGTATGGTTGGGCCATGAGTCAAGCTCTCCCGTATGGTGGATTTGAATGGTGTGATACAAATATTGATGTTACTACAGTTCCAGATGATTCTGATGTAGGATATATTTTGGAAGTCGATTTGGAGTACCCTAAATATCTGCATGATCAACATGAAGATTTACCCTTCTGCCCTCTACATATTAATCCTCAAACAGGCAACGCCCCCGCTTCATCAAATGCACCATCAAAATTGATGGCAACACTTCACCCTAAGGAGAAGTATGTCATCCATTACCGCAGCCTTAAGCAAGCGTTAGAAAACGGTTTGGTGCTGAAAAAAGTTCACAGGATTTTGAAATTTAAGCAGGCTCCATGGCTTAAAGCCTAGATAGATCTTAACACTGACCTCCGAAAGGCTGCGAAGAATGAGTTCGAGAAGAACTTATTCAAATTGATGAATAATGCGGTGTTCGGGAAGACGATGGAGAATATTCGCAAAAGAGTGAATGTTCGCCTACTTACCGAGTGGGGTGGGCGGTATGGAGCTGAATCATATATTTCTAAGCCTGAGTTCAAGAGCTGCACCATCTTCAACGAGAATTTGGTAGCAGTTGAGCTAAACAAGTTGGAAGTGTGGTTAAATAA
The DNA here is from genome assembly GCA_958510875.1 of Endomychus coccineus. NCBI lineage: Eukaryota > Metazoa > Arthropoda > Insecta > Coleoptera > Endomychidae > Endomychus > Endomychus coccineus. Next base: position 183,833,441 of record OY294067.1, on the reverse strand, counting down.
ACCTATTTATGTAGGAATGTCTATATTGGATTTGGCTAAGACAACTATCTACGACTTCCATTATAAGTATATGGGTCCAACGTTTGGGGATAGTTGTTCTATACTGTATACAGATACAGACTCTCTCATATATGAGTTGGGGAAAGACCCTTATGATGTAATGAAACATGACTGTCATCAATACTTCGACACCAGCGACTACCAGCCTGATAACATCTATGATATTCCACTTGTTAATAAGAAAGTATTAGGGAAGATGAAGGATGAGAACAACGGAACCCCCATGACCGATTTTGTAGGCCTGAGGTCTAAATTATATGCAATGAAGGTTCTTCGTACTGATGATGATGTTACTATGAAGCTTCAGGAACTGAGGAACGCCGAGTATGAAGAGCCCGAAATTGCGGAAATAATGAGGAACTATGGGGTCTCAAAAAAAGCGAAGGGGGTAAAATTTTCAGTCGTCAGAAACGCGATCGACTTTGATGACTTCATCGAGTGTCTTGAAAAGTGGAAAGAGGTATCGGTCACTCAACATTTAATCAAAGCGGAAAAACATAAAGTGTTCTCCATCAGTCAGGAGAAAATTGCGCTATCCCCCAACGATGATAAGCGGTACTTTATTCCTGGAACTTTCGCTACGCTTCCCTGGGGACATTACACAATCTCAAATATGATGATGGAGATATATTAAGTATTGTTAGTTGAATATATTAACATAATTATACGGTTGTTGTACGCAGATTATATGATTTGTGATTGGTTGACATTCCATATACGATGGAGGAAAATATATGTATGCAGCCCAGCATATTGATGATCTGCAAGATTGACTTCTCAATATCATACTCCTAAAATGGAAATGTGCTTTTTTCAGAATGAATGATATAATAAATATCGATATTTCATTTCTCATACATCTCACACGTGGTTTGTAGGCCTCCTGGGGATGCTTTCCACTTTATCAAATAAAAAGCAACGTGCCATAAGTTCTACCTCTTGGATGGTTGGGAAACGGACTTGATCTCCATTAAAACTCCTTGCTTATATGTTTCCATTGAAATTGATTAAACCGCGAAAATAAAAATGTGTTTATCAATATAACTTTTACGTAACTGTCTGTATGTATGTATATATAAACGCTTTAACATATGAAGTTTGTAAAAGTCGTGTTCGCGAAGGAATCACGTGTCTGGATATTGAAACACGCGTCTGAAACACGTGTCAGAATGTTGAAAAACGTGTCTGAAACACGTGTCTGAATGTTAAAACACGTGTCTGAATGATGAAACACGTGTCTGAATGCTGAATCACGCGTCTTAATGCTGAAACACGTGTCTGAATGCTGAAACACGTGTCTGAATACTGAAACATGTGTCTGAAACACGAGTCTGAATGCTGAAACACGTGTCTGAATGTTGAAACACGTGTCTGAATACTGAAACACGTGTCTGAAACACGTGTCTGAATGCTGAAACACGTGTCTGAATGTTGAAACACGTGTCTAAATACTGAAACACGTGTCTGAATGTTGAAACACGTGTCTGAAATACGTGTCTGAATGCTGAAACACGCGTCAGAATGATGAAACACGTGTCTGAATGCTGAAACACGTGTCTGAAACACGTGTCTGAATGCTGAAACACGTGTCTGAATGTTGAAACACGTGTCTGAATACTGAAACACGTGTCTGAAACACGTGTCTGAATGTTGAAACACGTGTCTGAATACTGAAACACGTGTCTGAATGTTAAAGCATGTGTTGAATCATGCGAAAAAACATGTGCATGAATGTATTACAATCATTATGATTATTCACATTTTATTCCTCATTAGCCCATCATAGTTCGTGAACGATGATGACGTCATCATCGTTCGTAAACTATGGTCGCCAGGTTGAATCAGTTACTGTCATTGGCTTGAAGCAGTGACGTCATCATCGTCCGTGAACGATGGTCGCCGGATTGAGTTAGCTACTGTCACCGGTTTGAAGCAGTGACGTCATCATCGTTTGTAAACTATGGTCACCGGATTGAATCAGTTACTGTCATTGGCTTAGAGTAGTGACGTCATCATCGTTCGTAAACTATGGTCACCGGATTGAATCAGTTACTGTCATTGGCTTAGAGTAGTGACGTCATCATCGTTCGTAAACTATGGTCACCGGCTTGAATCAGTTACTGTCATCGGTTCGAAGCAGTGACGTCATCATCGTTCATAAACTATGGTCGCCGGATTGAAACAATGAATGCCTCCCGTGACGTCATCATTGTTCGTAAACTATGATCGCCGGATCTTCAGTTCAATAAAACACCACTCACTTGTCAAAAAACAACCTCACATTCCATACCTCGTTGTAGGCCTCCGCGACAAACACCACCACACGACTAACGTCATGTTTAAACAACCCCACATTCCATACCCCATTGAAGTCCCCCAACCCCATTTTGTATACTGAAAAATAATATCCATATATCTATATGTTTAAGATGATTGAAATCGCATTTTGTGATATAGCAATCAAGTAAGGTGCATATAGCTTGAATAAACGTCATGAAAGTAATCCCCTTATGAACATCGCGTTTGAGAAATGTAGAAGATATCATTCCTATACTATATAACATTCCATCTATGCATTCAAGGAGCAGCAGCCCTCTCATGATACCTCCGATGAATACCCGCCTCTTTCAAAAATCACGTGACTGACGATATGTACAAACAACACTATTTCAAAACCCCTATGGGCTAGCGCTATGAAGTCTCACATTCCATACCTCGCTGTAGCCTTCGTGACATACCTGCATGACTGACGTCATGTTAAACAATTACCTGCATCATATAGACTGCAATATACTCGCACTTATCACTCAGACCGGATACCCCGCGGTTATATCTACAACATTAAAATCGCTTGTTCTCAATTCCTCCATAGCTGAGCGGTTAAGGAGCTGGCTTTGGATTTCATTTCTCGGGTTCGATTCCCGTGTGTAGAAAAATATTTCATTTTCAGTAGGAGTGCATTAAATTGTTCAAGTCCACCTTCGCGGTTGAGCCGCCTAACTTTAGAGTTTATTTCCCGGGTTCGAATCTCGGTGTGTAGAAAAATCATTTCAGTAGAATGTGAGTACTCAGACGAGTAGTTCACTGACTTCACCCGACCATTGTTAGGGAAGAACCATACACAGATGATTAGTTCACAGACTCGGCCAGGCCATAGTTAGGGTAGAACCATACACAGATGAACTAGTTCACCGACTTCATCAGACCATAGTTAGGGAAGAACCATAGACAGATGACAGACTTCCAGAACCATAGTTAGAGGGAACCATAGACAGATGACTAGTTCATAGAACCATAGATTACCTACCCCATCGACATGACTGCGCATGCGTGATTGTGGATGACCTTGGGATGATCAGTTTTCGCTAAAATGAACCTTAGATTTCCTTATGGAGATTTACATGCAAAAAAGGGTGATTTTGTTCCCGAACCGGCCTAGCACATCTACTAGGCTGAATTAGTGAAAAAGTGTCTTGAATTTATTAATGAAAGTGGTGTTATAGTAACTTCGTTGACATTTGATGGTGCCTCCTCAAATATTTCAATGGCTGAAAAGTTGGGTGCCGATTTTAGCAATTCAATGAATTTGAAAAAAAAGTTTTAAGAATCCTGTCACAAATAATGACATTTATATATATCTGAGTAGATGTGCTATGAGAGTTCGGGCTCAAAATGGACCTTTTTTGCATGTAACTCTCCATAAGGAAATCTAAGGTTCAAATTGTCAGAAAACTGTCCATTCCAAGGTCATCCACAATCGCGCATGCGCAGTCATAGAAGTATATGGTTCACCAATCGATGGTCTATGGTTTGGTAATCTATGCTCTATGGTTCATCAATCGATGGACAGGTAGGCTATGGTTTGGTGATCTATGATTCCTCCAACTATGGTCTGGTAAATCTATGTTTTTTCCAATCTGCAGTCTATGAACTAGTCATCTGTGTACTCGCATTCTACTGAAATGAATATTTTGTTATCCTACAGCGGATTCGAACCCGAGAAATTAATTCCAAAGTTAGGTGGCTTAACCGCCCAGCTATGGAGGAGTTGAATTAATCAATTTAAATGTAGTATATAACCTGAGTCACTTCTACTGAAATGAATTTTTGTTCTACACCAGATTGGAACCCGAGAAATAAATTCCAAAGTCAACGCTTTAACCGCTCAGCTATGAAGGACTTGAGAATGAGTAATTTTAATGTAGTATATATAATCGGAGTCAACTGTACTGAAAAATGAATTTTGTCCTACACCAGATTCGAACCCGGGAAACAAATTCCAAAATCGGCTCCTTAACCGCTGAGCTATGGAGGACATGATAACAATCGTCTTTAATGTAGTAGATATAGCTCCGGTGCACCCTAAGTTTGTCACGTGGGTCTACTTGAAAAATAAGAACGAATTTTGTCCTGTTTCTCATCCATTACATCATCGAATATTATTACCGAATTAGGTTTCGCTTCTGTGGGGTCTATGACGTTATCACTTTCAGTGTATGGAAAATATCCAAGCCCAGCAATTTTCTTCAATGTTTCCTCCAGTAACTGGTATTTTGGTTGGTGTAAAGACTTTGAATAGATGTACACGTTTTCAAATTTCAAGCCGTTTGCATCCAACAATAGAGATAACATTACATTTGTTTTCCCACAATTACTTGGACCACAGATTATTGTTCGTAGAGTATTTGGCAGCAAAGAGCTGTGACGTTGTGGTTGTTCAACATTCTCAATGCTTGACCCTAAGTTCATAATATTCAACGAGTCTTTTTGCTTAACAATCTTCATCATGCCTGAAGGCGAATAGAAATCATACTGAAACATATGTTAATAAGCATTTGTTTATATACTAGTTGATGATGTTATATTGTGTATGTCCGAGCACTTCTACCATGTAACTGTCAAAAGCAAGTATCAAAGACGTGTTAAATTTGTCCGAATGTTGAAACACGTGTATAAATGTTGAAGCACACGTCTGAATGTTGAAGCACGTGTCTGAATATTAAAGCATGTGTTAAACACGTGTCTGAATTTTGGAGCACTTGTCACTCAATAGAACTAGATGCTCATTCATAGTATTCTATTGCACAAGACGATCTAAATTTAAAGCATATATATAATGATCACGTGGGGACTGATATGACTTTTGGAGAATTCAAAAATATATGTTCATACTGTTTGGAAGGAACCATATGAATTTTCATGTATTGTTAAAGATGATGCTATTGATAAAGGAAGATATAGAAAGTGTTTTGATAATTTCATACATCTATAAACTATTTTATAAAAGAAAAAACTAATGAGAAACTATTCAATAGTTGTTTGAAGCTGTTCAATACCTGTTAGAAGCTGTTTAATAGCTGTTTTAAGCTGTTCAAAAGCTGTTCTTAAGCTGTTTAATAACTGTTTGAAACTGTTTAATTCTTGGTTAATTCGATATATATATGAACCTACTTTATTCAATCTTGTAAATATACTGGAAAATTATATATTTTGAAAATTAACGAATCAGTCTATTCTGATAATTCGATAATAAAACCCAAAAATTAATTAGATCTCATAATCATAATATTTACACTATTGAGCAAAATGAAATTGTTTTAAGCGCTTGTGATAATAAACGCTATATTATTGAAAATTATAAAACGTTACCTTAGGGATATCATTCTATTCCAGAGGTGGAGGAGGAAGAAAACGATTAGTTTTATATTAAATATTGTATATTACTTATAAATATGCCTTATCTATATTTTTATTATAATAATTATTTTATATAACATATAATATTAGGTTTTCTTAGTTACTTATTTTCAGATAATTAGACGTATGAGTTATATGATTGTAATATATGTATAATTGGGTACGTTTTTAAGAAAATTCAAATTATTTATATGATCATCCAATTTCTTCTTGAATATCATTTTTCATGATGCGGGTTGAATTAATTTTGCTTCCAACATGCAATTTGATAATTTAGTTTTTGTTCGATGCAGCTCTTGGTAACAGCTCATATAATTCCACTCTAAATTTTTTATTGAAATATTTAACGGTTCAGATAGGACAGGTTCAGGTAGAACATCACTTCTATCTTTGTCAACTATATTCAAACTGGATGATTTCGTTTTATTACATTCATAATATTTAGATGCTCAAGTATCTGATTCAAATTTCAATCCGAGATTGTTTGCAACACATGTAGATAAATCTGATCTACACTCTTGCAGAAGATTATTAGCGGGGGCATCTATGTTTGTAGAAATGGTAGTGGCGGTAGGAGAACTTTCACAATATTTCTCGATATATATACGTTCTAATATATATTTACTATTCACATCCAATAATTCCAAGGTTAAATTTTTCAATCTACTTTTACAAGTTGTAAGTTGAACATTTATAAAAGATATACGATGTTCATAATCATTTCTCACTTCTTCTTCTCTGGATAGAGTTTCAGGGTGGGTAGAAACTCTATGATGTGGAGAATGATTTTTCCTCGATGCGAAAATAGTAAAGGTAGGTCTTTGTTGATTCAAATTTTCATATTCTAAATGAATGGAATCACTTCGATTTAAATTATGATTGAATGATGCACTTCCATTATCAGAATTAAATGTAGACTTATATAATATTATATTCGATGAGAAAGTTCCAAGAAGTAAGGTTAGAGTTAACACAAACTGTACAAGTAACATACTATATGAATACATTTTTCGTAATGATATATTTCTAACATTACATCTATTTAATTATCCTGGAGAAGAGTAGGGATGGAACACAATACCACGATAGTTATCTATAGATATTTTCGATATTATTTTTCTCTTATCAGCACACTCAAAGCAGTATATAATCTTTAAATTGAATATACACTCTGAACAATACAATCTATGTTTACAAGGGATAAAACTTGTATTAATCTCTTTTTTATTACAAATTCCACAAAGCTTCATCATTTTGTTTCTCATATGAGTTCAGGATATAGACTGAGGGAAATAAAAAATCAACCTATTATTTATATCATTTATTATCATCGGTTTACAATGGTAGTAAATTTATAAGATAATTATGAATATGTAAGCTATTATTCACAGCACAGTAACAATTATTTGAAGTATGATTGTTCAAACAAAGAGGTTCACCCATTATCAGTTTTGGACAGTTGACATCATTTTCTAAATCTATAACAATCATCGATCCTCCATTAATTTCTTCCAAAAGTTGACTTATAGCTTTCGATTTTTCTTTTCCTCTAACATATATACGATCGATATTCATCTCAACTGTATGTTTTTTTAAAATATTCTTCAGTTCCCTATTCTTGATAAACCCACTAACATATGGAATACAATGATGATTCCTCTCGAGATATCGAATTTGTCTCTTACAGTTTTCATCTAACTCGCTATATGGTTTGGGATAATTGAATAGGTAGTGACTTGATTGTTTCCCATTCGTAAGACACATTTCTTTTATGCTAAATTCAGGCACTTTGAAGCCTTGTACATCTATCACAATGAACCTCATATTGGTGAATGTCGAATATCGAAGAGAGAGAATAAACTTATCAAATCAATCTTAGTCCCCTACTATTGAGGTTAGTGTATAATTATAACATCTCATATCATATTTGCTTGATCTTTGTGACCTCGTCAGAGATAATCATAACAACAACATATTTGTTTCACTTGAAGCACATGTCTGAATGTTGAAGCATGTGTCTGAACACGTGTCTGAATGTTGAAGCACGTGTCTGAACACGTGTCTGAATATTGAAGCCGATTTTGGAATTTGTTTCCCGGGTTCGAATCTGGTGTAGGACAAAATTCATTTTTCAGTAGAGTTGACTCAGATTATATATACTACATTAAAATCACTCATTCTCAAGTCCTCCATAGCTGAGCGGTTAAGCCGTTGACTTTAGAATTTATTTCTCGGGTTCTAATCTGGTGTAGAACAAAAATTCATTTCAGAAGAAGTGACTCAGGTTATATACTACATTTAAATTGATTAATTCAAGTCCTCCATAGCTGGGCGGTTAAGCCACCTAACTTTGGAATTAATTTCTCGGGTTCGAATCCGGTGTAGGATAACAAAATATTCGTTTCAGTAGAATGCGAGTACACAGATGACTAGTTCACAGACTGCAGATTGGAAAAAACATAGATTTACCAGACCATAGTTGGAGGAATCATAGATCACCAAACCATAGCCTACCTGTCCATCGATTGATGAACCATAGAGCATAGTCGGGTGCACCATAGATTACCAAACCATAGACCATCGATTGGTGAACCATATACTTCTATGACTGCGCATGCGCGATTGTGGATGACCTTGGAATGGACAGTTTTCTGACAATTTGAACCTTAGATTTCCTTATGGAGATTTACATGCAAAAAAGGTCGATTTTGAGCCCGAACTCTCATAGCACATCTACTTATCTGGATGCATGTCATATGATAAAACTTATTCGAAATTGTTTTGCTTCACAAAATGGACTGAAAGATTCAGATGAAAGAGATGTAAAATGGAGTTATATATCCAGCTTGGTTGAAACTCAATATATAGAAGGATCACATGCAGCAACGAAGGTTAGAATGAGGCATCTTCAATGGGCACGAGAAAAGATGAAGGCCCGTTTGACTACCCAAACGTTGAGCAGGAGTGTGAGTGATGCTATGAACTTTCTTCGTGAAGATCTGAAATGTCCTAACTTTCAATGTTCAGAGGCTACATCAGAATTCATATTGAATTTCAACAATTTATTTGACATATTGAATTCTAGGAACGCATTTGCCAAATATCCATACTAAAATGCCTTTTACCAAAAACTGCAGAGCATTCTTTTGATATAATGAAGAAAATGAAAAGATATATCATTGGTCTCACTTTGAATGGAACACCAATTCCAAAATTGGCAAGAAATGAAAGGATTTTTAGGGCTTTTAATTTGTATGGACAGCTTCAAAAGAATGTATAATATTCATGTTTTGGAAAAAAAAATATGAGCTACATATTAAGTTATAAACTTTCCCAAGACCATTTGGAATTATTTTTTGGAGCCATAAGAAGTAAAGGGGGTTATGATAATAGCCCAACAGCAAGGCAATTTGGAGCAGCCTACAAACGGTTGTTGGTCCATAGTGAAATACCTGCTTCTGATACTGGCAACACAATCAATTTAGAACAACTATCAATTTTGACTAGTGGCTTTGGAAATAGAAATATTACAACTCAGAATGGAAGAAATTTAGAGGAAGATGAAAATATGTATCCTTCATTGAAAAACTTCAAAATGATTTTGGAAGATTATGATTATTTAGGATCTGTTGCATGGAATCTTACTCCATATGTGGAGAATGTTGTCTCTGGTTTCGTTCCAGAAGGACTTAAAAAATGTGTGCTATTTCTGAAATGTTGAAATTTACTTGAGAGTGATACATCTTCATCCCTTCTGCAAGAGAAGAAAACATATGGGAAACTTATAAAATCCAATCATATGGTCGCAGAGATTTGTAAAGCAGGTGAAAAGTATTTTTGGTTCTTTCACAACTCCACCAATATTTTTAACAGAAATATAAAAAGTTTATATGACATTTAAATCAACAAAACTATGAGGCATTTGCCACTGTCAGTTTTTGATAATTTTGGAGACCATTTATATGATGATGATCCTATTGTAACGAAGCCTAAATTTCGAAAGATTATTTAATTTAGATCAGGCAATAAATACGGATTTTACATGTAATTTCAGTTTGAACAGTTCATTATTTCAATAGATATGAATGAATTCCGAATGTGTATTCCGTGATTGTCACTTTTCTAAATCTCCGTAATTTCAAATAAGTATAATTATTCAAATAGATGAATCTAATTCATGCCCGTTCAAAATTGCATTTCATTCCGATCAAAATATGTTGCAAAAACAGGGGCTGGCCAGTTAAGACACCAAACTTTGTGCAGCCTTATGTATAAAAAGGGCGAACAACCTAAAAACTCCGATAACACTTGTTTACTCCGCTGGGAAGAACTGGTGTGATATCATGAGCGCGAATTTTAGATCTAAAAAGTAGCGTCACTTTTAACCATTGTTCGGGGCATCATTAAAAACTATTGGCACAAAATAAGGATTTGGTGGAGCAGACCTGTCCAGAACCTCGGAAAACATATAAAAGCCGTCACAGCCGAAAGATCGCTCTCTTGTGTTTTTGAATTTCGATCAGTGCAATTACTCTCTTGTGTGTTTTTGATTTTGATCAGTAAAGTAGCTCTCTTGTGTTTTTGAATTTCGATCAGTACAGTTACTCTCTTGTGATTTCGATTTAGAATCAGTACCGTTGCACTCTTTTGTGATTTCGATTTTCAATCCGTACCGTTAAAGTGTGATTATCATATTAGAATCAAAGTGAAATAATTATTATCCGAGTTCAAGTCAGATTTGAAAAAGTGAATTAACAATAGTGTTCCGTTTAAGTGAAATTTCGTATAAGGTAAATGGCTTAATATTTCATATTCGGGCATTACGATATATCTTCCGAATCCGAACCGACCGTATTTAAACCGTTTGATATATCGTAGTGCGTTTTAACAACATTTCAAGTGATATGGCTATCTGAATATTCACCGAATACAGCTATTACGCTGAGACCTGTTTGACTCGTACTTTTCCGCCAATTGATCATTCTGAATCATTCATCAACCGATCATGTACCGCCGAATAGAATTTGGCGACCGAACTTGTCGTAGAGTTGATATCTTGAAAGAGTTTTCATTTACCGTTTGAGCTTCATTACATTTTCCGTCTGGTTGTAATTTTGTGAAATAATACCGTTTAATTGCATTTGAAGTGATTATTCTGAAAATGTACTTGTTAAAATCATTATATATTTTAATATTTGGAATTCCCTGTTTTATTGAATTTTTTCTGCTCCATCTTTAACGAGCTAAGTTATAACCAGGTATCAATTGTAATTGAAGTTCGATACTGTTTTCTGCCCATTGGACTCTGGTTATACTTCACTGTAGCTACCCTAGGGACAAGGCTATCTTTAGATAGCATAGTGACAAGCCTTGTGGAGAGGACCCTAGCATAAGTCCTCAAAAGGAGTTAACCTTTGGGAAAAATCTGGCGCTCGAGGATTCGAAGCTTACCGCAGTAAGCACTTTACCGAAAAGCGACAAGGGCACGTTATACTATATATGGGCACTCCATGCAATTAATCAAATTAATTTTTAAAAATAAGTTTAGATTAAAAATTCATCATGAAACCATGAAAAACCTAGTTTTGTCAAGAAAGAACCGATCACGATCAATAAATACAAGAACTATATTGTTCCGAAATGAATAACCACAACATCTTTTTACACTTCTTCTTCTTTTCATAGTAAAATTTTTACTTTTGCCGTGTTTCGTTGAATGTCGGAAGTTTCTGTAAATTTTTTTTGTTTCCTCAATAATAATTAATTTGGAGCGTACCCAAAAAAGTTTCACTTTAATCGCTGTTATTTCGAGAATTAACTCTATCGATTATCAAAATAAACCTGATCGTAAACCTGAAAGATGTAGATAGTGGTACAGAAATTTGACTATCAGTTTCAAGTTGATATTATTAATCCATAAATAATGTGTAATGTAATACATAAATAATATGTATTATTTATTGAAACCAACACTAAAAACAGACGATTATCAAAATATACAAATCAACGCACGGTTTTTAGTAGTAGAATGAATATAATATTTCAACAAATATTCAACTCGATTTGTGGCATCAAATCAAAACGCATTACTCATGTACTAAATTCACTCGTTAGTTGAACTAAATGAAAACGTCGTGGAGGTTGAAACAATACTTCTTGGGAAGATTCATTTTGATTACATCTTGCATAATTCTCACAAGAGGCTCATTTATAAACAGTACAACTACTGATAACTAAAAGTATTACATGACCAGTATTGAAAAAATAGATTTCACACCACTGCATTAGACATACAGTTCCTTAAGATATGTCACATTAACAATAACACAAAATAACTCTATTTATCAGTATGTCTTTGCCCTTAAATCCGGTCTTGCTTTTCGAGTTACCATATGTGCCAACTTGATCCCTGTAGTAGCCTTTATATACCCCAGATGTGTTCAAAGAGGTTGAAAATGTAATGATAAGGGGATATATTAAGTACTCTTGCCCATATCTTTCAACTATGTATACTGAATAATTCGTTTCCACCAAGTTGAACATTGGTTTCAAGAAGGTGTCATCATAATGTATATTATTCCTACCATTTTTGAATATCACATTTCTTGGGAGACGGTTGGCTAGGGTTGTTACATTTCATATATTAGGTATGAGATTCAAACATTTGAACAAAATGTTATACCTCAATGCAAATTTATGAGAAATATCCATATGTTTTAGATATTTTGCATTTTCTGAATTTGTTGAGCCATGGCATAATAATAACATGAATATTATCACTAAAGTCTTAAGATTTTTGAAAGTTGAGCCAAAGAGTTGTATACCCTGTGGTGACGAAGTGGTTGAGCTTGGATCCATGTATTGAGCGAATTCTCAAAATGTGGAAATCTATGTTATCGTATTTTGGAAGTCTACATGATTACTCCATACAAATAAGACATTGATTAGAAATTAATTTCATTATGGAAATGAAATACCTGAAACCTATTTGTTATTTCCCAATAGCTTTTGAACAGTTTTTTATAAGCCTTGATGATAAACTGCAAAATGAAAACAAATTTGTTGAAAATTCAGAAAGAAAGATTGAGCAAAAGATTTGTTTGCCTTCATTATTTCAAAAAATTGAAGAATTTAGATTCTCAACATTATATTATTTCCCCTTAGTTTTTAAAATTGGAATAAAGTATAATAAAAAATGGTTCAATTTTGAGACCAACAGTAATTGTTTCTACAGTATTTATTTTTTAAGCGATTTTGAATATGAAGAAATTTGTGTGGAGGTAGATTTTTTTCCACCTCAACTTACGAAAAAAACATATGGATCATTTGCTTTATGAAATATGTATTTTAAACTAGATTTTTTTTATATGCAACAATATTGAATAATTTTATGTCAATGCCATGGAAATTTGGATAGACATATTTAGGAAAACTTAGAATTCTGAAAATAAGCTTACAAACCGCATAATACTTATTCCCTATATAATTATTACCTAATTTTATCGACTGCACAATGTGGAACGCATCTATTCAATGATGGGGAATGGACATTTGTACAAGATACATTTTCTGTTAAAATAATCAAATCTCTTAACTGTAATAAGGAATACAAATAATTTTACACGAAAGTTAAATGTAATTGAAAATTACAGAGACAAGTTTATCAAGTACTAAATATTAAGTAATTATTAGGTCCTATTATTCTATAGATGATCTTAAATTCCATGTATTTTTCATAAATCTAACGCATAATTTTTCTGATCATCATTTACAAAGTTGAACATCTAGCAACCCTATGGTCGGCATTTCATTCATTACTGTACTATGATAACTAACATTATCCATAACAATGGTGGAAGGTTTTCACAAGATTTGGCTCTCCATTTTATCGTTCCCCTTTCCTAATTCTAATATATTGTTAAGGATAGCAAAACTGTTTCTGTTTTTCTGAAGTTCAATTCTATCAAAATTCATATTCACTAAAAATAGAAACTGTCTATTCAATTTTCAATTGGATATATCTCTATAGTGTCTTGGTCACTGTTAAAATGAAATATTCCTGGTTTGACGCGGATAGCTTTACTCGTTTAATGAAACTGTTCAAATCAATTTGTTCAAAAATTACCAGCAAACGAGGTCAAATATTCTTAGCTTATATCTCTAATTACCAATATCGACTAACTATACTATCTTGTATTCAATAATATTGCTTTTGTTTATAGTATTTGAAATATGGATATTTTATATTCACCTCAGTACACATATAGGTGTTTGCCCATGAAAGTGCATATTTAAATATAAGATTTAAAAATAGAAATTATTTTAATTGATCAAACAATATTTTGCATTTTTTTCAATCCAATAAATTATAATCAAATTGTGTGTGTGTGTATAGTATAATATCTACTCTCATCTACTTTACTTTTCACATTTCAAATATATTGTCATTCCAAGTTAACTTCATTTATTTATTTTGGAAACAGTTAATACATGTATTTATCACACTATTATTATTATCATAATCCTGAGTAAAAGAATTTCAAAATATCTAATTATTCCCCATAACAATTGTTGTTGCAGTATTCAAATCATAAAACCTGTATAAAGTAACATTATATAACATACGTTCATTAAACGTGAAAAAATGGTCAGATTTCGTTTCTCAATTCATGATTTAAATAATAAACTATAAAACAGTTCACACTGGGTTACACTATACTGGGGAATAACCACTCTTATCCCATAATCATTTTTAGTGGGTGAGAGTGATCATTTCTCATTTATAGTGTAATGAATTGAAGTAGGATATTTTTTGATAAATATTCGTGTACCTTCAGAACTGCACGCCCCTGGTTGAATTCAGGGCCACGGGAACATCATTGTTACAGTGTTGCCAATGAGGAGGAATTATGACTCGATGACAAAGAGGTCCGTTGGTTTTCTTTGTCATACTTCATCTAATCTGCGACAAGTCGAATGAAGTTTTATGAATGAGAGGATGATAGGTCTATGTGTGCACCACAGGTTTGTCACATAAAAGGTGTGTCTAGTCTAATGTCACCTGTTTCACCTTAATTATAGGTAAAGGTGAGCTTAGCATTGCCCATAATAATTCCAAAGGCCAAAGAATGTGATTTTTATATTGTGTCACACAATTAGTTTGAAAATAGTAATTTGAGACTTGTTATTTTCTCATCTCTGCTGACATCACACACGCAGATCAAAACAAATATGAGATGTTCAAATTATTTTGTATTAGTAATTGGAGTTTATGATAATTATATCGCTTGTTGACCTTTACTGAACTTTCTATAGAAAGTGATAGTGTTGGATGTTTACATCACCATCATCCGTTTGAGGAATAAAATATCAAAAATAATAGTAATAATGTTTATTTCACTAAGTTCTTCACACTGGACCCCGAACTAATCCGGTATTCGGGGAATACTTCATGATACGGTCGTTGATGATGATACAATAAGCCCGGTTGTTTTTAGGAAAATTCAGGATACTTTCCATCTTTAGTTCAACGTCAAATGTTGATGACTTCATAGCATCGTTTTGTTTCGAATTATCAATCACGGAATTAGCTTTGATCTTGAATGATACATAATCTAGCATCGGCTTGCTCATCATTTTATTTGAAAATGATTCCTGGAAATCAAGTACATCTGGTACGCTTACACGTATTGTTGATCGTTGAAATTCAATTTCATTGCTTCATATTGATAACATTCTGAATTCAAGTATAATTCTACATTTAGCAAGTTTATATTATCGAAATATGTACTTTGCTAAGCAGGATTATTTTTTCGGTCGATTTGGAAAGCTAGAATCACATATCTGGGGCGTTCCATATTCATTGATGTTTCAACAGCCCAAATGTTTCGAGAGCTCTCCTCCATCAACGAATTTTCATGCAGATCCCAACTACGGAATGCAATCAAAATAGGCTTCTCAGGACTCAAATTCCCCAACATTTGGAATTCAACTTGATCGTTTGGAAACACATGTCGCACTTTCAATGCTATCGTCTTCACATTTATTTAAGCCCTCTTCGTACCTGTACTATAAGTGTAACAATCATTTTCGGTTCGGGACCTTATCAAGCGCAGCTCATGTCTACCACTCAAAACTTTGTCATAGTCAAAGAATAGGCCTAATAGAAAATTCAACGGTATCCATGAATTGGTTTTATTATTGTAGACTGAACTCATTGCATCCTTATATGACCTTCCAGAAATAGCTAGAGGTATAGATTCATGTTCGGCATATGTTGGACAACCTCTGATGATGCTGACCATACCAGGATCGCATACTTTGTCTATCTCTTTTCCATATAATTCATAACTGAAATATTGAAAGAGAAACGTTCCAAAATAATTGGATAGGGTACATTCACCATCACCACTTGCTTCTGGCTGAAATTCTATCTCGATGAATGAAGGAGACGAGGCTGAATCTACCAACTCCTCTTGTTGATTGATTAATATCTCAATTTCATCGCTGTTGCCGAAAGATGTTGTGTGTGGATAGTAGGTATGAATTTCTTCTCGAATGTTGTCTTCATTGAAGGTTGGTTCGTTGAATATTTGGAGTTTTTCGGACATGGTAGCCAAGGAACTACGAAAAATTTATATTTTCCAATGATAGTGCTGCAGCAGCAACCTCTTCCTTTGGATAAGTTGTAGATAATGACTGATGTCCGATATGGGGATGTCCTTCATTGCTGGAATCCAAACTCATGTCCTCTAGTGACGTCGGCTGCAACAACCTTCTCAGACGAATTCTTTTCATATAATGAATGCTGGTGAGTATTAAATTAACATTCATTGTTGAAAGCCATGATATCTTGCGGTCATTTCCTATTTCAACCGTATAATATTTTCTTCTCCTCGAAAATTTACCTGTTTCCAATTCTGATCTGAAATATTCAGTGTGATGTTATTGAAGGACGTCTTGTTGATTATTGGTAGATAAATAAGATGCTTAGGCTATATATCAATACAGAAACCAGGTGGTACAAGAGGTGAATACTCATATATCGTATGAGCTAACTTATTGTTTTAATATGCTCATGCGTTTGAGTTACACTCCACTCTGATAGTTTGAACTTTGATCAAGTTTATAGGTTAATCAGATACATGTACTCCACGAGATGTTAATTTCGTTCCGCAGAATCCCAACAGTTTGCTTATACTATCATGATGAATAGAATTCACTTCAAAATCACTCTTTAGTTCTGTGTGTAGAGTGTTGTTGTTAGATTTTATTGATAATTTTCCGTCACGTTCTTTTTGCTATATTCCTATCTCACAAACTGCACTCTGTATGAAATCATCGATGTCTGTCAACTCGTAGGACCCTTTATGTATAGTTACTACTTTTTCCTCACCCTTCACATTTTTATATTAAAATTTATTGAAACCTTCCTCAATGTTCGGGATACTATTGTTCGTATGTAAACCAACAATTGCAATAGAATAATATGAATGAGGAACTAGTTCTATTGGTGGGTGAGAATCTACAGACAAGCGAGGGCTCTTACCCATGATAGTGAACGTCTGAGACATGATTGATGAAAACTTCATCAACAATCTATTTATATACTAATGAATACAATCTCAGTCGACCACAACTGAAGGATCAGACAGGAATTTCGAACATAACAGGCCACAATTATGAGTGTTAGATTGCTGAAAATTATCGAGATTGAATGATATATTACACTTTCTGAAAGAATCCACTAGTTCGTGAGGGGGGCGTAAATTGCCAAAACTATCATAATAGAAGACTATATCTCCGACTTTCTCAAACCCAACCCAGTGAGAACCTTCATTATCCGAGCTACTTTAATTAATTATTCCACCCTCATTTTCCCATGGTTGGATGGTAGTTCATCATGCATGAATAATCCTCTAAAATAGGGAATTTTCAGAGCTTTTGCTAGTTTTTGTTAATCGAGATCAGTTAGAGGTCTTCTGGGTAGGTTCACTGACAGTTTCTTGAATGTTTATTCGAATATAGGCCAAGACCTTTGCTAAACTCTCTCGAATATAGACCAGAACCTTGTTTCCCCAAAGCTATAGCTTCGATTGTTTTATTGTCTTTCCGGTTCCTCCAAGGTTTTTCGAGCTGATTTGCTGTCGTTGACGGCCTTAGCGATGCCTGCACTACCTCCCGCCAATGCTCCAGCAGCTGATAGGCAGACGGCAAACAGAGGTAATAAAAATGGTAGAAATCCTCCAGTCTTATGAGGAATCGGAGTTACTCTTGGTAATCGAAAATTTTTCCGACTACCTGCTTCTTTGAATTGTTTTCGTGCAACTTTCAAAGCTTTTTGAGATGTTTTCTTCAAATTGGATCGGTCAAACTTATTTTTCATATTTTTTCTTACCCAATCGACAATTGCACCACCGAACCAATCTCCTTTCTCATACCCGGCCCCAATTTCCTCTTTGCCTCCATAATTTTATTCACATCGAAGGCGGCAATCCTGTATCCAAATTTTGTGTCTCTAGATTTGACACGTTGCCGAACAGCATTCTCTGATATTTTATCCGCCTCGTGACGTCCTTCCAAACTAGCGTTTCGCAAATATGGAATGTCTTGTTGGCGGCAAGTATTATCGAGTGGATTGATACCTGGATCTCCTCTTTTCAACCGTTCTTCTAATTTTGTACCGGGACCACAGCTTTGATAACCGGGAATATGAAGTTCAAACGTCAGCTCGTCTATAAGAGTATTGAGACAACATTCTCCTTCGTATACTTCCATACAGACTGATGAGAATTCAAAATTGCACCGTTATTTGAAGAGGAGAGGAAGAAAGTCCAAAGATCTCAAAAATTTTATTTTTATTAATTTAAAAATTTTCTAAATACAAAAGACTTTAGTATAATCTCAACAATATATGTTTTCAAATATCAATATATCCATTCTTGATCCACATAGTCATAGAACTTTGTTATATTATAACATCCATACCCTCGTATCAACAATATTCCAGCTTTTTGTTTGTTTCTTATAATCCCCAAATCGTCAATGATGGGTTCGTTGCACGAAATCCGAATTATCAATCAAACTGTTGTGATCATTATCTAGACCCAACCACTTTACATACTGTTGACCCCTCCTCTTTCGTAATGTTTTTTGGACTAAGTACACATCGTGTTGTTTTGTTTTCGGTAATTTCCTCTCGTAGAATCCTTCACTTACCGTTTTCTCCAACATATTTTGCAAAATATATGTAACAGGAGCTGTCATGTGAACTATTATTATTTTACCTAATTCCGTCGACCAATTGGGCCGTATATCCCTTTTCAAATATATGTCCAGCTTTACGTATTCGCCCCACATCTCCAACGTTCTATTTGTGAGGTAGAGCTACCTTAATGCGCGAGTAGGATCGCTCCAAAATCTCGCTCTCAATCTGTTTCGTCACTTTTATTGGAGCTATATTTATGGTACTATGTTTACGTTCATTATATTTTTCTGTGATTTCTTAAAATATATAAAGCCATTCGTATTTCCCGCCAAGACTGAATTGTTTGGAGAGCGCTTCCTTCAACGTTCGAATGACACGTTCAGCAATGGCTGCTTTTTTCACACTATACGTATTGTAATGGTTGATATTGATATATGATGACAGAAGATCATCCTCCTTTGCCGAGTTCTTACTGGCCGGAATGATCAGCTTTGTTGACAAGCCGTGCGTGTCAATGTTCCGATAGGAGACACTGTTTATTGGCTTGTCAACATGCCGCCTGAGTTTAAGATCTTGCTCTGCGAAATTCATCTGGTCTTTCAGACGGGGAGGTTGAAACTCGAAGTTGTCCTCTAGTTGGTCTTCTCGACTGATGTGAAAAGTTCTTCCGCAGCTTTTCGTGCTGCATCAACAATAAATGCCCTCACAACGACTAATTCGAGAATTTTCACAAGGCATAGGAGGGGTCCCAACTCCTAAGAACTCCACAAGCTTTACCCAGAATCACACTTCGATACAGGCTCTCCAGACTGAGGAGGCTCCTACCTCCCCAGTGACGTTGAAAATAAATGCTGGGAACGTATAACCTAGGATGCAAACTGTGATAGATATTCATTATTTTCCGGTTGTCTTTGTCGAGTCAATGCAGCTGATCGACCATCTATGTCATCACTCCGAAAGTATGAAGCAGAACTGAAACAACAAGCATTTTTGTTGCAGACAACTCACTCGGAAGTAACGAGTAACAAGAACCGAATCTTCCGAATAATGTTTCTGATATATTTATATATATTTATATATATATATATATATATATATATATATATATATATATATATATAGGGTGGTATATGAGAAGTCTCCCTCCTTATGAGACAGACCAAAATTCATTTCAATAAATATCAAGTTGGTACCCTTGAGTAGTTGGTGTTTTTATTTCTTATTTTTCATCTCATTCTATGTTGACAACAAAGTCACTAGTAATCTATTATACACGTCAAGTGTCAACTTCAATTAATTCAATGTCATATGTCATTCACACACATCATTTCTTCCTGAATCTGACATGACTTCTATACGAGCTCAGGTGGAATTTTGAAATGTTTTTACACTTAATTGTATCCATCATGTTTATTTTTAATAAAATTTAAACTGTAACAGTATTAAACCAATAGTGTTGTCTGTTGTGACATGTTATTTTATAAATTAAGGCGAGTAAAAGGGATTTCAAACCTCACTTTCGTAAGTACACATGCCTAAAGGTTTCTTTTTTTCTTTTTTCAAACCAAATATTGTTCATTATAATTCATTGTAGAGTTCCTGATGAAGAGCCAATAAATGACTCGAAAGCTTGAATAGAAAAAAGAGTTCACTTTATTTTCCATCCCCTTGTTGACTGCATACGTGAACTTAAAGAGATTCTTCTATATATATATATATATATATGTAGAACTGGATTCTCGGGTATTGATCCGCGTTGTGTGGTTTCGGTCCTCAAAAGGACCAATTTCACGACGTTTCGGCAAAGTCGCATTTGCCATCTTCAGGTGATTCGACCGTAGAGTCTGTAAAATCTAGGCGAACTGACGCTTACTTGGAGGGACAGGTATTTATGTCCCCCGTTATGCTTGACCTTTGGACTTTCGAACTATTTCACGCTTGGTTGATTTCTACGTGTTTGGCTCCGAGTGACACGTTTGGATGACGTCATTGCGACGCTGGAATCAGCCGGAAAGTTTCCGTGACCTGTTGCACGTGCACTGGATACCACGTTCTCTCTTGTTTTTGGTTGTATCTTCCGACTTTCTAAAGCGGGTTTCCATGTTGCTGGTAATCTTAGTCCGTCATCTCGTTTGTTAAGACTATGTGGACGTTTCCCGATCTCTATTGCCTCCCTGGTTATTCTGGTGTAGAAGTGTTCAATGTTGGCTAGAGTCTTTGTGCCGCTAAAGTTGATCATATGGCCAGTACTTCTTACATGTTCAGCTAGTGAAGACGTGGTTTTGTTTTTCGACACAGCGTTTGCATGTTCAGTCTTTCGCACATCAATGCGTCTGTTGGTCTGTCCGATGTATGTCTTATCACAATTACCACATGACACCTCGTACACTCCTTGGCATTCCAGAGGAATTCTGTCTTTTGGATTCCGAAGAACATTTTTGATTTTCCTATCTGTTGTGAAGGTTGTTTTGATATCATGACGGCTCAGTATTTTGCGGATTTTGTCAGTTGTGCCTTTTATGTAAGCTAGAAAAGCGTTTCCAACTGGTTGATCTTCATTGTTGACATTCTTCTCATTTTTGCGTTGAGAGTTATGAATCTGTTTTCTTGAATAGCCATTCATCCTAAGGGCTGCTCGGATGGTTTCCATTTCTCCATCGAAGCTCTCCGCATCAGCGAGACGTTTTGACCTTGTCATGAGGGTATTTACGACTGATTGTAGCTGGGATGGATGGTGATGCGAGTTACTATTCAAATATCGGTTCGTGTGGGTCTTTTTTCTGAATACTGTATGTCCCAAACTGCCGTCAGTTTTCTTTGTTACTAAAACATCTAGAAATGATAATTGGTTGTTCTCTTCGGCTTCTATTGTTAATTTTATCCGATCATGGATTCCATTCAGGTGATCGAGAAACCCTCTTAGTTGTCCTTCTACATGTGGCCAAATAACGAAAATATCATCTACATATCTGAGCCAAAGTTTGGGTTTTAGTTGCGCTGTGTTAAGAGCTTTAATCTCAAAATCCTTCATGAAAAGATTTGCGATCACTGGTGAGATTGGTGATCCCGTCGGTGCTCCTTCGATTTGCCTATATCGCTGTCCCTCGTACATAAAGTAAGTATTGGCTACACAGTGTTTGGCCAAGTCAATAATGTATCCTTCCGGTTTGTATTTATGTTGGATGATCTCTAGGGCTTCGTTTATGGGTACTTGTGTGAACAAGAATGCTACGTCGAAGCTTACTAATATGTCGTCAGGTCCTACTATTTGCATATCTAGAAGTACGATAGAGTGTTCCGCGTTCCTCACATACGATGATGCTGTCTCAACGTGCGGTTGTAACTTCTTGGCTAGGAATCTTGCTAATGCATGTGATGGTGAGCCGATAGAGCTTACTATTGGTCTCAGAGATACTGCTGGCTTGTGTATTTTTGGGAGACCATACAGTTTCGGACATCTGGATGACTTTTCTCTTGGAATGAGATGTAACTGTAATTCAGGGTCGATAGGAGATGCCTTGATTTTCGCTTCCGTTGTTTTCTCTAGATATGTAGTGAGATCAGACCTAATCTTCTTGTAAGTCGGATCGTCCAATAGCGCAGCCATCTTTCTTCTGTAGTCATTTGTGTTCATGACAACGGTTGCATTTCCTTTATCTGCTGGTAAGATGATGATGCTTTCGTTCTCTCGAAGAGCTTTCAGTGCTAGGAACTCGTCGTGTGAAATGTTCCTTCAAGGTGGCTTCGAGGTTCGTAGAATACGCGACACATCTTGGCGAATAATCTCTGCTTCACTTTTATCCTGCAGCGAAGTGATAGCAGATTCCACGTTGCAAATGATGTCTTCCAATGGAATGCGTGCCGGTGCAATAGCGAACTTAAAACCTTTAGCAAGGACATCCATGGAGGCCTTATTCAAAGAATGGTCGGATAAGTTATAGACAACTTTGACAGGATCTATGTTTGTGCTGTCTCCCTCAGGTTTCTGAGTGTCTTTCAGATGATTGAACTTCTTCTTCTGTTTCTTTATAGTTATTTCAGTGTTTTTCTCTGCTCTGAACTCGGCAAGCTGGTCAATTCTTTCCCAAAGTAAAGGATTGATTGCTGAGATAGAGGTGAACACGTAGTAGCTAGCTAACTTTCGTATCACACAAAGACAACTAGTACGAAGAACATCTTGAGAAGAACGAGTTTTGCACTGCTTCGAGATGCCATTCACCAAACAAGAAGAATTCTGGATGATACTGACAGCAAGCTACTACGTGTTCACCTCTATCTCAGCAATGAAATCAATCCTTTACTTTGGGAAAGAATTGACCAGCTTGCCGAGTTCAGAGCAAAGAAAAACACTGAAATAACTATAAAGAAACAGAAGAAGAAGTTCAATCATCTGAAAGACACCCAGAAACCTGAGGGAGACAGCACAAACATAGATCCTGTCAAAGTTGACCATAACTTATCCGACCATTCTTTGAATAGGGCCTCCATGGATGTCCTTGCTAAAGGTTTTAGATTCGCTATTGCACCGGCACGCATTCCATTGTAAGACATCATTTGCAACGTGGAATCTGTTATAACTTCGCTGCAGGATAAAAGTGAAGCAGAGATTATACGCCAAGATGTGTCGCGTATTCTACGAACCTCGAAGCCACCTAAAAGGAACATTTCACACGACGAGTTCCTAGCACTGAAAGCTCTTCGAGAGAACGAAAGCATCATCATCCTACCAGCAGATAAAGGAAATGCAACCGTTGTCATGAACACAAATGACTACAGAAGCAAGATGGCTGCGCTATTGGACGATCCGACTTACAAGAAGATTAGGTCTGATCCCACTACATATCTAGAGAAAACAACGAAAGCGAAAATCAAGGCATCTCCTATCGACCCTGAGTTACAGTTACATCTCATTCCAAGAGAAAAGTCATCCAGATGTCCGAAACTGTATGGTCTCCCAAAAATACACAAGCCAGCAGTACCTCTGAGACCAATAGTAAGCTCTATCGGCTCACCATCACATGCATTAGCAAGATTCCTAGCCAAGAAGTTACAACCGCACGCTGAGACAGCATCATCGTATGTGAGGAACGCGGAACACTCTATCGAACTTCCAGATATGCAAATAGTAGGACCTGACGACATATTAGTAAGCTTCGACGTAGCATTCTTGTTCACACAAGTACCCATAAACGAAGCCCTAGAGATCATCCAACATAAATACAAACCGGAAGGATACATTATTGACTTGGCCAAACACTGTGTAGCCAATACTTACTTTATGTACGAGGGACAGCGATATAGGCAAATCGAAGGAGCACCGATGGGATCACCAATCTCACCAGTGATCGCAAATCTTTTCATGGAGGATTTTGAAATTAAAGCTCTTAACACAGCGCAACTAAAACCCAAACTTTGGCTCAGATATGTAGATGATAATTTTCGTTATTTGGCCACATGGAGAAGGACAACTAAGAGGGTTTCTCGATCACCTGAATGGAATCCATGATCGAATAAAATTAACAATAGAAGCCGAAGAGAACAACCAATTACCATTTCTAGATGTTTTGGTAACAAAGAAAACTGACGGCAGTTTGGGACATACAGTATTCAGAAAAAAGACCCACACGAACCGATATTTGAATAGTAACTCGCATCACCATCCATCCCAGCTACAATCAGTCGTAAGGTCATGACAAGGTCAAAACGTCTCGCTGATGCGGAGAGCTTCGATGGAAGAATGGAAACCATCCGAGCAGCCCTTAGGATGAATGGCTATTCAAAAAAACAGATTCATAACTCTCAACGCAAAAATGAGAAGAATGTCAACAATGAAGATCGACCAGTGAGAAACGCTTTTCTACCTTACATAAAAGGCACAACTGACAAAATCTGCAAAATACTGAGCCGTCATGATATCAAAACAACCTTCACAACAGATAGGAAAATCAAAAATGTTCTTCGGAATCCAAAAGACAGAATTCCTCTGGAATTCCAAGGAGTGTACGAGGTGTCATGTGGTAATTGTGATAAGACATACATCGGACAGACCAACAGACGCATTGATGTGCGAAAGACTGAACATGCAAACGCTGTGTCGAAAAACGAAACCACGTCTTCACTAGCTGAAGAAGTACTGGCCATATGATCAACTTTAGCGGACAAAGACTTTAGCCAACATTGAACACTTCTACACCAGAATAACCAGGGAGGCAATAGAGATCGAGAAACGTTCACACAGTCTTAACAAACGAGATGACAGACTAAGATTACCAGCAACATGGAAACCCGTTTTAGAAAGACGGAAGATACAACCAAAAACAAGAGAGAACGTGGTATCCAGTGCACGTGCAACAGGTCACGGAAACTTTCCGGCTGATTCCAGCGTCGCAATGACGTCATCCAAACGTGTCACTCGAAGCCAAACACGTAGAAATCAACCAAGCGTGAAATAGTTCGAAAGTCCAAAGGTCAAGCATAACGGGGGACATAAATACCTGTCCCTCCAAGTAAGCGTCAGTTCGCCTAGATTTTCCAGACTCTACGGTCGAATCACCTGAAGATGGCAAATGCGACTTTGCCGAAACGTCGTGAAATTGGTCCTTTTGAGGACCGAAACCACACAACGCGGATCAATACCCGAGAATCCAGTTCTACATATATATATATATATAGAAGAATCTCTTTAAGTTCACGTATGCAGTCAACAAGGGGAACAACCTCACAAGGTTTCTTCATTCGTTCATTCAATCGTTGGAGTGTTTATCGAAGAATTCTTTTCCCTGATCGCTTTGCAGATTCCTAGGCTTACGATGTCCTTCTAGCAATACAGAATTGACAGCTTTCCGAACCTCTTCGGCCGATTTCGTTTTCAACGGACGAGTCCACAGAAATATCAAGAAGCAATCGATCATAACCAAAATGTATTTGAATCCCCTATTCTCACGAGCGTAATTACACATTTCAGCCAGATTCATTTGCCACAAATTATCCAAACCCTGTATGATTGATCTGCGGCGTTTGAAATTTTTCCTACTCGGCTTATGGAGCTCATTCACAACTTGTTCTCTACTCATCTTATCAATGCGGAAATATAGTGTGGAAATAATTTTTTTGGGTATGTTGTCAGGATTTGGAGTTATACGTTTCACAGAGATCTGCCTTGTTGTTGAGGATGATGAGGGTCTCTTCTTAGAAGGATCCACAGATGTCATCCGTCGTTCTAACGCCTCCACTTCACTACCAATGTCATTTAGACGCATGATTACACCGTTGAATGTCTTATTGATCTCTCTTAATTGATTTCTGTTTTCCCTCACACTATCACTGATTGTTTTATACTCTGATTTTATATAGGTCTCCATTCCATTATATTTATTCTGAATGTTCGCCAGATGTTTAGTAAATGATTTATCCATGGTGAGAATAACCTTCTCATCCTTCAGTTTATGTTCATCCAGATCCTTGTTGACATCTTCGATCAAAGTATCAACCCTACCGTTGTAGGTATCTTTAAGACTAGCTTCTGTTTTCAGAATCAGTTTGTGTGTTGATTTGTCAACATATGCTTTAATTGCAACATCTTCATCATCATTCGATGATTTTGAGTTGCACAATCTAGAATTTTGCAAATCATAACTTCCATCGCTTATTAGGAATAATTCTTGTCCGTGAACTTGAAATTATTATTTAATATATTTGTATCATATATCCACATGGAAGAGGAGATTCTTCCGAACTCATCCATTGAGGTCATCTTTATAACTGTGATGAATGTGTCTTTACTCATGGGTTCTGTTCAATTACATTAGCTTCTATCAATTCTTCTATTATAGAGATTATCTCGTTGTGATGGTTGCTGTTACCAGCATACGAGGATGCGGCAAGAAATCTTAGTCTATCTACAATTTGATTTACGTCATCCCAATAAACATATTCGATTGGTTTCTCGTCATATTCAAGCATATCATTTCTGATATATGCATTTCCAGTGTATGTTTTGGAACTTGGTCTTTTCATGGAATTAATCAGAGGTTTCAGTACATGTTTGTATTTCACAGTGTTTCTCATTCGATCGACTGGATCGTTATAACGTCTTTGGACACTAGCCATTCTCATCATTTCACTGTAATTCTTCCCATCTCCCACGATGTGGATGTCACGTAGAACATCTCTGTAAAATATCACATTACACAGTCCTGTGGTACCCTTGAACGGGGTACCCTTAATAATTATATTACTCTCACTCCCAATTTCTATTGGTTGATTACCCATGAACCTTTTGTCTAAAGTAGGATCATATTGCAAACACATCGCCTCAGGAGTAATTTTAGTGTGTGTATATCATTGAAAAGTATTATGGGATTTGCAGAGGAATTCAATAGAATTATCGTGGATAAACGTCAAGAATGGGTGTTGATACGGAGTAACTCTGACTTGAACTCAATACATACAACAGTTGAAACAGATTAACCTATAGTTGAGTTACAGAAAATTCCATCGAAAATGCCGCATGTATCAGTTGCAGACGCTCAAAAATTACAATTATTGAAATATGTGATACATGGGCAATTAAGACTACATCCCAACTGGAAAAACCACGTATAACGAAACGTTTGGATTTCAAACAAATGGAAAAAATGATGAAACAAGAAATAATAGCTACTTTGATCAGTGTAATTCGACTTATATCAAATTATACTTAAATTCAGAAGTACCAGAATATTTCAAACAAATAACACCGTTAACAGTGATAGATTGCAGTTGTCAGAATGATTCGTTGAAAGGTGGTGCTGTGGACATAAGATTGTAGCTGGAGACTAATACAGATATTCCCGATGAGACATCAGCTTATTGTCTAATGATACACGATCGTTTAGTGAAGTACAATCCTTCAAACCAGTGTAGTGGGAATATTATTTTAAAAAATTTTGTGATTGACATCCAAGGATTTCAATATAAAGACAGCAACTTTATGATGGAAGAAATGACAATTTTGAATATCCTTACATATGAATTAAGACTTAGGGTAGCCACTCTCGAACGGTGAGTTGAATTCAAATGTACCCTATCGCTCTTAACGTCTATTGATTTGACGCCATATCTGAAGAAACAAAAACAAGTATTAAAACACAAGAAACCAACAAACCACAGTCTGTATATACAGTTGTTATGAATTTATAATGATTATAAATAAATGAAGTATATAATCATATTAAACATTTTTCTTTTTTACTTGAAGGAATTATAGAAAAACATGAACTAAACAAAATAACCTATTTAAAATTAACAAATTCATGACACGTGTAAACTTTTAATAAGAATACATAATTATCAAAACTTGATAAAATATATAGCATTTGCTATAAGAAATTATAAAAATCAATGAATGGAAAATTTCTTACTGAATCGAATGCTCCAAAAGCACATACCCATGGAATGGAAAAATTTACCAGATCTTCCGAGAATACTGCTATTGAGTAAGGTACATTTACTGATGTAGGATATTGAAGTTCTGTCTTACTTTATACAGCATGTGGATCAAAACAAGTTACGTGAAGAACATATGAAAAACGATGTCATTCAAAATATCAGTAATTGCATTGACAGGGAAAATGAAAGTCTATCAAAGAAACAGAAGTGTTCAGTTAAATCAAGACACGCATTTTTTATTTACATTCCTCGATTGAGAATAATCTCACTTTCCATAGAAAGTTCATTGAAGGTCAACGAGCGATATGATTGACATGAACTCGAATTATTAATACAAAATAATTTGAACATCTCATATTTGTTTTGATCTGCGTATGTGACGTCAGCAGAGATGAGAAAATAACAAGTCTCAAATAACTATTTTCAAACTAATTGTGTGACACAAAATAAAAATCACATTTTTTCAAGTTGGTATTATTATGGGCAAGGCTAAGTTCACCTTAACCTATAATCAAGGTGAAACAAGTGACATCAGGCTAGACA
Source organism: Endomychus coccineus (assembly GCA_958510875.1). Taxonomy (NCBI): domain Eukaryota; kingdom Metazoa; phylum Arthropoda; class Insecta; order Coleoptera; family Endomychidae; genus Endomychus; species Endomychus coccineus. The sequence goes on along the minus strand of OY294067.1, from coordinate 183,804,505 downwards.
CACATTTCACGTGACAAACCTGGAGTGCACCGGAGTTATATCTACCACATTAAAAGCAATTGTTATCATGTCCCCCATAGCTGAGCAGTTGAGGTGCTGATTTTGGAATCTATTTCTCGGGTTCGAATCTGGTGTAGGACAAAATTCATTTCAGTAGGGTTGACTCAGATTATATATACTACATTAAAATCATTTGTTCTCAAGTCCTTCATAGCTGAGCGGTTAAGGCGCCGATTTTGGAATTTATTTCCCGGCTTCGAATCTGGTGTAGCAAAAAAATATTCATTCCAGTAGAAGTGACTCAGGTTATACACTACATTAAAATTAATTGTTTCAAGTTCTCCATAGCTGGACGGTTAAGCCACCTAGCTTTGGAAATTATTCATTCGGTTCGAATCTGGTGTGTAGAAAAAAAATTCATCTCAGTAGAATGTGAGTACACAGATGACTAGTTCACAGACTGCAGATTGAAAAAACATAGATTATCCAGACCAAAGTTGGGAGAATCAAAGATTACCAAACCATAGCCTACCTGTCCATCGATTAATGAACAATAGACCATAGTTCGGAGTACCATAGATTACCAAACCATAGACCATCGATTGGTTAACCATATACTTCTATGACTGCGTATGCGCGATTGTGGATGACCTTGTTATGGATGGCTTTCGGTAGAATGAACCTCAGATTTCCTAATGGGAATTTACATGCAAAAAAGGTCGATTTTGGTCTCGAACTGTAATAGTACATCTACTAATTATCTACCCCGAATTCCGGCGCATCTAATGCAGACAGATTTTCTGAAAAGGTGTCCATTGATTTGCGAAGTACTACTACATCTTCCTTAATGAGCTTAGGAAAACTAACGATTTCCTTCCAAACGGATGTGGCTAATAAACGTTCATTGTTGTAGCGTTTTTTCAAATTTCCAAATCCAATAGCATGAATATCGTTAGACAGTGATATACCTTTCACGATCGATAACGGTTCATCCGAAAGACAACCTACTGAAAATTGAAACTTTCCAATGTCTGATAATGCAGCATATTTGTGGACCAAATTTGTAAATAAATCAATAAAACTCAACCACATCCTTAATTGACCATCAAACTTTGGTAATGGAATTTTAGGCAACTTCCCGATAGATGAGGCTTGAGAAGTACGATCCAACGGAGCCCCTGATTAAGCAGTTTGATTCAGAGTATCGTCAAACAGATCGTGATGAATTGCCTCCACTCTAAAATAATCTCTGTCAACTTTCGTTCGAAGTTCTTTTTCCGCTAATCTTCAAAATCCTCTAGAGTTCTCATTAAACCAATCATTTTCGCGTGACAACTTTCAAAAGATTTGAATGCATTATCAATAGTGGCGTAACGCATTTTAAATAATGTATGTACGTTAGTATCACTTACTGCATCCACTGCAACCGCCAAAATATCATTAATTCTCTCAATCGCTGAGATCTGAACGCTTTGTTTGCGGCAATCTTTTGATCTAGATTGGCCATTCTCACAACCAAGGTCTGTACCTAAATAATGTAAACAATAGCAGATGTCAAGCGATAAGAGCACGATGCAACAACGTAAGCGGGTAAGTCGCGAGTCAAGATACTAGCGGTCAACGCAAGGACTCTGTTCAACAAGTAAGCGGCTGTTAGGTATTCGGTATCCACGCCTGAATCGTGAGAATTTGATTGAACAATGTGGATGCGCTATTTTGGCACTTAGGCTCAATGAAAGGGAAAATGTACCAGCACACTCTGATAAACGGTACGATAAACCATATGCCTATCATGAAACTATCGATAAATACTTGCGACAAATTTAAGTATTCTTTTTTTAAACCCAAATTGATCCGGCTCGAAGGACCAAATGTTAAATCACGCGATTAGTAAAGTATATTACATTTCCTAAAGTAGGTTTGTAACCCATCTAGGTCGCTAAACAAACCATTGATCATTTCGAACAGATCCACTATCAAGAGAAAAAGCCAACTTACCCAGAATAATTCTTGTCCAAATATGAAGGACCCTTCCTTGATATCACTTTCAATCATTCACCAACAGAAAAATCAATTTCTTCACTTCCAATTATGCGTTACAAGCACAAACTCAACAAACTAACAATATTACCTATTAAGTTATTCACGTGTGCACGTGTAGTGACCGACAGTTATCAAGTGTGTGTGTATCCGCCTCAGCTGAACTCGGTTAATTCATCTCACAAGGATGCACCGCGGTTCACGAGTATTTTGAATTCAAATAATATAACACTCGCCTAACGGAAGCCCATAAGCGAACAAAAGAAAAATTGAATAAGGTACGCGGAAGCACTATCTAACAGGAGTATTACCCAGTATATTTTTTCGATTGACTGTGTCATTTTTGGTCGGAGCAACTAAAAATTTATGTTTTCATATTTGAAATTCGCGCTTATGTTGCTCCACCAAATCAACTCCTGCAGAATGAGGATTCTTATCGTCGGTTTTTGCTTGTACGTAGTTTTCCCAATGAAGGCTGTTCACCGTTATTTCGAACGCTATCGGTTTTTGTCGACATACTTTACCGGAATGCCTGCAAATTCTATAACAGCTATGAATGCATACTATACACATTTCATTTATTGGAATAAGTTCAATTATTCGGGATTATTAGATGTGGTAGGGAGCCGGTATTAGAACTATATGAGTGAGCACCAAATGCACATTCGAAGTTGATGAATCATATAACTCCACACACAGTTCCGTTAACGTGCTGAATAAATTAAACTTTGAGCTTTGTTACAAGCTCAACGTAAACATAAACTTTCTCCTTGAATACTACAAGTGTACGTGTATATTTTCTAGACATGTTGCTATTTACACTGCCACACACATCGTTATTATTATCTCTATGATGAGTACATCCGATATGGATGTAATTTCCTTTATCGAATTCCGGACACTTATATTCTCAATTTATCACTTACACTCGAGCGAGCACTTATAAGACCTGAGCTTTTTGATTTCAATTGTCGTGAACGATAGTATGGGGGTTGATATTTCCCTCCAGAATATCCCAGTTTCATCGTAGTTCTGAAAACCGATGCTGTATGGAAGCTCATTATAGTTTTCTGAATATAATATTCCCTACAAGTCGCTTCATGATAATTGATCTAACGACTTTGAATATGAAATGAACTCTAGTTTCTCCTCACAACAAAACAAGACCAGTTCTTCAAAAATGAAAGAAGCCCTGAATACCAACCACTACATACGCACAACACGCACCCTCCATATTTTTTAGAAATCATATAGATAACTCAAATCGATGAAATCTTTTGGGAAGGTTCGGAAAGAGGGTCTTCAACGATTTTTTTCACCTACCTCAATTGTCTATGTTGTTTGTGTGTTCTGTGTCGTCTATGTCTTATGTGTTGTCTGTGTCGTATGTATCGTCCGTGTCTTCTATGTTGTCTTTTCGTCTATAATGTCTATGTTGTCTTTGTCGTCCGTCGCTCTGAAATTATGGTATGGTTTCCGGCGGAGGTAGACGAAACAAACCATAAATGTCGCTGTTAACGATATCTCTGGTTCATACATGAGCTACATGTTCCACATTTTGAACGTTGAACTCCAATTCTCCGCAAATAACCTGTGTCTACACCATACTTCCACATCACTCTTTTCACACAACCTGTATATAGTCATGAGCCCATCTATCTTTAGAAACAACCTGTATATACTCATCAGACCATTCATCCCTGAGATCTTTTATCAGCGGGGGAGACTCCGAAACCGCTTAACTTCAAGATCTCTCATCGGTGATCCAGTGAGTGTTATACACGGTGTTCCATAAGTGTTGCAATGAACTTTAGGTTCAATTCTTCAGGTTCAAATAAGAAAAAAACTTCATCAAAACGTTTGTTAGAAAACGATTCATTTCTCGAAAATAGGCAATTTTTTATTAATTTGTATAAAAAGACTTATTGAATTTAATAAAATCGGTAGATTATTGTCATCTCAATGAGATATCTTTTGGACCTATGACAGTTATTAAAACATTATTAAGTATATCTATGCGATTGCAACTGAAAATACAACTGCCATGATGAATAAAAAGTTCATAAATAAGCCACAATGGTTTCAGTTGAGAAAATTGCAATACTTCTCTTTAATGTATGCTTATCGATATACAGGATATCATTGAAGTAACAACTAACGACTCCCTCTAACCGTTGATTGGAAGAGTTGAGAAGATACGCAACGCTCGTGCATTTTAGCCGAACGAAAAGGTGACCGAGATCTAGATGGCGAGGAACGGTTGAGGTGACCGATAAACTCAGTCTGCTAGCGACTGCCGTGAGGTTCAGAGCTCGCGCTACGTTCCGTGCATTTTATGTTCACACGCTTATTACGCTTGACTATTGCCGTGGATAATTCCAATCAACGCTATTAAAGATTTACTGTGCCTTCATATCAGTTCTAATAATGACTCCGGTATCTAATAATAGTTGTGGTTATGTTTATTGTGACAATAATATTCGATCACGAAATGGCGTCACTTTTTTCAAATTTCCGGTGAACGATATTGAAAGAACATAAGAGTAGCAAAGGAATTGTGTAAACATTGGAATCTTCTTAATGGACATTGAGAAATTAATCTGTAAAAGGATTCGTGAGGAACACTTTCTACCGGAGTGCATCGATACTGATCGAAAACGCAAATTATTGTGCCGTACTGCGGTGCTTATAAAATATAATACCGGAGGTAAGTCAAGTTCTTATTCTCATCCCATTTGGACATCTTTGTCAGCGGCATAAATGACTAACGCTGGATCTGCAGTAGTTAGTTTTAGGACAGTCGTATTTTAAAATTATCAAATTTTCAGCTTATCCAATAAAAATAAACTAGTGTGATCAATAAAATTCAGGATTGTCTTGTATTTACTAAAGTTATTTTATCATTTCGAATAGATTATTAATAACATTGTTTATTTATGCCTGAAAAATTGGCAATGATAGCCTCTAATATGTATGTTGTAGGATTTCAAATATACCGCTCAATGGTTTGCGTAGTTAAATGGGTATGGTTCTCCGTTCCAACCAACCCCAACATTTTGGTCTGGTTCCAAAAGTACGAAAATTCATAAACTGGGTTACCTTTCATAATGTACTATTTGACACGTTGCAATAATCATACGCCTACTCAATTAATTGAAGAATATTATCAGATGCATGATTAAAATAAATATAATAAGTAAGTATATCGAAATTGAAAAAATTATAGCTAACTTGAGGACTTCGACTGCTCCAGGCAAGAATGGTATTCATATGGAAATTTTGAAACTTCTGAAATCTTACATGAGTAAACCGTTAGAACATATGATATATACAATTTTTTAAACCTCTATCATTCCAACACAATTTCAAGAGAGTATCATAGTGACTATCTTTAAAACGGGAAACAGAGAAAGCGTTGGAAACTACCGTCCAATATCATTAATGAACAATATATCGAAAATAAGGGAAAATGTTTGAACAGTAGAATCAATGCATTCCTACAAAAAAATTCGATTCTATTACATAATCAGTTTGGCTTCCGTGCAGGGATAAGTGCATCAGACTCTGTACAGACGTTTACCTCGCACATATTAGATAATTTCAATGTTGATAAAAAAACCATAGTCATTTTTGTTGACCTTCAAATAGCATTCGACACAGTAATGCATGCAAAATTATTGAAAAAGTTGGAACACATAGGCATTCGCGGTTGTGTGCTTCAACTAATAGGCAACTACTCAGCAGAAAGGCATCAACAAGTCAGAATAGGTAGCACCCTAAGCTCTAGACAAATAATTAAAACCGGCATAACTCAAGGGACGATATTAAGGCCAACACTCTTCCTTATATTCATCAATAATTTTCTTTTACTTAGAAACTACACAATATTGTCTTATGCAGACGATATAGTTGTAATATGTGAGAGCGCAACCTGGAACGAGGCTTGGGATAGAATACAATCAGCTATGAATGATATAAAAAATTTGTTGGATGCAAACAATTTGAAATTGAACAATTCCAAAACTAAATTTATAGCATTTTCGCCAACGAAAGCAGGACAGCCACCCATCTTGGAACCCTTAAAAATAGAAAACTCCACAGATGTAATTGATCAATCAGATTCTATAAAGTGTTTGAGAATATTTTTTGACAAATATCTTAAATGGGCAAACCATATCGATTTTCTATCAAAAAAAGCAAAAAAACTCATATATAGATTTTATTCCCTCAGGAGCATACTAAATAGGAAAAATTTATTGACTATTTATAACAGTCTGGTTGTATCAATTTTGTCTGTCTTACGGTGTGAATGTTTGGGGCTCTGCATATAATTACTCCTTGGAACCATTACAAATTATACAAAATTATGTGATTGCAATAATTTTTTCGATCCCCGCAAGGACAAGCATTAAACCTATATTTATACAAGAATCATTACTAAATATCAACAGTCTATATATGTTCTCAGTAATCCAGTCAATACATAAACAAAATATTACTGCAAGACTGAATCTTCCCTACACAACTAGAGCCATACAGAATAAAGAATACAAATACCAAAAATTTAATGAAACTGTTTATCAGAAAAGAAAAGACTTCATTGGTATAAGATTGTACAATTCACTACCTGTCAAATTGAAGAGCGCTACTAAAACACAATTTTAAATTCAAACTAAATTATACATTATACAAAATTACAATTTATTAAGCTCATTACTTAAATAAAACCCGACATCATTCCACCATATTTATGAATTTGCATATTTTGTATTCTATATTTTATCTTTTATCTTTCAACCTAAATTTTTGTTTTCTTACATAATAAGTACTACGATTGGAAACAAGACATATATGAAAAGTTTTAGTACAGAATGGAATGTTGGCACAGCACGAGATTTTCTCAAGTGCCACAGATACATGTAAAATTATAAATGTAATTTGAAAATAATTTGAAATAAACTTGAAACTTGAAACTTGAAATATATATGATAGATTATTGAAATATCGACTGTACCTTCATCACATTTTCGCGATATCGTTTATCCAAAATTTATTCGAATCTTGATTTAAAAAATGTTCACAGTTTTTTATGATTATTCCTAAAATTGATAATCGTTCTTATGGGGGAACCACATCCTTTTGTTACCCCAACAAACCTACCAACGGAACCAAGTCCCAAAACATACGCTAAAAAGAAAGCACAGCAAATCAGTACCACGTCCATTGCTTCTACAAACTCAGAGGATGTAATCATCGATTTAGTGATAGATTCTCCAACTACAGGACGTACTTTTCAAAAATCCGCATCTAGCAGTACTCTCAGCAGTAAAGTGAGCGAACGTTTGTTAGCAATGCCTTCCAAAACAGAAGCATTGCTACAAAGAAAGACTATGGCATTAACGATTCAGATAACAAAGTTGAAATATAAATTGGAAGCTAGGTATTCGCAAACATATAGACTGAAACAAAAGCGTAAGTCTCTCACAAATAGGACAATCATGAATAATTCACTGAGGTTTGAGAGTAATGCTACAAGAACGTTCGTTGATAGGCAAGTTTTCCATGGCCAAAATTCAAAATGGTTATTAGATGAGAAACAATTAGCTCTTTCCTTGTATTATAAATCTCGTAGTGCATATAAATATATGGCGAATAACTTGAAACTATCTCTCCCATCTGTTCGAGTGATCCAAACGTGGTTAAAAGTGTTCAATTTGGAAACTTTATTGAAAACAACACTTATTAATATACTTTCTTTGAAAGCAAAATGATCGTGAGCAGATGTGTGTTGTGATGTGTGATGGGATTGTTTTGAAAAAACAATTGGAATACAATAGATCTGAAGACAACGTGGAAGATCACCAGGATCTTGTGATATTACACCGGGAGGAAAAATTAGCAGACACAGCTCTCGTATTTTTCATTCGTGGTCTTCTCCATAATTGTAAGATACCCCTGTGTTACTACACTCCTTCCGGTCCCGTGAGAAGTGTTCCATTGCAGCACATCATCATCGATGTGATAAGGGCATTAAGGAATATGTCATTCAATCCCCAGGTACTAGTCTGTGATCAGGGATCGAATAATAGAAGTGCGTTAACTTTGTTTGGGGCTACAAAAGATAATCATGTTCTCGATGTGGATAGTCAAAAAGTATCCACATGTTTTGATGCACCTCATTTAATGAAAAGCTCACGTAATAATTTCATGAATCCAAAATTGACATTTATTGTTAACAAATAGCGCGTTTCTTGGTCTGACATTGTCAAAATCAACACTCTTGATCAAATCAGTTCAACTTCCAGAGCAATGATCAAAATTATGGAGATTCATATTTATCCCACAAATTTTCAAAAAATGAGAGTCAAATTAGCAACACAAATTTTTTCACATACTGTTGCTGCAACAATGATCACTGCAGATAAAACAATACAGGTGAATAGTTCCACAATACTAGACACTGCAGATTTTATTGAAAATATTAATCATATATTTGATGCTTCAAATAGTAGAGTGTTGAAAGATCAGAATCCCCATAAGAGAGCCTTATCTATTTATCAAGATCTAACTGGGAAAGTTTTGACTAATGAGTTATTATATTTCCAAAATGTAGAAGTTTTCGAACGCGAGAAACGGAGAAATGATATCTACTGCCTAAACGGCTTTTTATGGACTATTAAAGCAATTCTATTATTATGGTCCTCTTTGGAAGAGAAGAGAATAAATTATTTATTGACGTTTTTTTCGACTCAAGACCCCTCGGAAAATTTTTTTCCTGTGATCAGAACACGGGGAGGTTATAACCCCACACCTACTGTACGACAATGCTGCTTTGAAATTCAACACAACATGAACATGAGACTTCAAATGGCTGCAAACGCAGGAGATTGTGAGGTGGACGAAAGCGACAGGAATCAGATTCCTGTGATTTCGGTGGAGAAAAGGAAACAACGCCAATGACAATGATGTACCACAAAATGAATTTGAGAGTGACTGGTGTTCAGATGAATGCATAGGTGATGCAGAGCCTTCAAATATTACTCTGGACACATGTTCCAATGTTTATGTTGCTGGCTATCTAGTAAATAACATTCTGAGAAAAACAAAATGTGAACATTGAGAAATGAAACTGCTCAAAAACAGTTGTGAAATACTTCAAGGAAATGAACTTCTTCTCTTGAATAAAGATTACTCATGTTCAGCAAGTGTGAAATTTCTGAAACGACCAACGGAAGAGTTTTGTAACATTGTAACTTTTTTATTTTCAAGATTTAATGCTCTCTTCGATATATATAAATGAGGACCAAATGTTGCAAAAAATATATAAAAAACTCCATTTTAAACTCGCTAAACGTTCATCACGGTTGGTTTCCAGACAATGATAGTTCAGAATGTGTAAAACATAGAATAAACATTGTGAAGTTATTTATAAAAATGGAAATTTTTCGCAACTTAAAATGGAAATCGCAACGGCTCACTGGAAAAAATGGAAAAGTTCTTCTAGCTGCTTCCCTAAACCTAATCGGGAAGTACGAATTCTTCCTTAAAATCTTGTTTCTTTGTGCTATTGCTATTTATTTGTTTATCACGTTTGAATCTTTTAAAATATCCTGGGCGGGTACAATCGTATTAAATTATCATTCTATGAATTTTAATAAAACCAAATGTTTGATTTTTTCCATAGCACTGTTTAGATAATGAGATGCAATTTTATAAATTGCGTTTCTATGTGCTATATATGCATTATTTTATATGCAAATACTGTTTCGACGTACCACTACATGTACCATCAGAATCCAAACATTTATATTTAATTGCTTATCTTGTTTGAATCTTGTAAAATATCCTGGGCGGGTACAATCGTATTAAATTATCATTCTATGAATTTTAATAAAATCAAATGTTTGATTTTTTCCATAGCACTGCTTAGATAATGAGATACAATTTCATAAATTTTGTTTCTATGTGCTATACATGCATTATTTTATATGCAAATACTGCTTCGACGTACCACTACATGTATCACCAGAATCCAAACATTTATATTTATTTGTTTATCTTGTTTGAATCTTGTAAAATACCCTGGGCGGGTACAATCGTATTAAATTATCATTCTATGAATTTTAATAAAACCAAATGTTCGATTTTTTCCATAGCACTGTTTAGATAATGAGATGCAATTTTATAAATGTTGTTTCTATGTGCTATATATGCATTATTTTATATGCAAATACTGTTTCGACGTACCACCAGAATCCAAACATTTATATTTATTCGCTTATCTCGTTTGAATCTTGTAAAATATCCTGGGCGGGTACAACCGGATTAAATTATTATTCTATGAATTTTAATAAGATCAAATGTCAAGTCAGTCGTTTTTAACACTTTAACGCTTAAACATCATGCAACCTAGTTCTGTCCACGGCCGCGCGTAAATGAAAGAGGCGCACCAAACAGTCTACTACTTTACGAGTTTATGGGCGGAGGGAAGAAGGTACGGTACGTTACGATAGTTTCCATTAGGTTGCGTATCTTCTCAACTCTTTCAATCAACGCTCTAACTTAAATACATGCATCAATGCTGCGACGCATTGATTGTCGTACATGTTCGAAAATGGTTCGAACTCAGATGTCTAGCGACAACATCAAATAGCAATACAATGAAAATCTCCGCCATAGTACTAGTTGTGTCCTACAATACAAATTATAACAATATAAAAAGCAGCTATCATTTCATTCTCTCAAGGTCATCAAAGTTTATGGGTTAACAAATACGTCATAAACCAACCACAAGAATTATAGTTCTATTGATTGGGGACACACACAATCAAATCAATTCAATTTTTTAGATTTAAAATTGGATCAATTACTCTACGATGATAATAATAATAATTATCCACAAATATAGTATGATACACTTCAATGCTGGGTAACCATTATCAAATAAACATGGGTCTATCAACTCCTTATTATAAGCGAACGTACAACTTCATTCATTACACAAGTTGGTCAACAATTTCAACCCACAATCGAAATGCTTTGGTAATGGTTTGCTCCAAACTTACCAAAAAATCATGAGAAACAAAATCATGGACTACGCGGTCAGGAAGACGTTTCATAAACTTGTATCATCAATTCTTCATCGGTATGTATAATTTTTATTTAGAAATTTCGACAAATTTTCACCTACAATCTCTCTCATATTCACACAATACTAGAGGTCTGGTGCTCCCTCTGAAGGGGGAAGTGTTACGTTTCCGTTTTTACCAAATTCAATTATTACCAATCTACATTTTTCCTCGATGACCTTGAGGAAACGAATTGATGCCGGCTTTCCATCTTATTGTAGTTTCGTTTGTAGTACAGAACCACTACTATGGCGAAGATTTGGTTTGCTTTTGAAAATGGTCGCTAGGCATCAGTGCTTCAACGTGTGGTCGGGTGTATGGAATTATTCTGCTCTCGACTCAAGTAAATGGTTGAATGTGAAAATAAAAATGAAATTGAGTATTCTATATAAAAAGGCTTTAGCAATATTCTTCTGACTTATTTTTATCAGAAAAACATTGAATATGGGATAGTATATTCATGAATGTATATTACTATTCTCGAATTATTTCTCATGGAGAATAATCATCATTGAATGAGTAAAAAATTACTTCATTCTTGAGATATAACTCTTTAATTTATCTGATAAAACCTGATAATAATCTGGCCTAATCTATTCAATCTAAAAAAAGAGAGGACAGAGAGAGCAAAAATATCATCGGTCTATTTCAATTGGTTGAGATTTTTATCTATAAAATATGGAAACTATGTTTCTTACTGTAAGAACGAATATTTGAATATTTTTTTCTTTTGATCAATATCGTTAGTCACTGTTAGTGATTGGCTGATTTTTGAACATCCAATAAGTAGTAATGGGTAGTAGCTCATTGAGTATTAGTTATTCGAAGAGTTTTATTTGTTATACTGGTAAGTAGTTGAAGATGATGTTCAATTAAGCATTCTTATCCAAATTTAATACCTCTGTCTCTGTATTGGAAATAAATAATTGTAATTATAAGAAGGTAGGTAATGTTCCACGTATGTGCAACAGTGATTATAGGAGGACACATTGCACTGTATTATGTAACTAGTGTTGGAGATTGGTTAAATTATATGCATGTTTATTCATCATCATAACATCAAAGAAACCCAAGAGTCATTCCTTCTCATCCCTAACTTGACAACGTATGTCAACTGTAAAAACATTGAATCGTGATTGTTAAGATGCGACAGCAGTTGATCGCACCTTAAAGTGATTGGATGCGAAATGTTTTATGCGACAGCATTGATCGCACTTTGAAATTGTTGAATATTCTTCCACTTGTAATGAAACACGACTTGTTTAGTTTTGCTTGTATTTGGTAAAAAATCACGGTGAAATATATAAGCAAGTTACAAACTCAAGAGTTGGAAAAATACTACAAATTACAGCCTGATAGAAATTCTAAACTAAACAGTTATCCCTACTACACTCCTCATGGGGTTGTTTGTCATTCGGTATAATATTTAGAGGTAGAAGTTCATTCTATGTCTTATTGGAAAATTCCGCTTAATCGTTTATTGCTATGCAACCTTTCTGCGAATTCTTACTTTGTGTTAACGACAGGAAAGTCCAGTATCACTTTGTTCCAAAATACCTATTATAAACGGATTAAGCTCATTTCGGTTCACTTAAATAATTACGATACCTAATATAATACAGGAATATTTACAATTGAGTTTTATGGATCTTTCAAAGGATGTCTTTGGTTTGGAACAAACATACTCCCCCCCTTGAAAGATCTGTGGGTGTACTACCCATGAGCTGGTAGTGCAATGGAGTTCCACGAAGGTCAATAGGACATGGATATACATTCACATGGACATTATATCATAATACAAATATATACATTTACATAGAATAATATGTTACAAATACAATATATACAGATCAATAATACGAGTATGTTTCAGATACATTGTAGTTCATTTGTTGCAGTCGACCGGGTTTACTTAAACATTATCATCGATGGGTAACAAACTCACACGGGACACTGCACGTTTTATAAAGCTGTTGGAGGTTTTTATTGAAATCACTCTAGTGTTGTTGTCCTTTCCTAGATGTAATTCCGTTACTCTACCCGTCAGCCATCGTAATGGTGGTAGATGGTCTTCTTTGATTATGACCATGTTTCCCACTTGAACTTCCATGGCATTTTCCGGTTGAGTCTTCCATTTACTTCGCCGCTGCAAGGAAGAAATATATTCCTTGCTCCACCGCTTCCAAAAGTAATGACGCAGTTGTTCAATGTTCTGCCATCGGGACAACCTATTTTGCTGTATGTGGGTGATGTCAGGATGTGGGGAAGATAGTAGCGAGTCACCAATTAAAAAATGTCCAGGAGAGAGATAAAGGAGGTCATGTGGGTCATTGGACAAGGGTGTGATGGGTCGGGAATTTAATATTGCTTCAATTTGTGTTAATATAGTAGTAAATGCTTCAAACGTTAAATTGGCGTTTCCTATTATCCGTTTTAAATGATGTTTTATGAATTTTTTGATAATTGAGCAAGTACTGAATTCAAAACGTGGTGAAGACATTATTTTTAGTTTGAAAGTATAATTGTGATTACTCACGATCAGTTTGGTTTGTTTAAATTGACACCATTGAGTGTTAAGATCTATGGGAATAGATTCATCCCATCCGATCTCTAGTTGCCATAGGGTTTGTAATATCAACTTTGCTAGCATATTAGTTGCACCTATCAGACATAGGGGATCGAAGATTTGAGAAATTTCGGATAGCATCGAACGTTTTGTGAAGCGATTTGTTTTTTCCAATTGTACTTTATAATGCAGTGAGTCAGACAAATTATTCCAAAGAACGCCTAATGTTTTTGACTCTGTTATGTTTTCCGTAAGTAATGATTGCACGATGTCTACCGGTTGTACTTCGATTGGCTCGTGATTTGTATTTGATACCCATTTCCTTAAGTCAAATCCTGCCGTTGCTAGTAAATCAGTCACATTAGTTTTGATTTGAATGAGTTCTGCTACTGTTTCAGCCCCAGTTAAAAGGTCGTCAACGTAAAAGTCATTAGTGATACTATTATTTGTAATCTTTGAATTAGTGTGATGATTATCTGCAGCTAGCTGCTTTAAAGATTTTATAGCTAGATATGGTGCACTTCCGGTGCCATATGTCACTGTATTGAGACTGTAAACTTTTACAGGTTGAGTAGCGTCCGAGCGCCAAAATATTTTCTGGTACTCGAGTTGATCGGGCTCAATTAATATCTGCCTATACATTTTTGCGATGTCCGCTTTAATCACGAATGAATGCTATCTAAAGCGTACTAAAATGCTGAATAAATCATTTTGAAGCGCGGGTCCTATCATTTGAACATCGTTTAATGATAGACCGGACGTAGTTTTGGTGGAACCGTCAAAAACCACCCTTAACTTGGTAATTGAACTGTCCTGTTTAAAAACTGCATGATGAGGAAGGTAAAATGACTGTCTTGGTCAGTTACATTCGTCATGTGGCCTAACGCTTCATATTCGGACATGAAATCACCATATTGTTGTTTTAATGCCAAATTTTTATCGAGCTTCCGTTCCAAAGCATAAAACCGTTTCAATGCATTTGTATATGAGTTGCCTAAAGCTTGCACATTTGATTTGAAGGGAATGCTTACAATAAACTGACCATTATTGTGACGCCTTGTGGTTTGTGAAAAATGATTTTCGCACATTTTCTCTTCACGTGATAAGTTTGATCTGCCTTCTTGATAATTTTCAAGTTCCCAAAATTTGGATATTTGATTGTGAATTTTGTCATTTATACTCAAATTGCATTGAATATGATATCTAGGAAAAACATGACTACCTGAGACTATCCAGCCCAATCTTGTTTTATGTAATATTAAATTTGATACGGAAATCTTAATTTGACCTATGCATAACAAATCCCAAAATAGATTTGCGCCTATCAATAAATCTATATTAGCGGGCTTATGAAATGTCGGATCTGCTAGCTGTATGTTTGTGGGAATATGTATATGTGAAATATCAATTGGTTCACTGGGTAGGTGTGCTGTAATTTTAGGCAAGACCAAACATTGCAATTCAACTTGAAAATCGTTTGTATTTGATTTCAAGTTTAAAGAAGTGCTAGAAGTAATGTTTGATTTAGATTGGTTAATTCCTATCACCGGAATAAATGTTTTGTTTTGTTCTAACTTTAAGCGACTACATGTTTCAGCAGATATAAAGTTTGATTGCGAGCCTGAATCAAGTAGAACTCGACATTGATGTTTCTGACTTGTGATATCAAAAATTGAAACCATTGCGGTTGATAACAATGTTTGTGCTTGCATTGCATGTGCACAATGGGTCACGGTAGGGGAGCTACCTTGCTGTGACGTTGATGCTTGATTGATTAGTATTGGTGTGATTAAGTTTCCATTGTGCAACAATGTATGATGTTTTTTATGACATATCTTGCATGAATACCTTGATTTGCAACTTTGCACATCATGACCCTGGTATAAACAATTCTGACATAACTTACGAATTTTTGATTGTGTTATCCGCGACTCTATGGTCAACGATATAAATTTTTGGCATGTAAAAATGGAATGCGGTTTTTCTGCATCTTTGCAGAATGAACAAACCTTTTGTTGTGCAACGAGATAATTGATATTGGGTTTCGAATTACCGAGCAACTTGGTCTTGTCACGACCAGTATTTGATAGGTTATGATTTAGAGACTTATTATTGAACAATTTATCTAATAGTTTTGCTCTATTTGCTAAAAATGTTGTAAGACATTCAATGGTGGGAGCTTTTTGTTCAACGATGTGGCGTTCCCATTCGCGCTTTGTGCTATAGTCTAGCTTTTGACAAACTAAATGAATTAGCAGCCTGTTTGCTAAATTGTTTGGGTCATCTATAGTTTTAATCGCCTCTAATTGATTTGAAATATCATCCGATAGTTGACGTAATAACGCTGATGATTCTTTGGCTACAGGTGGTAATTCAAACAGGCATTTTATATGTTTTATGATAATGCTTTCTTCAAATCTCTCTATTAATTTATTCCAAGCAATTGGATAATTAGCATCTGAGATAGATATTGCTTGAATAACTCGAGCAGCATCTCCACTCAAAGCTGCTTTCAGGTATTGAAATTTATCGATATTAGAAATATTAGTATTTGAATGTATTAACGAAAAGAATGAATCATGAAAATTTAACCATTCATTAAAACGTCCATCAAAGCCGGGAATTTTAATTTCAGGTAACTTCACACGTTGTTGATATGGTGGAGATCCAGGAACAATATTACTTTGAATGTTTGTAAGTAAACGCTTTCCGATTCCAAGATTCTGATAATAATGAGTTTCAAAAGCTTCGCGTTGACTTAATGCCTCATCTTCGTCATCGTTTAATTCTTCAATATCATTTTGAATTTCATTGAATTGACTATAAATTATTTCGATATCATTGTAGCGTATTTGTAACTCCTCAGACATGTGATCGGGTTCAAACTTATTTAGAAAATTTCTGAAAGAAGTTAATTTTGCTTTCAAAGTACCCCGTTTCTTTATTAATGATTTTAATCTGTTAGCATTTTCATTTGAATCAGGCATGTTGATATTGACTTTATTAACACAAACGAAACAATACCAAATGGGAATATTAGGGATACTTATACAGGAAGGACTCACCCACGCTATTTCTTCCTTTGATGATGTGTATGCGATGCTAAGCCCTGACTTCGTATTAGCGGCTTATCTTGGATTGTTGATGTACCTATATATGCATTATAGGCAAATGATGTGATGTTGTTCCATTAGCACTTACACTGAACTAGGTTGATGCTTCCGACAGTTTAAGTGAATGGATGTGTTGAATTGTAAAAAACCAAAAGGCACTGGAATTTTTACAATCCGGTTCGAAGGACCAAAATGTTAAGATGCGACAGCAGTTGATCGCACCTTAAAGTGATTGGATGCGAAATGTTTTATGCGACAGCATTGATCGCACTTTGAAATTGTTGAATATTCTTCCACTTGTGATGAAACACGACTTGTTTAGTTTTGCTTGTATTTGGTAAAAAATCACGGTGAAATATATAAGCAAGTTACAAACTCAAGAGTTGGAAAAATACTACAAATTACAGCCTGATAGAAATTCTAAACTAAACAGTTATCCCTACTACACTCCTCATGGGGTTGTTTGTCATTCGGTATAATATTTAGAGGTAGAAGTTCATTCTATGTCTTATTGGAAAATTCCGCTTAATCGTTTATTGCTATGCAACCTTTCTGCGAATTCTTACTTTGTGTTTACGACAGGAAAGTCCAGTATCACTTTGTTCCAAAATACCTATTATAAACGGATTAAGCTCATTTCGGTTCACTTAAATAATTACGATACCTAATATAATACAGGAATATTTACAATTGAGTTTTATGGATCTTTCAAAGGATGTCTTTGGTTTGGAACAAACAGTGATCACCCTGATCTTATTCATTTACGCTCTCTTAGCAGATTAGGCGTCGGGTAATCCCTCTCATACAGCCTGTAGCGATGTATCTCACACAAGATAATGAAGGAGTGACAAAATATCTATAAAATACTCTGAAAACCTTCGAAAATCTACGAGCATTTTCCAAGCGAAGATCCACGCTATAGGAAATTGTGTCCAGTACAATATAGGAAGGGACCTCCGTATGCAGGGAATAGTCATCATGTCATATAGTTAAGCAGCCATCAACGTGCTGAGAGCTCACGTAATCAGATCCGGGATGGTCCGGAAATGTAGAGAAAAAACTGAATGAACTAGACAAGAGCGATGGCTCTCGTGTGTCACGGGACAGACCGGGGTGGAGGGTAAGAAAAAAGCAGACGATCTCGCAAAAAAGGGATCGAAACACCATTCGTGGGACCTGAGCCCGCGCTCATTCTGCGGAATAGGCGCCAGCACAATACTGGAAGAATATAAAAAAGGAACAGGCAACAGAAGATCCCACAACTGGATAGGTTTACAAGGACTGAGGCAAGCAGAGATATTTCTGGGAGGAAAAATTCAAATTGAAATTCTAACAGGACACTGCTAGTTGAAAGGACACTTTGAAAGACTCTGATTGGTGGAAGAAGTAGAGTGCAGGTTTTACGAGGAGAAAGATGAAACTTCCATCCACATCCTGGTAAAATCCACTTCGTTGCAAAATCCAAATGCACGATACCTTGGGGCAGACCAAATAGAAGAATGAAACTTACGTAACGCGAAGCCATCCGACATACTGAACTTCCTTGAAGCCACAGGGCTGGAAGAACTGATATAGCCGCTGAGATGTCCTGATGGGCGTACCAGCATATGAGGACATAATAGATCTCTCAGGTTACAGTGAGCAAGTATCCCGAACACAATACAATACAATCATAGTCTTTCAGATGTTCTATTCAAATGTATTATCAGATTACAAAACTTACTTGAGAACATTTCTTGTCAGTGGGTGTTAATTTCTTTCTGATATACTTTTATATCTCAAATAATGAATAATACTGCCATGTCAACATTGATGTTCATTCTTCTGCGTCACGAGTTCATTTACCGTGTGAATTCTGAATTGCAAGATTCAATCAATAAAGTCTTCATAGGCGATCGACAGAGATAAAAAAAAGGATTATTCTTACTCTCTTCTCGCATCGATCTGGATGATATAAGTTCGATTTTTTCATCCACATTTACTGGAAAATTGATGAAATAACAGAACTGATTTTCAAATTATTCATCATTATGTTTCATTTCATCTGTCAATTTGTTCCAAGAGATACGCCACACCTCTCGCACTCAAACGAACGTTCATTTGAAAACATTCAGCTTTACCAAAAAATGGGCGCGTGCCAATATTGCTGCCACATAAGGCTTGTCTTCTATCTTGGACGGTACATGTCTTCTATCTTGGACGGTACAGAAGACTTAGGAGAGGCAGAAAGGAATGAAAAATTACCTAGTTGCGATTCTTCGACCTGCCATCTTTTTGTTTGAAATCACAAGTATATTTTTCCAACATGCATCTTGTTCCATAAAAGGTTCTTGTATCTCTGTTTTACATCTTGTTCTTGTCTTTTGAGTTCTTGAATTCCCGTTTTATTAAATTCATGATGTTTTGTAATGGTTTTATTCCTCTTAATATAGTTAATTCAGTCACATGTTTGTCTGAATAAATTTTTTTCGATAATGAGAAATAATTTAATTTAAATCTTTGCAATTCATATTTTCAACTATTAATCCCATTTCTGACAGCGATTGTACTTTGAATACTAGAATATTAGAATAGTTGATCAATATTTATATTTTGAAATAATCTGACACCAGATTTTACAAGACTATATCACTTCCCAAAACAACTACAGTAAAATATGTATAACGATAGTGAATCATAACATGCTTGTTGCAATATAAGAGGACTATGCGTACATAGTTTTTTTATATTAGTCCAAAACAAAACTAAAGATGACTTAGGAAATATGAGATCTTGAACCCTCAAATCCACGATCAACTGATAATAGTCGTTAGATTGGAACAACATCTCAAAATACCAATCGTTTCGGAAATAGTGTCTATGTTCTTCAAGAATTGAATACAATTAAACAAAACTAAAGATGACTTAGGAAATATGAGATCTTGAACCCTCAAATCCACGATCAACTGATAATAGTCGTTAGATTGGAACAACATCCCAAAATACCAATAGTGTCTATGTTCTTCAAGAATTGAATACAAGTAATTATCAGAATGGAAAGATGAGATGGTTATAGATAAGATGGAAGCATTTATATCCAGCCATCCTACGAGTTATGCTCAAATGAACGAGCTGTGTATATACTTCTCATAATAAGTGAAATTCGCTCAAGGATTCAACTAGATGAATTGATTGCTATTGAACGGATCAAAAGATGCAAATTAGATCTACTTCAAAGCGGTTTGCCAGCGCAAACGTGTGTTCGCATGGTGGCAGATCATAAATCGCCAGCGTGTTTCGCAGTCGGATGTGAATGATTTAGAGAAGCCTCGGTATCCGCCACTCGATTATGAGAACAACTTACAGAAACACAACAGCGAACGACGCAAACTAGCACAAAACATGACGGTATGGGTGATATATTGTAACCAGCATCGTGTAACTAGTTTAGATTCTTACTCCGTTAGGAAGATATTACTTATTCCCATATTGTTGAAACAACTAGAAACTACAAAAGTTATCAAGGCAGATTTGAGTTTGTATGCCAGCGCGTAGTGCAAGTGTTTATAAGATATGCAATTACTGCAATTAATTATTGTGATTGATTACTGTAACTCGTTTGACGAATTTATTCAAAGTTCTCAAAATATTCTGAATGTTCGCTGTTTACTGTTATCTTTGATGTCATTAAGGATCGTTTGTTCGAGACCCTTACTTCTAGGGCTTCTATAATTTGCAGCTGTAGCAAATATTTTCCATAGTTCGATGTTTGAGTTCATCGAAAAATTTATGATAAATGAATATATTACCAATTTTTCAATTCCACATTGGCTACCTCAACAACAGATAGCCTATCTAGATACAAACAACATGTAATTCCTCAAAAATACGTGTGAGAAGATAATCAAAAATGGGGTAGTCTTGGCAAGGCCTTCAAGGAACTGGTTCAATATGGGACTATGAATAAGAAATAATCATCCTTATCCACTAAAAATACTGTTAATTTACTAAGGACCTTTCAGTAACCAGGTAGCCATCATCTGTTTGAACAAACAGTTTCTAGTTTCATTTGATGTTATATCACTGTTCACAGAGAATGACTTCGAAATACTATAATCTTTGATACAAACTGTTCAGAACAGGCTTGATGCTTGAACTGAAACTGTATGTACTGGTTTCTGTAGCCGTATTTATTGTAGGAAAAGTCCTTCGCGCTACATAGTTAACTGATTTTGGAAATTCGATTTGTCATATTTTCAATATATGGAAGATATGCAGTGAATAAAGCAGGCGGAGGATTTTTGAATAGAAAATATGGCTACAGAAACCAGTGGAACCAGTTTCAGTTCAAACCTCAAGCCTGCTCTGAAGATGCCACCTATAATAACAAATTTGATTGAAATAAATTTACTGTGGAATTGGGTAGCAATAACCAGCTTCCCCTCTTCGACATTAATATTATCAAGACGAAAATGATAAGCATGTGTGTTAGTGTGACCTTTTTCCCGAGATTTGGTAATTCAATTAATATTATCAAAAATGTTCACCATTCCAAATTCGAGTTATACAGAAAACATTAGCAAACGAGCAGATATATTCCACCGGATTCATGTTCACAGATCAATTATAAAATAGCGCCATTCGATAGTTTTGTTCATAGATTATTGAACGTACTTTCGAGCCAGAAAAATCATTAAAACTTAGTTGAGAGATTCCAGCAAATAGCGAGGACAATGGTTACGATAAATCGTACTTGATGGAAGAGTTGATTTGAAATCAAAAACGGAAAATGGAATGCAATCATATAATAAAATTAGATCCATTAGGCTCAAATGATTGGATGAAATTCAGAACCTTCACTTATCATCTCTCGATAATCAATAAATTTCATAATTCGTCTTCTAAATTCACAATAACTAGGAGACATGTTTCAACTCATTATAGAGAACATTTTGCCCATATAAAGAAGGATAGTAGTAAAAATCAGCTTGAGCAGAACGTATCTTACAAACAGGTCACACCATTTCTGAAGGGAGTTTTTCTCTTCTAAAACATAGTGCGGACAATTATCTAGGTGATTTAGAACGGATGAAAATGTATAAGCGAAAAGCAATTTAATAAATTCAGTTTTATGTCCAGCTGAGAGAAACTACTCGTTTGCATCATTAATCCCAGATAGTATTCGAACAGGTGTATTCTGATTCCCAATTTAGTTAACTCTAACTGATGATGGTCACTTGGAAGCTGGAAGGTCTTTGACGGTAGTTAAGGACTCTTATAGTGTATCAATTTCTACATCTGAGAGAGACTTCAACATTCTTCTATCAGCTATTCCGTCTTTCGGAAGTTGGAGAATTGAGCTCAAATCATATCTCAGCTTTGGCTACAGTATTGTAAAGCAATTTGTCAGTATTAATTCTTGAAATTAAAATTGAATGCTACATTTTGTTGTTGTAAATTTGAGTTTAATTCATCTTCCGGAAGTCAAAATGTACGTAAGCGCCGAAACCATAAATATATATATTCCATCAATTTGCAACTTCCTCAGACTATCATTAGCAATAACGTCATGTTTCAAACAAGTTACTATAGTTCTGCATTTTCCAATAAGTCCTCAAAATCATTCAAGATCCAGGGTATGAGCAAAACGAGGTATGTGTTTGCCCTTTCTAAATTAGTCAGTAATTGCTTTCAGTATTTCGGCACTATTGTTGCTTCCGAAGGCTACTATTTCATCAGGACCAATTAGATGTTCTGCAAGAACTGACCCAGTAAATCGCCAACGTAATTAGCAGTGCGTGTCCCCATCAATAAGGACATGCCAGTTCCAGGAAGGATGGAACCTTGTACTCCATGTACTGTGATATCAAATTTTCCATCTATTTTGGAGTCAGTACAGATATCAGTCGCTGAAGAAGGATGAGGAACATCTTTTAAAACTATGAATGAGAAATAGTCACCCACTATGTACTGAAAATACTGTTGAATTACAACCTTTTGGCTACAACTGATAGAGTGAAGTTTATCTTCCAAAACTGTTCTCTTATACATCATACAATTCATCTATGTGAGCCTTGATGCTATTCCTTGATGGTGTATTGAATTGAGGCGACTGTTATTCCATTAGATTCCTGAATCATTCACCTTCAATAGAAGAGGATGGTGGATTATCATTTCAATTATAGCTTGAGTTAATGATATTGTTCAAACCACTAACTGTGGTAATATAGTTTTGGGTAGATTTAGGTACTCACTTCAAACTCTACCTTTATAGCTTTGCACATCAGCAAACACCTCCGTTATGCTACACAGATGAGTGGTTTTGCTGCCACTTGATCCAACTGTAGCTTTTTGTACACACGGAACTGACAAAGTATCATTGAACAAGTTCCTGCTTGGCTCTGGATCGAATGAATCTGTGAACTGGCAGAGAGGTACCTATTATTGATAGGCTCATTATATGTGGTATCTTGCCAACTCACTCCCTGAAAAGTTCTGTTGTAGTAATGATTATTATTCAGGCATCTCAAATTGTGTATGAGATAGGTTCAACTGCAATTAGTCAATTATATCGTCAATTCACTATCACATGCCTAGAGGTGAAGATGCTCAGCTGAAAACACGCAAAGCAAGACAAATTGAGTAATGAATTTTTGTAAAATTCTCAATTTTGGTTATATTGCACTGCTATTAGCAGCGCAAATTTTTGTTTGTTGATTTAGATGGACTGTAGGTTGATTACTGCTCATGTGGAAAAAGACGTATTACCAAACCATAGGCGATTGTTGGGGAGCTGATTGCTACAGGTTGACGTACGTTTCCGGAGCACTTCAGGTTCAATTGCTTATCAGTTAGTTTTTGAACGACACTCACCTATCATTCATTTATAGTTTACTTATCCATCTCTAACTTACACTTATCTCAACCGGTTCTCTAGCAAACTCGAATTTCCACTGCCTGGCCTGCGCGCGTTGTTTCCTTTCCAATCATTTTATATGCAGAATGAATGAAATAAATAAAGAACTATAGCGAAATTGGATTAAAGTACAATTTGTGCTAACAGTTATATTGCATAACAATTAGCACTTTTTATTAGATGCCAACTTTTTTTTTAAGCAACGGTTTAATATATTTTTTTTAATAATTAGAGATGAGGTACCTAGTAGATGGCTACCCACAAAACCCTCAAAAACGATAAATTTCAAACCGTTGAATAGCGAGATTCTTCAATATTAGTCTGTCCTCGTTGCTTTATCCTGTTACGAAGGATGAGCTTCCACTCCGCATATGTGTATGAGGCATGATACATACATGACACGGTGCAAAGAAGTAGACTAGCATCAATATCATATGTGTAGCGGAAGAAACATACTCCAATACAGGATGTGTGAGATAGGAACGTGATAACAATATACAATATTCACCCAATCATTCAGGTAGCCAAAGACGGAATAAATGTAATGTGTGGCCCTCATTACATTACGTGATTGAAGACTATTGATTGATTATTTCAATTTTGTTACTGATTTCGTCCAATAAATTGATAGATATATAGTCAGTTTTCTAATATTTTAGCTCCCTTTTTTTCTTAAATCGATAGTAAACACACAGTATTATGAATTGGGTGAATAATATGATTACATAGTATTAAATAGTATTAATATTAGGAAAATAACTAAATTATTCTGATAAAAATTACCCACTCTTTTGTTTTGTCATAATTTTCGCGCATAAATTATATATCCACATGATAATAATAACACTTGACATCCAGGTGTCCACTGTTCAGACCTATGAAGTGCTCATTATTTGAATAATTAATTACAAATTTGAAACCATGGTATAGCGGTTTGGGCCGGAAAATTCGTACCCTGATGATGAATATTTGATAATATCTACAAGACGGGTGAAAACTAAGTTATCAAAATTTAACATTCCCTGTAATATAGCATCAGGTGGATCATTTTTTGTACATCATATGTTTATTTTCAAATTTATAAAAAACTTAATTAGGCATCTTATTAATTTTAAAATCAAATAAACCTGTTCAAGTGGAGGTCTGCTATAGTTATAGACGTCAGAACGATATAAACGTATGAATTTGAATTTTTTTGAAGAAAGATTTAATTTTCTAATTGATTTCGAAATTAACTTATCTTATTCGATGGCAAAACCTGCCATAATTGTTGACGTAGGAGCTTTATGAAAGCTCAGGCATGTTTTGATCAAGTTTTCCTGAATATCTCATCCAAAAAAAAGATAAGGACTGAAAGTAAAAATTTATGCTCGATCCCAAATTGCTTCGCAAGTTTGAATCTTTCTCAACTTTGAACTTCTCTTCGAATTTACATCTAAATGAAAGAATTTCTAGTACAAAATTTGAAGCATTATTTGAACTGAAAGAAGGTATCTATTTCGAAATGAAATGAACCTTTTCAACTCGTTGTCAAAACTTCCCGCATTTGTGGGCGTGGAAGAATCACCAACGCTGTCATGCCTGTTGCTATCAAGTTGTTCATCTTGATGTGTTCATTCTACAAAACAATATTCACCCGTACATAGAACATATAGAGATGTATCAACAAAATTCACTTCTCTGACGTATTTTATCTCGCCATAATTTCAAAATCAGTTTCAAACAAGAAATTGAACTCTGCCATCTTTTATATAATGTTGAGGACAAAACCAATAATTATAATGAACCGAATCAAATCAAATATATCAGAATCAATAGGGATTAAAAAAGGTCTCAATAACTACTATAACCATATCCTGAATGATCAGTTAGACCTATACCAGTGTATTTCAGTGGTGAAGCTCACCTCACCTACTCAATGAAAACGAACGGGATGATACCACGATATACCTTTAATAATAATAATAATAATCTTTATTGGATATAATAATAATAATATATAATTATGATTACAAAGAAAGATAAATTCAACAATAAAGGTAAAAAAGACCACGTAAGTTCCATAGTTGGAACTTGTTTGTGGTACAGTAAAAAGTTATTATCATTCATTACTCATCAATAACATTATTTAAAAAAAGGATTTATATTTACCCATATATATACATATACTATATATATACACATCTACACATATATACATACACATTTACATTATACACTCATACATGAATATATCTATAATTTATAAATTATTTGAGTATATTATTACAATATTAATATAATAAAATTGAATACAATGAAGATTGTTATATGCTGAGTACAATTTGGAATCATTCATGTTTCATTATTTATTGTAATAAGTCTCTACATGTTATAACTTGTGTGGTGGTTGGGATCTATTCGTCTCACAACTCGTTATAATCTTTAAACACTGATTATATACAATTCTAGTTTCTTCTTTCAAACGATCACTATTGTCTCTTAACAACATATAGGAATTATATGTGTATCACTATAATAAATTTTTTCTACAAACGCTTAACAAAGTAGCCTTTGACGCTTTCAGATTTCAACGCAAAGTTGACGTTTTCCGTGAAATGTCATTTTGTGACAGCATTTGCGCTCTAAAGCGGAAATATTTCGAAAACGCTCGCTTCTCCAACGTATTTCTGCATGACGATTGATGATAGTGACAGTGAATTATCAAACACTCCTCCTGATGTAGCAGAAAGTGCAAAAATTGTTACTTTCAATCTCCTACCAGAGAAATCAAGGAAGAAATATGAATTACAATACGGTAAATTCATGACGTGGTGCCAGTCGAAGAAGGTGAATAAGTATTCAGAAAACGTATTACTGGCTTATTTTGGAGAAAAATCATTGATTTGTAAGTCATCAACTTTTTGGTCTACGTATTCGATGATACGGACATGCTTGAATGTTAAAAATAACATCGAAATCAATAAGTATCCTAAACTTATCGCATTTCTGAAGAAACAGTCTGTTGGATATAAAGCGAAAAAATCCAAAACATTCACCACTGAAGATATTCACAAATTTTTACAAGAAGCGCCCGATGAAGAATATCTACTAAAAAAGGTAAATTTTAATATTTCATGCTCTTAGTAGTTTGAGAAGCGGTTAGTATTTTTTTGAATTTAGTGCAATTTGGTTAGCATAGACATTTGGAATAGCTATTAATTGCAGTTTTTTTTATAGGTTATTCTAATTATGGGTATTGCTGGTGCCTGCAGGCGCGATGAGTTGGTCAAAATGGAGATTGGTGACATAGAAGATAAGGATTCTATTTTAATAGTCCGAATTCCCGATTCAAAAACGAGAATAAGCCGTGTTTTTACGATTGTTGGTCATAATGAAGAGAATTCAGTTGATTATGTTTCAATTTGTAAAAAATATATTGCACTCAGAAAACATTGTCTGAATAACAATACTGTCCAACGTCTATTTTTACGTTATGAAAAAGGTAGATGTATGAAACAAGTTGTGGGTATGAATACAATCGGCAAGACTCCCAGTGACATTGCTGAATATTTGAAATTGCCCGAGCATAATTTATATACTGGACACTGTCTCCGACGAACCTCTGCTACTTTATTGGTGAATGGTGGAGGTGACCTAATACAACTGAAAAAACATGGTGGATGGAAAAGTAACAATGTAGCAGAAGGCTACATAGATGATTCAATCAACAATAAGATTGAAACTACCAAGAGAATATTCTCAAGACCATCTACATCTCGTTCTGTAGATTTCCAATATTCGGGGGAATTAATGTTAGATAAATCTACTGATCGTCCATCAGGTTCAGGAATAATAATTAAAGAGTGTCACATTGTACATTCAATTTTAGTATAGTCAATGATAAATTAAATCAACATCAATCAGGAATTTATAAACTGTACTTGATGTACTTTTGTTGAATAAAGCATCTGGTGTTTTTTCTTTTTTTTTTTCTGAAAACTGCGTTTGTAGAAAAAATCTTGTGTGTATTTCGAGCACAAAGTGTCATTGTCGCTCTCCAAAGATTACCGCGCTTTGCTTTGCGTCGCGCGGTAACTCTCTTTGTCGAGCGACAATATATCACTTTGCGCTCTTAATACACAAATAGCTATTGCATCATTTCACTTCCATTTACACTTATTAACCAATTTGTGAGTTTCCGTTTTAAAACAAATTTATTGGTAATGGTCTTCAAATCAGTTGTTCTATATAGTTTTTGTTTGTTTTTTGAATTAATATTTTTCTTGCAAATATCATTTTTATATCAAGTAATGAAGCATCAGTGAATAAGGCCTTACTAGGATATCGAAAGTTTTTATTATAGATGATTTTTATTATCCTTTTTGTGTAGATTCTAGTTTCCTTAGATATGATTTGGAGACTCCGCCCCATGCAATAATGCCATAGCTCAAGTGACTTTCCACGAGTGCATAATAGAGTATTCTCAGTTCAGTGATGTTTAGAACCAATTTTAATTGTTTGAATTTATATATTATTTTCCTAATTTTTTTTGTAAAATTCTCAATGTGGAAATTCCATTTCAGATGTGAATCAATAAATATTCCTAAATATCTCACATATTCCGTTTTTTCTATTTTGAAATTTGTATTCTCTGTTTTTATAGTGATGTTTAATTCCGGTAAGTGACTGCGGTATGACGTAAACGGTAAGTAGGTGGTCGTTGTTTAATTTATAGTGAGAATTTTTTTGTCGAACCATTTTTTTATATATACTAACTCGTTTTCAACAATTTCTTTCAGTTCTTTCCATGTTTTTACAGAATAAAATTGGGCAGTATCATCTGCGAAAGCAATAATTTCAGCCAATAATTGTAAGTTAAACATGTCGTTTATGTAGAGAATGAACAGTGTAGGACCCAACACAGTACCTTGGGGTATACCATATGTTGTTTCTTCAGGAGTGCTGTATATATCATCAATTTTAACGGTTTGGTTGCTATTTGTGAGGTAAGATTTTAATAAATTGTTCGCTACTCCTCTAATTCCTATCTTTTCCAGAGTTCTCAAGAGTTCTTCATGGCAAATGGTGTCGAAAGCCTTTTGGAGATCAACAAATATGCATAGAGAAGGCAGTTTATCATATTTGGCGTTATATATGTTTTTTGTTAAGGCCGCTATGGCATGTTCAGTAGATTTGGCTTCTTGAAATCCGTACTGTTTAGATGATATTAATTTATGTTTTTTAATAAAGTGCTTTATTCTGTTGTTGATTATTTTTTCTAAAATTTTATTAAAGTTTGTAACTAGCGATATAGGCCGGTAATTCTTCATGAGTTGTGTTTCGCCTCCTTCATGTATGGGAATTATTACGGATTCTTTGAAAATTGGAAGGATAAATGCATGTTTCTAGAATCATGTTGAATATAAATACTAATGGGTTAATTATGTAGTGCAATGCAATCTGTAACGTTCGTTCGGTAATATTATCGATACCCGGTGTTGAATTTTTTTTCAGTTTTACAATAATGTCCCTAAGTTCATTTGAAGTTGTAGGTTTGAGAAATATGTTTTTATTGTTGATTTTTTCAGGAAACGTTTGAGTAGGTTTTTCAATTTTTTTTGCTAATGATACTCCCACGTTTTTAAAGTAAGAGTTGAACGTGTTCGCAATCTCGATTTTATCTATTACAATTTCATTATTTTCATTCAATATTTCTTTCACGACTGGTTTAACTTTTTTTTTGTTGGTGATCATCGTGACTGTCTCCCAAAATTTTTTATTAGCGTATTTATTAGAGTCTATAATCTTTCTATAATAGTTAATTTTCGCAGCCTTGACAATCTCATTCAGTTTGTTTCTATAGATTTTATAGTTCTTTTGTTTTTTCTTCGTCCTGCCTTGTTCTTAATAGATCTTGGTACATTTTATTTCTAGTACTTATGGACTTAATAATAGAACTTGTTATCCATTCTTTCCGAGGAATATTTGATTGTTTCACTTTGAATATTTTAGTAGCACAATCAATAGCTTTATTAAAAATTTCGTAAAATTCTATAGTTGCTTTATCCGGATCATTCATATTGTATATTGTTTCCCATTTCTCCAGTTCTAGGATTGTCTTAAGTTTATTCCAGTCTATGGATTTCCTATAAGCTTTTGTATTAGTAACTGTTTTTTGACCGGGACTAATTTTTATTTGTGCCGCAATGATGTAATGATCCGTGATACAGCATTTTATTATCGCAGTATTAACCTCCTCCGTGTTTAAAACATTATTCTTTGTTTTAATAAATATGTGATCTAAGCAAGTGGAACAGTATTCGGTCTCTCTAGTTGGTTTATTTATCAAAGAATTCCAGCCAAATTCGGCGAGTGTATTTAGATATTCATTAAAAATTTCTGATTCATTAAGGATGTCAATATTAATATCACCAATCAAAAAATTGAAATCATAATTGTTGGTTTCTTGTCTCGAATACTCATGTAAGACCCTATTGAATATTTCTGGACATTGTGATGGACTTCTATATATTGTATTCACACCTATTTTTTTATTTTCTTTGTTTATCTCAATGTTCAATATACTATAAATATTATCTCCTTCTTCTATTTTGACTATTTTAAATTTATGTCTTAGTTCATTTTTTACATATACAACTAATCCATCATTTTGATTTTTTTGACCATTATTATAAATTATGTCAAAATTATCCAATTTAAAAAAATCCAGATCTTCTATATGCCATGTTTCTGTCAACACTATACAATCTATATAATTAAAAATTTCCTGTACATAAATTACAAATTCAGTGAAATTCTTGTTGATGCTCCTTATGTTATTATGTAATATCAGAAATGAATTAGGGTAGTTTATTTTATCAATTTCGCAATCTTCCAAATTGTTATATGCATTAGTATCGAAAGATTTTACCCGGAAGTCTCTAATATAATTGTCCATTATTTTTTACCAATTTAGAATAGCGAATTATTTATGTAGTGTTATGAATATGATTAAATGTAAGAATGTGTTGTTATTCATTTAAATGATTCATTGATTCTTATTTCTTAGGGACGAGTTTTTTTATATATATTAAAGGCATTAGCCTGAGAATTATTTATAGTTATTTTGCCTTCATTGGTCTTGTTGACTGTACTTGCAGAGTTATTCCTTAATTTGTATTTAGTCTGTTTGGGACCCTCTTCTTCTGAGGTAGACAGTTTAGTAGGCCCTGGCGTTGATGGTGCGCTTTGTGGTTTTCTTACTTGTAAATTCGCCAACGCAATTACTTCATCGTTGTTTTGTAAATCACTAGCAGTTGTGAATTCATTAAGTTTTATAGTTTTTTTTCAAGCAGTTGGCGCTCGGGCAATTCACCAGTCTTGAATACAAGCACTACGAGATGGTTTAACAGTCGATGGAAATTCAGAAAAACAATACAAGTTCAACTTAACAATTCGTATATTCCAACAGAATTTGAATTATAAACAAAATTTAAATAAAAAATTTTTAGAATACCAATTGGAAATATAAATAATATTGAATTCGTAGAAAACAATTATTTAATTAAATCAAATTGTAACATAAATGAAATTTTAAGTAAACAATTATTAAATTAAATTGGTTTGTAACATAAATTGAATTTTAAGGAAACAATTAATAAATTAAATCAATTATTGAATTGAAAAGAACGAAATTTCCAATAAGAGGACTTACAGTAGACCTCGAATGATTCTATAAAAATTAGTGGAATACAACTTCGGATAAACAACAAAATCAGAGAATGAAATTATGGTCATTCAAACAAGAAAATGTTACCCTCCTTGGAACTCGTAGGAACTGGAAGTCGGTCCTGTCAGGAAAGTCACTAAACCGCCTTGGAGTGAAGGGGTGAGGAACCTCAGACGTTCAAACCCTGTAAATTCAAAGAACGAACAGTACCTGACTTGAGATCAAAAGGACAAGCAACACCGTCGGTTGGAATAACCAGGTGATTCCACAACCGATAATGTTATCTCTCCCAAATTGCGAAAACACTAGTACAAAATGGATATCTTGACGAGATATCAATTTAGGCAAAATTTTAATTTGATCTGAAGGAAAAAAACGATTACAATTGATTTTTAAAATTAGCAAAAAGTTAACATGTGACTGAAAGAATAATAATTAAAATTATATCTGAAAAAATATTATTTGAAAGGTTGAAAATTTGCTAGTAAGCATAAAATTCTGGTTTGCTTGAAATGAATTGTACACGTGGATTGATAATATAAACTGTATTAACTCCTAAACGGCGTGACAGTGTCATAAATATATGTATACCTAATAAGCAGTAATTAGGTTATTTGTTTCGTATTCACCCTTATCAACCTTTACGGCACGTTGGTCTAATAAGACCACCCTATGTATCTTGTACTAGGATAACAAAATGGCGATCCACAGAATCGCGCAACTACCATGTGCACAAATTGCAGGGTCAAGTAAAAAGGTGGAAATTAAATATTGTCTGCATCAACTGCCCACGACTCGTCAGAGTAATTCTATACAACGACTACAACAATCCCGGTAATGATGGAAATGATATACCTGGGATCATGCTAAATGCAAATCTGATTGTGTGTTTTATTAGGATAAGTCGAGAAACTTCCTCCGAAATATAATTACATTCAGGTACTTTACATCCGGACGTTTATCAACAATCTAAATCAAATTATCAGTAGCCTGATGTGCATCATATTTCGGAAGCAAAAATTAAGAAAATGTATGTAAAGAATATGAAATATAACTCGACTTACCCTATTAAAGGTTAACACCACAATGCCTTCTCTTCGACTTCCTTTCTACTACCTCCCACTTCGCGATATATAGTGACATCTCATATCAGGAATGGTAGTATCAATAATCTCTGTTTTATTGACCGGCAGATATCTTTAAATATCATATGACAAGTTTCCTCGCCGAAGAGAATTCTACTCTGTTCTTTAAAGAGTTCTATATATAATCCCGTAACGCAACCTGTTCGTTACACAGTGTAGACTTTATCATGAACAATTAGTTTGTCACCTTTTAAGACGGCTTTCCGTTGGTCTGCTTTGATAATAAGTATGGTATAAGCATTTCAAGCAAACCCCCAGAGGAGAATGGTTGAACAATAATAAACACAAATGAAGCCATAAGCCATGGGTAGGCAGGAGCAAGGATATACTGCAAGCGTCAAGGTGGAAGTAGACAAACTCACGCTATTCTGAGTCACCGGTTAATTTGGAATGAGGGAAAACAAAAAGGCCGATGATCTCGCAAAAGGGGGGTTAACAGAACCACTAATAAGCTCCGAACCAGTGATGGTCATATCGAAGAGACAATCCACTGCTGGGTAAGAACAACACTTGTAAGAGTAGAAACTAGTTAACGAATGCAGGCAGTCAGACGCACTGATTCGACCGCATATTAGAAAAGACTGGTCTCAGCAAGTGACGAATATGTTTAAAGCTGATCCCAAACTGATGACACAGATACTGATAGGACATCACACGTTTAACTACCACCTCCACAGGATGAACTTCAGCAATTCGCTTCTGTGTAGGTAGTGCGAAATGAAAAACGAAACATCAATGCATATTCTGTGCAGATGCATAGCTGATCCCCCAAAATACAGAGCACTCTTGCTAGAGCTATGCGATACTGAGAAAATTCAGAAAGTAGAAACGAAGATGGTGCTAAGCCTCTTTAGGTTACTGACCTGGAATTGCTGCCTGGAGTTGAAATACCAATGACTGGACCTTTCTGACCACGGCTTCATTCGTTCTTTGATTCCCTCAAAGAAGGAATAGCTGCTAGAACTTGATCCTCCTCTAAAATGGAGGAACAGAGAAAGCTGTGTTCAGAGAGGCCGCTTAAAGCTGTAACATATTTGAAGAATGTGCAGGAGAATCAATCAATTATACAAACAACATTTACATGATAAACTATGAGAGTTCACACTGTGGAAACACTATAACATTAAAAATGAAAAGAATGACCCTTACCCACAAAATATACTCTTAAAATACTGAGGACCTTCCTGCTACCAAGTAGCCATTATCAGAGTAAGAGTTTACTCCGATGATGGCTAGTTGGTAGCCGAAACGTCCTCAATACTTTGTGAGTATTTTCAGTAGACAACGGCGACTATTTCTCATTTAATGTATTGATATATATTTGATAAACTAACCTGAAACGTTACATGAAGTCATTCTGTTTGGAAATATCTTTGACAAGTTTCATAATGTGGCAGTTGCTACATTTCAACCCCCCTTCCTTGGACAGAACCCAATATTCGCCCAATTGATGAATCAGTCTGAGGCTATCTTTATTTACGCTCAATCTCATGATTCGACTAACATCAAATGTCGAAGTCATATTAAAGAAGCACAGTGATCAAATTGATGATAGGTAGAACTGTATTTTTATTAAATAATATTCTAATTTTTTGGGAATAAAATGAATATTGAGTTCAATTATGTTAGTTTATTGACAGAGCAACTCTGCCTCAGACCACTTGTATCTATATTGGGCCTGAATTCTAAAATACAAACAAGAAGAAACTACAAGGAGTACCATCCATTATGACACGTAAGCATACATTGAATGAAATCAGGTTACTTGAGAAAAACGATTGAGAAAACACAACAGAAATGTATTTTGGGATGAAGAAATCTCAATCTACTAGTGTTCAATTCTTGGAGACGGGGATGCCTAGCGCACAGAACACCTAGCTTAGAGTACAGACTACAGAAATATACTACTAATGACCTAGTATTGTCGCTTGGATACACACAACAAACTGATCCAAGCGGGAAAAATTGTCTGGGAGCTGCAAGTAACGAACCTGCACTTTCAAATGCAATTTGATTATCAATTAGACATCTTAACAGTACGAACACGAGCGCAGATGATGAGTCAATGCTGAATTCCATAGATTGCTCGTTTTGTAATAATCATTGTTTTTTCTAAAATCAGAGCCACTGGCGTTTCGATAACATATTTGTAATCTACGCATGTGAGAGTGAATATTCATAAATTTTCATGTGAATCAGAGTTAGGTACTTTTATACCAAAAAGTAAAGCGTTTAGAGGGTCTTACATAACTAATTTATAGAAGTTACCGATTCTTGGAAAACTTAGTTATGTTTCAATAAGTTATGAAAGAGCTAAAGAAAGTTTCGGAATAAGTGAGAAAAAATAGTATAAACATACCATAGAATAGAATAGAATAGAATAGAATAGAATAGGTCTTTATTCGATTAGGCCATTACAGCGTAGAATAAGTCAAAATTTTACATAATAAGTTAATCAAATAATTAATACAATCATATAGAAAAAGAACAGATCACATATAAAAAACACAGTATTCAGACTCAGTAATACATTAAAATATTTAAGTCAATAGTTTACATAATAAGTTAATCAAATAATTAATACAATCATATAAAAAAAAGAACAGATCACATATAAAAAACACAGTACTCAGACTCAGTAATACATTAAAATGTTTAATTCAATATGAACATTATTATAGAATGAATAAATCTAAGAGTAATCACAGTTAAGAATATTAAGTGGAGATAATCAGCTCAAACTACGTTCAAAATATTCATTCAGATTATAAAATGATTTTTCTAGTAAGTGAGATTTTATTTTTTTCTTAAATGCATGTTTTGGAGTTATAAGTTTGAATTCATCAGGAAGATGATTGAAAATTTTGATTAATGAGTAAACGACATTTTTTTGTACCAGCGTAAGGTGAGTACTCATTGGTACATAATTATCTCTTTTTCGAGTTTCATAGTAATAATATTTTTTATATTTATAAATTCTTCCGGATGTTCATTTACAAAGCACGATGCTTCTAATATATATATATACCAGTAAGGGTGAGTATTTTATTATCCTTGAATGCATCTCTACAAGATTGTCGGTTTGATAAACCTAAAATTGCTCTAACAGCCCTTTTCTGTAACTTGAAGATTCTGTCTGCATCCACACTATTTCCCCACATTATTATAACATACTTAATCTTTGAATATATGTATGCATAATAGGCTTCAAGACAAGCCTTCAGGGTGGAACAGTTAGAAAGTGTTCTCAAAGCAAAAACAAAACTACTAAGTTTTGGAGCTAGCCGGTGGACATGTGCTTTCCAATTCAACTTTGAATCTATTTCTAAACCTAAGAATTTGGTTGTATTCGTAGAACTAATTGTTGCATTATCAACTTCTACTTCTATCATTGATAGTTCCTTAGCTGAAAAAGTTATTATTTTCGTTTCGTCTACGTTCAATTTCATATAGTTATCTGTGAACCACTGTTGCATTTTTTGGATATAAAAGTGACAATATTCATTGGGAAATGACATGGTTCCTGCAAATCTAGAACGAGTGTTCTATAAACTGGGACATTTAGTGAGCCTCAATCGGAAAACCTGACTAAGTTGAATCAGGGGGTCGAACCGGACACTTACATGGTTCTAAGTGCAGTCAGCTCCTGAGTGCAATAAGCGGGAGTACCATTCAGTTGCAAACATAATACACCACGATTGCTTTTCGTACTATCGTAACCATTCCAAAAGAACTGGTATTTGGCGTGTTACTGGTATGAGATTATTAGATAGAGCATGATGTACACTCGATGTTCATGGTGGATAACAATAAAGCAGTAGTTGTGAGAGTGAAGTTTGAATAATCTCCAATATTCGGGTCGCGGATTAAACTTTGGTTTAAATTTGGATAGCAATGTGTGATGTAGGTAGGGTGGCAAAGAAGAGCAGATAAATTGTCTTCCTAAACGTGCGGAGAGATGTATTCCAGTATTACATTTTTGTAATATATGAACATAACATAAGCAATTTCTAAGGTCGATTCGATACTATTACATTGAAATTAATCATAATTATGAATAATACAAGCAGCTTGATTATTTCCTGCTTGTAACATAATACTGTCAAATCAATCGGAAAGTTAACAAATCAGGGTCAATTAACCTGGACCGTGAAAAATATACAGAATGGCGTGATGAAAATACTGAAATAAGTTCGTATTTACGATATGTCATCTTCAATCCAAAATTTTACTTCCTATGACTGGCTGGAAATACTGCAGAAGACTATTTTCAATTGAAATTTTACATACATGATCCGATGGAAATTCTGCAATATTGTCTGATTTAAGTGTCAAGAAAACCCTAGCCCGTTTTGCTAATCATTTTGAAGACATACGCAATTTTCTCATATCATCAGGAAAGATTCAAGCGTGTCCCGGTGAACAAATCATAAGAATAACAATAAATGATCGAGGGAGACTCAAGCAGTTGCCTTGGAAACGTTATAGCCTCATCTTTCTATTGGAGTTTATTTTCGAATCGTAACATTCGGCACTAGTTTCATTTTCCACAATAAGCTTGGCTGCTTCTGCTAAACAAGTAAGACACACTGTACGGCGAAGGAAGTTGGGGACAAACGTCCGAAATGCCCAGCAAGACCGATAATTTTAGACTTGCTCCAAATTTTTTCGGGGAAACTCAATTTTTGATCTGGATAACGTATCGGGGATTGGTGTGTCAATTATTCACGTAACCTAATCGGTCAAAGTAGCTAATCATTATCTACTATGATGTCCCATTCCAAATCTAATGCTGGTACAACGGAGAAATCGAGTTGTTTTATCACTGCATATTTCATCTTACCAGAATAAGTGGAAGCTTGAAATTTGAATTATCATGTCGAAGTTCTGTTAAGAGAAGAGAGATTTGAATTCTCTTATGTTGTAGATTAGAGATAGTTTACTTCCTAGGACAGACATTCCTGAAAAACATTGACTTGATCCACAATTTCTCACATTTGATATTCATTCGAAATTCTTGTAGAAAGTGAAAAATTGAGGAAATTGCGCGGAAAATCAGAAAATTCAAGAATACTCAATCACCATTATCACGCCATCACGCGTGAACAGCTGAACCGATTTCACTAATTATTTTTTTTTTGTATTTGTTATAGTCAGGAGAAGATTCTTTTGGAAGAAAAAATTGAGAAAATTGCTGGGAAAATTAGAAAATTCAAGAATACTTAACCACCATATATCACGCCATGACGCGAGAACGGCTGGACCGATTTCACTAATTATTTTTTTGTTGTGTTTGTTATTGTTAGGAGAAGATTCCTATGGGAGAAAAAATTGAGAAAATTGCGAGGAAAATTAGAAAATTCAAGAAAACTTAATCACCATTATCACGCCATCACGCGTGAACGGCTCAACCGATTTCACTAATTATTCTTTTGTTGAGTTCGTTGTTGTCAGGAGAAGATTCTTTTGGAAAAAAAAATTAAGAAAATTGCGGGGAAAATTAGAAAATCTAAGAATACTTAACCACCATATATCACGCCATCACGCGTGAACGGCTGGACCGATTTCACTAACTATTTTTTTGTTGTGTTTGCTATTGTCAGGGGAAGGTTCTTCTGGGAGAAAAAAACCAGAAAATTGCGCGAAAAATTAGAAAATTCAAGAATACTCATCCACCATATATCACGCCATCACGCGTGAACGGTTGACCGATTTCACTAAATATTTTTTTGTTGTGTTTGTTATTGTGAGGAGAAGGTTCTAATGGGAGGAAAAATTGAGGAAATTGCGCGGAAAATTAGAAAATTCAAGAATACTTAACCACCATATAAAATTATTTCTAATCTAACCTTAGCGCTTTGAACAATATGAACTTTTTCAATGTAACCGTATGACATAGAATTGACAGAATGCGTGCTGCAAATATCTTCAAAGGGGATGTAAAAAACTGAATATCGCTTAAAACAGATGCTCCGGTCGGAATTATTTTATTGATAAAATACATGTAAATTAATAATAAATAATACAATATTGATTAATTTATTATTTCCTACAAAAAGGATGTAAGAAAACTGAATTTCTTAGTGCACATCACGGTTAGTTCAGAGCCATCATGTCTAATATTAAAAGTTCAGTTCAATATGGGGTTCAGGTAAGTTCGGATAGACTAACATACACATTACTAACATAACAAGTGATATACCTGGTTATAAAGAAGAATACAATAGTTTTCTTCAATTTACAGTTGAATTTTCATTTTTGAAAATGCCAGCAATTAGAAGTACAAACTTAAGTCGCAGAACTCGCAATGCTGCGAGTCGAAGATATACAAGAGCAAGTCGAACTGACGAGCAACGCGGAGCGCCGAATGAAGTTGAACGGAATCGATGGAATCAAAATCAACAACATAGAAATGTTGCGTTTAACTCCTATCGAGCTGCATTCAATTAAAACGTGGAAACCGATTACAGTTCACAGCAAATCGTTGCTATTGGACCAATGAACGTTGTGTGCCAATATTGCAAGGCATTCAAGTTTAAAAATGAAGCTCCTGGATTGTGTTGCGCGAGCGGTCAAGTCAAATTGACACCATTGGTACCGCCACCAGAGCCATATTCATTGGTTTCCGGAAATGGGCCAGATTCTGAGAATTTTTTTATTCATATCCAGCAATACAATAATTGTTTTCAAATGAGGTCATTTGGTGCAACAACAGTTATTCACGAAAATGTTATGCCAACTTTCAAGATTCGGGGTGAAATATATCATATAACAGGTTCCTTATTGCCAACGCCGAATAGTGACTACAAATTTTGGCTAATTTATTTTATGGGCGATTCAGCAAGACAAGTCGATAAGCCTTGTGCACACAACAATTCGGTGGAAAGACCAATTGTGGAACAACTTCAAACGTTTTTTCATCAACATAACGAATTGGTTGCATTATTTACGACCGCTTCAGACCGCATGCCGTCTGATAATATCAAAATTGTCATGGAAGCAGATAAGACGCCTGCAGGACAACACGCGAGACGTTTTAATGCGCCAACAATTTACGAAGTCGCTTTTGTCGTCGTGGTTGAAAATTTAGAAAACCGAGATATTGTTTCACATCGGCGTAGCAATCAACTGCAGCGTGTGTCCGAAACACATCGATCATATGATGCGTTACAATATCCTGTCTTATTTAGGCAAGATGAAGATGGATATCATTCTTCAATGGAGATGATAAATCCAGTTACAGATTCCGAAACTAAGAAAAAAGTTATTTCAATGAATTATTATTCATACAGACTGATGGTTCGGGAAAGTGAGGACAATCATATCTTAAAATGTCGGCGTCTCTTCCAGACTGCAAAATTCATTTATAGATCCCAACACTGAAGCTCAATAAGTGAATTATGAATTTGAAAAACCTCCATTCAAATCTCATAATAATTTGAAGAAACAGTAAATTTACTTACTAAATAAGTTAGTAATAAGAAATGAACACGTAACTAATTTTAACATGAAAATAATGGTGATCGCTTGAAGTTCAATAGGTTTCTAATTGTTATCCAAAAGTTATTATTGTGAGTTTTATATAAATAAAATTAGCCATGGGCGATGAGTGATTGAGCACTACGTTCTATAAACTGCTTTCTGTGTATGCATGATTAACAAATACGACGACCAAACAACGTATACACTTATTAGGTAAATACAAACAACCTTGTGCTAGTATATTGTAACCTTTCCAATTGTATTTACAATGAAAATTTTTCCAATTTTCATTGGACAGCAATTATCAAACCATGATTCATGTTTGTCGGTTAAGAAATGTCTTACCCTTACCAGAACTTGTAGATCTGTTCAATCAAACCCTGTCTCAATTTATGTCATCTGCTTGAACAATAGTGTGCAATATTCAATACCTGGTTGAATATGGACACATTTACTCATTGATATCAAATAAAATTTTGGTGTACATTCAATCCTGCATTTCCTAATGCCGAGATTACAATAATAATTGAAACTGTTCGAAGTTTACTAGCGGAAGGAAAATATTGTTCCAGCTTAGATTTTTGGCTCCTTAAAATGAGTTTGACACCAGAACAGATCTTATAAAACCGTCATGTAGAGTAAAACAAGCAAGCATCGAAATTCACATGTAGAAGTTGGTACTCATAATGAATTCCATGGAAATTCCACCCTAGACAACTTCAATCAGATTACGATTTTCTCATTCAAAGAACGCCAAGGGTTTTTGTGGAAACTGATTGCAAAAA
The DNA here is from genome assembly GCA_958510875.1 of Endomychus coccineus. NCBI lineage: Eukaryota > Metazoa > Arthropoda > Insecta > Coleoptera > Endomychidae > Endomychus > Endomychus coccineus. The sequence goes on along the minus strand of OY294067.1, from coordinate 183,763,640 downwards.
CCATGAAATGATGTTTTGATTCACATAGTTCATCAGATCAACCCATTTGCTTTTCCTATCACCTAAGCCAGCATAAGTATACAAGTAAGTATTGGAATTGGAAAGTATCTTCTTCGAATTCACAGCCCCCAAATGACAAAGTTGGTATTTCTTATAGAAGGCAAACACAATGGTTGGACTTTCTTGTCTCAACTGCGTATTAGAATATTCCACCAAATGAAATTCGGCACCCATTGGGAATCTGTTGTGAGTGTATAATATGGCACTTAAATTTGATCCCATGGGACAACCGAAAATCTGACTGTAAAAAACATCATTGAAACTGGAATAACTAGTGTTTAAAATTAATTTTATACCATCAAGGAATTCCTCTAGAGGTACACTGCAATTTGACTTTATATTTTCAGAATTGTTTTGAATTACTGTGATTATTAAATCCAATGGAATATTGCTATATAATGAAACTACATCGGAACTAACTAGTACGTAGTTAGGTGGTAATTGAAAATCATTAAACAAAGTTGCTGCTTCGAAAAAATCCTTCACAAAGTATCTGTTGTCATTGTTCACTGACATGGTTAGTACCTCTGCAAAATATTTCGATAAGTTAGATGTTGGAATGTTCATTGATGAGACTATTGGTCTTAGTGTTAATAGTGGTTTATGTATTTTCGGTAATCTATAGTACTTAGGAGGAACTGCTTTGTACATGTACATGCTAAAATATCATCTATATGTCTTTTCTTTTTTAAACACGTTATGTATTTGTTATTTTGATTTTGATATTCATTTGTGGGGTCTGAATTCAGTTTTTCATAATATTTCTCATCACTAATACTATCCTCAGCCAAACTGCTATATTGAGTTTTGATAATGCAACTGTTACATTACCCTTATTTGCTTTTGTGATAATGAGTTCTGAATTGTCTCTCAAAAATTTTTTACATTCTCCTAATTGAATTTTAGCATTTTTATTGACATCTTTTTGTTTAGGAATAAAATTTGTAATGACATTAGTTGACTGTGCTCTCAAAATATCTTGAGCCTGTTTGTCTGTAGTTTGAATGATTGTTTCCATATCCGCTAATACATTTTTTACTTTTAAATCTTCCATTGTTGGAGAAATGCTGAATTTATGACCAAGCGCCAACAATTCTTGTATATCTGTAGGGATTAAAATTTGAATCAAATTTTTGAACCAATTGTCTTTTGTAATTAATTTACTTTTAATATGGTTTTTACGTTCGTTCAGTTTTTTTAATATTACTAAATTTGATTTTATCAACATTTTTGTTGTAACTGATGGTTTGTTCATGACTGGAATTGTTGATAATATTTTCTGACAATATAATTCTACAGTTATTAATTTCTGATTCTAATTTTATGATATTCCTGTTCGTAACCTTTATTTCTAATAAGAGAATCTTGAATTTCAACCTTAAATTGAAGTTTTCTATTTCTTGTCCCATTCTTCTTCCCTCGACATCGATTAGGTTGAATAGGCTTTTCGTATTGTGTGAAATGTGATCCGGAGTGAGTCCTAGTTTTTTGCATTGAAGTGAGAAAAACCTCCTGTCCCTGTAAGATGCTAGTTTGGTGTTAAGTTTGGCCCATTGTTTAAGTCCATCACTTGCTGCAGTTCCATAAGTGATTTTGATTCATTGGAACAATCCCATCCTGTAATGTATATCCGAAAGGTAGTAACGACCGTCACTTGTTGAAATTTAGAAAGGTTTATTAACAGAAATTCCCGTTAACAAACCTTTCTGAATTTCAACTAGTGACGGTCGTTAACCAAAGTTAGTTAGTAACGACCGTCACATAATACCAAGGATGGTGATGGATTTTTCACTAGATGGTTGTCTCACAAAAATACAATTTGAAATACCATTCATTAAAGAATATGTGGATGATATTGTATGTGCGGTCCTGGAGGAAGAGGTTGATACTACTTTGATGATCTTGAATAATTTTAACCAAGACATTCAATTTACTGTAGAGCAGGAAACGAATCGGAGCGTCCCCTTCTTAGACACTGAATTGATCAGAACTGACAGTAATCAGATAATAGTAGACTGGTATCAAAAACCAACAAATTCGGGAAGGTGCTTACATCAATACTCACATCAATCAAATAAAATTATAATCATCTTGGTAATAGCTTTAGAAAATAGAATAATGAAAATCGCACATCCTTCCCTTGGGGAAAGATATTCAGAAGAACTTTTTAGTATTCTAGTAGGGAGTTCAATCCACCGATGTTATTAGAAAAAACTAATTTTCAGCACGAGACAAAATATTTTGGAAAATAATGATAATAACAATTACAATAATGTTCAAATCAATAAATATGGGCTTCTCCCAAATATAGATGGCTTAACAGACAATCTCATCAAGATATTTATCCCTGGAGAGATTAAAATTGCAAGGAAAAATCTTCTTACAATCAATTCAATTTTCACTAAACTTGAGAACAAAATCCCAAAGCTGTTGGAGTCGAATATAATTTACAAAGTACCATGTCAGGATTGTGAAAAGGTTTATGTAGGACAAACATCTCAATTATTGAAATTTAGAATGACACAACATAAAAACATGCGCCTTAGCAAAACACTGTAGAGAGGAAAATCATAAATTTGATAAAACAGAAATTATGATTCTGAATAAAGAAAGTCATTACAAAAAAAGATTGGTTTTAGAAATTTACCAAATTAACAAAGAACCTTTAGTTTTAAATAAGAAAACAGACATTCCTTCTATTGACAGTTGATCAATAACCACAAAAATATATAGGTAAATGTTCAGTTATTCTTATTTCTAATTAGTAATATTCAATCCAACCGGGTCACACTCTAGGGTGGTGACGTTTTTCAAATTCAGAGTTTGCGCATTAGAGACTCCACAATCAGCTGTTAGTCCGATATGCACGTGTAGTTTTACCGTTATAACCTGACAAGTTAAATGTCAAATTTTTAAAATGTATCCATCTCCATCTCATTGTAATTCGTCTTTATTTTAAATTTAACTTAGTGACATAATTGTAAAATAGAATCTATCCAATGAATAAATATGAAGAGGAAAATGTAAATGGTTTTTGTGAAAATGACTAGTTTTATATTAACCTAAACTTCTGTAAGCATTAACCAAAAAACATAACTATCATCTAATTTGCAAAAATTTTAGTACCCTGAAGTAGCAATAAATTATTGCGAAATATTGGTATAGAAAAAATAGTTTTCTTTTGATTGCCCAACTACAGACTGAAATTCTCGTTAACAAACCTTTCTGAATAAATATATTTATATATATACATATATATATATATATATATATATATATATATATATATATATATATATATATATATATGATAATGCGTTATCTTTTTCAGGTTGAATTTTGAATAGACATTTACAAGTGTCAGATATTAAGAGGTTCTAATACTTTCAATTGAAATGTTTCCTTGAATTGAAGATAAGCATTATCTAAGTACTCACTATTGAAAATGATGTGATTATCATTGATTTTTGAAAACTTTGTTATTATTCTTAAACTTTATAGTCGTAATAAGTATATTTTCCTATTTTCCCTTCTGATTGGCGAAGGTATTCATCATCTTTGAGAACGTTTTCAATGAATGGACGGTGTAGAATCCATAATTTTCTTCAATTTTCTTATAAAAAGCCATGATTCTTATGATGTATGTATATTGATGTTGAGAGTAGTAAATTCATGAGGGATAGAAAACCTATTTCACCAGGCCAAATTATTCTTTCATTGATATTCTTGAACCATTTGTAATATTTGTATGCTTTCTTGGTATATTGGTTCGTATATATACTGAAAATAAAATGATATAAAAATTCTTTTTGACGTTTCGACAATGTTCATTGTCTTTATCAAAATTGTAAATTAGTGTTTCCATGTAATTTAGAAAAGAATAGATGATTTCGATTAATGAAATGCGTCTGCAGCCGAATTGTGTTTTAAGATCCAATTAAAACTGCAGGAAACATTGGATCGGTTGTGTGTGAAAGTGTAATGTATGGCTAATTACAATTTGAAATGGATTGAATTTGATTAAATACAAGACATTCTAAGATTGTACAATTATAAATATCTATGATTATTGTATGAATTAGTTATTCTATGATAAACACTCTATCCACATCTATTATAATCAACTATCCAAGTTTAAGATAATTCTATGGAATTTAACCTCAAAATTGTAGCTTATAGTGTCATAATTGAATAATACGTTATCTTTTTCAGGTTGAATTTTGAATAGACATTTACAAGTGTCAGATATTAAGAGGTTCTAATACTTTCAATTGAAATGTTTCCTTGAATTGAAGATAAGCATTATCTAAGTACTCACTATCGAAAATGATGTGATTATCATTGATTTTTGGAAACTTTGTTATTATTCTTAATCTTTATAGTCGTAATAAGTATATTTTCCTATTTTCTTCAATTTTCTTATAAAATTAATTGGATCTCAAAACACAAGTCGGCTGCAGACGCATTTCATTAATCGAAATCATCCATTCTTTTCTTAATTACATGGAAACACTAATTTACAATTTCGATAAAGACAATAAACATTGTCGAAACGTCAAAAAGAATTTTTATTTCATTTTATTTTCAGTATATATACGAACCAATATACCAAGAAAGCATACAAATATTACAAATGGTTCAAGAATATCAATAAAAGAATAATTTGGCCTGGTGAAATAGGTTTTTCATTTCTCAAGAATTCACTACTCTCAACATCAATATACATACATCATAAGAATCATGGCTTTTTATAAGAATATTGAAGAAAATTATGGATTCTACACCCTCCATTTATTGAAAACGTTCTCAAAGATGATGAATACCTTCGCCAATCAGAAAAGAAAATAGGAAAATATACTTATTACGACTATAAAGCTTAAGAATAATAACAAAGTTTTCAAAAATCAATGATAATCACATCATTTTCAATAGTGAGTACTTAGATAAAGCTTATCTTCAATTCAAGGAAACATTTCAATTGAGAGTATTAGAACCACTTAATATCAGACACTTGTAAATGTCTATTCAAAATTCAACCTGAAAAAGATAACGCATTATTCAACTATGATACTATAAGCAACAATTTTGAGGTTAAATTCCATAGAATTATCTTAAACTTGAATAGTTGATTATAATAGATGTGGATAGAGTGTTTATCATAGAATAACTAATTCATACAATAATCATAGATGTTTATAATTGTACAATCTTAGAATGTCTTGTACTTAATCAAATTCAATCCATTTCAAATTGTAATTAGCCATACATTACTCTTTCACACACAACCGATCCTATGTTTTCTGTAGTTTTAATTGGATCTTAAAACACAAGTCGGCTGCAGACGCATTTCATTAATCGAAATCATCTATTTTTTTCTAAATTACATATAAACACTAATTAACAATTTTGATAAAGACAATAAACATTGTCGAAACGTCAAAAAGAATTTTTATTTCATTTTATTTTCAGTATATATACGAACCAATATACCAAGAAAGCATACAAATATTACAAATGGTTCAAGAATATCAATAAAAGAATATATATATATATATATATATATATATATATACAGGGTGTCCTCGAACTGCGTGACTAAAATAAAACTGAAGATTCTTTGATTCGAAAAAAATTTGATGAGCCTTTTTACTCTTGCCTCAAGTGTCTTGTTTAGCCGGTGAAGGGCTTCAAAGTTGCAAAAATAATTTTGTTTTTTCGGTATAACTTGAGAACGTGATGAAGGACCCATACAATATTTGGCAGGTGAGTTACTGTCAATAATGGTCGTCTTTAAGAGTTGAGCACAGAGCCTTAGAGACCATAGAAATGGCTCAAACTTGAGGATGTAACGGGAAAAGTGTCCAGAACTTTTTTATGGTCAATGTAATTCACTCTATATTTTTTATGTAGATAGCTTATCTAATTTGAAAACTTTTCTTACCAATAGAAAATTTCGATAAAATCAACGGATTAGCTTGAAAAAACTAATTTTCGAGTCTCTGCAATTTTGGCTTACTAATTTTACTTGATTAAAATACCTTAGTTGCCTCCGCTTTTCTAATGTCGTTTGGAGAATATATTCTCAAAACTGTCAGTTTTTACTTTGCTTTCCGTACAAATTTTATGAAATTATGGCTTCCACTTACACTGAAATGGTTAATATCTCGGTAAAACATGAATAATAAAAACAATAGGAATGGGGAAACGATGTGATTATTTAGGAAAAACAAATGCTAAATCAAAAGAAACAACAAAACTTTTTGGGAAATCGCTAAGGCATCAATTGTTCGAAATGTTGCCCATTTTCCTGAATACACAAATTAATTCGTTTCAAGAAATTGAATTGAACTCTGGCTAGTACTTCAGGATCATTCTTCAATAAATCCTCTTCATGATTAATTCGTTGCAACAATTTCTCCCGTGGGTTAACTGGAGCTGCATAAGCTTTTGCCCCATAGGAAGGAGTCGCGAGGCGTCAAATCAGGGGAGCGGGCCTGTCAGTTCACTGGTGCATCGTGTCCTCTACCTATCCAGCGATCTGGATATTCCGCATTCAAAGGTCGCCTCACAGCAGTAGATTAAGTGGACGAGTTCTACGCCAGGAAATGACTCATCGACCGGATGTTGCGCGCGCAACTTCGGATGTAACGTTACTAACCCGCGAAATTCAAACGTGTTCATAGAGCTTACGATGATCACCGAACTTCCAACCATAGAGGTCTAGGTCATAGAATGTGAGGTTGGTTGTATGTAACGTTACTAACCCGCGAAATTCAAACGTGTCCATAGAGCTTACGATGATTATAGAACTTTCTACCATAGAGGTCTGGATGTGAGGTTAGTTGGATGTGACGTCATCGACCCGCCAAATTCAAACGTAGAGGTGTTTTGGTGATGTTTATCATGGCCGACGTTGGAAGCGAATGTCAGAAGAATAAACGTCAAAACCACAATATGACTGATGTTGTAGCTACATCGCAGCCATCTTCTGATGAACTATCATACTTAAATGTCAATGTCAGACCAGTTAACTTCAAACGACTACATCTATGAATGAACCGATCAACCGTCATGCATACCTGTCAACGTCAGAAATGTTAACGTCAAGGGACGACATCTATGAGGTCACAATTCAAAATATGACTGATGTTATAGCTACATCACCGCCATCTCTTAATGAACCGATGAACTATCATACTTAAATGTCAATGTCAGAACAGTTAACTTCAAATGACTACATCTATGAATGAACAGTCATGCGTACCTGTCATCGTCAAAGGACGACATCTATGAGGTATCTTGTTAATGTTTTTGAGCGGGAAATTTATGAACCGATGAACTATCATAGCTGGATGTCAATGTCAGAACAGTTAACGTCAAAGGACGACATCTATGAGACTCCAATTCAAAATGTTACCGATGTTGTAGCCTATATCGCCATCTATCACTAAACCGATGAACTATCATAGCTGAATGTCAATGTCAGAACAGTTAACGTCAAAGGACGACATCTATGAGGTATCTTGTTAATGTTTTTGCGCGGGAAATTTATGAACCGATGAACTATCATAGCTCGATGTCAATGTCAGAACAGTTAACGTCAAAGGACGACATCTATGAGACTCCAATTCAAAATGTTACCGATGTTGTAGCCTATATCGCCATCTATCACTAAACCGATGAACTATCATAGCTGAATGTCAATGTCAGAACAGTTAACGTCAAAGGACGACATCTATGAGGTATTTTGTTAATGTTTTCGAGCGGGAAGTTCCATCTCTATTAAAAAAAACGATATATTAATGAACTATCATAGCCTGATGTCCATGTCAGAACAGCTAACGTCAAAGGACGACATCCATGAGGTGTTTTGCTGATGTTTGCGCGAGGAATTTCAAAAATTTGACTCATGTTGTAGCTATACTGTCATTTATTATTGAATTATTTATTATTAATTCCAAAAACAATGAACTTCTATGAGGTATCTTGTTAATGTTTTTGTGCGGGAAATTTATGAACCGATGAACTATCATGGCTGGATGTCAATGTCAGAACAGTTAAGGTCAAAGGACGACATCTATGAGACTCCAATTCAAAATGTTACCGATGTTGTAGCCTATATCGCCATCTAATAATAAACCGATGAACTATCATAGCTGAATGTCAATGTCAGAACAGTTAACGTCAAAGGATGACATCTATGAGGTATTTTGTTGATGTTTTCGCGCGGGAAGTTCCATCTCAATTCAAAAAAAAAAACGATATATTAATGAACTATCATAGCTTGATGTCCATGTCAGAACAGCTAACGTCAGAGGACGACATCTATGAGGTGTTTTGCTGATGTTTGCGCGAGGAATTTCAAAAATTTGACTCATGTTGTAGCTATACTGTCATTTATTATTGAACCACACCGTAATTCCAAAAATAATGAACTTTTAAAATAACCTACAAATTTCCTAAACGTTAAATGATTACTTACGTATATGAAATTATTACACCAGAAACCACATTGAGTATATGAGAACACGTGGAAGCAATTAATTTTGCATACATCTACGTCATCACATTCAGTTCATACGAGAATAATTGAATACAATGGATTCATTCATTAGGTAAACAAATAACAATAAGTGATATACTCTAGTCTAGACTTGCTAGTAAGCGAATTTAGTTGTCATTTCATTAATGCAATGTTTCAATCTTAGTGTCTTATTAGTTTTACTACTTGAAATCATCATAAAAATTGTTAAGAAACATACAAATAAATACATATAATAATAATAAAGAGTTGTTTTATTGAATAATAGTAATAACATGTATTTAATGAATATATATATATATATACAGATATATTTAATTTGGTAGAATAATGTTCAGGAACCATTGCTGTAGATTATCCACGTGTTGAATTGTACACATATATTTTTTTCCATCATTACGGTGATTCATGCAGCTCATCCTGTTTGAAGGTTCGAATTTTCCTGTTTCACATAGAGTATTATCAAAGTTACACACATCTACAATGTGTGGGAAAATATTCAGTTCTTGGCACTTTCTCGTTAAAAAATCAGCTTTTTGATGACCTCGAACATAAATATAGTCTGCCTTACATAGAAGATTAGATTTTAGAATATTATCTATTTCGGTGTATTCTACATCTCCAGAAGAATATTTTATTCCATGTACGAGTCTCTCCACATAACATATAGATTTTCGATCTTGAGCATTCAACGATGCAAAGGGTATGCATGGTTTAAACAATGAATAATGTCGTTTAAATCCAATCTGAATAGACATTTCTTTCGGATGGAACACATCGTCGACGACGAAACCTTGAATGTCAACCAAAGCGATTCTCATGGTGTCACGTAATAAACTGATCGAATTTATGTCTAAATGAGACTCTTGATGATTTCGGTGAGGGGTGAGTATTTCATTAAACAATCGTGAATTATGATGCAATAAGCTTTCGTATTAGCGGGAAATCCTTTATCTGCTTCGATTTCCAGTCGCACGTCGACAGTATCTGATTTCACGGCTTCTTCTTGCTTAGAACAATCGATTACGTACAAAGCGCGTGTTTTGAAACTGCTATAACCCAATATTGAATGTTTCACAGCAGAATTCGTGTAGCTGGGGTAGAATTCAGTGTAGTTGTGGTGGGCGAGAACGTAATCATTTTTGGCAAAGTCCAAGTTCATTCGTTCACTAGGGAAATATTCTCCGTTTGGAGATAAGCGAATACTAGAAATGTGTACGTGATCGAATATCGTGGGATTAGCTTTCACATTGTTTCGCTTGTCTGTTTGGAAAAATACTATAACATAACGCGGTTTTTCAACTGCTGCACTAGTCTTGACAGCCCAAATTTCCCTTTTCGCGTCAGTCGTTATAGCAGGCAGTTCATGTGATTCCCATTTTCTGAATGGAATTAGGATGAGTATATCACTTTTGATGGCTCGCAATAGCTTTTCTCCAATTATGTCGTTGGGAAAGATATATTTGACTTTCAACTCCATACTGTCAATCGAAAATTTAACTGTGGTAGCATCGTTTGCAATTATAACACAATCGTTATCGTTCCGAGCTCGCACCAATCGAATTAATTGTCGCCCAAATGTAATCATAGAATAATCGTTGAAAATGTTGAATATATGCTTTAGTGGAATCAGTAAGCTGAAAGTCTTACTTTGATCTAAAACTACACTTTCTTCGGGGTAAGTCCAACCGGCAATAGACATATGCGTAGAATCAGTAGGATTGTAGCAAGTGAATGCCCTTACAGCACTAACTATTCCAGGATCTCGAACAGTTTCGATGTCTCGCCCACTTTCGCTGTAAGAGCATGAGTCGAAAAGAAAGGCTCCATAATTAGGTACTATTGAGACATTCCCAGCTCCAGTTATTTCTATTTTTCCTTTGATAGCCAATAGGGTATCCTTCATGGAAAAAATGCATCCACTCGATTTATTCCAAACTCCACAATATCGCTGTTATTGAACGCCTTAACGAAAGGTGTGATCGATCTATATTCAGCTTTTCGTATCGACTCATCGAATTTCGGTTCTTGATAGATATCAAAAATTGATGAGACAACACTGTTGTTCAAATCCACATCGTTGATAGCATTGTTACCTACATACTTCCGCTTAGGCATTTTTTTAAATTTAAGTCGAAACCCAAGAGATTGTAGAACTGATTGATTAGCTTTGGTGAGTACGTCACGCGGTTTTGGTGATTTGTTGAAGACTGATGAAGATGGGATGTGTGAAGTTCTTCTATTGTCTCCAACAACCAAACCCATTTCAGACTTCTTGTAAATGTAGATGTAGAATACTTTCTTCCCCGCGAAAATTAACCGGATTAGAGTATTGATCCAAAGCGAGTATGGTGATGTTGGTAATCTCACCGATATTGGACACTGGTAAATATAGAGGATTTTTTGGTCGTTCCACAATTCTATAACCAGGATCGTCGGTCATTGGGAAGTCGTAAATCGTATGCGCAGGTCTGTCTCGATAGAACGCTCCTACGGTATTGTTTGATTCGAAACGGATAATTGTAACTTTTATAATGTTCACAGGTAGATCGGAAACGTGCAATACACCTTTCCTTAATACTTTACGTGAAAACCCCAATATTTTAGCTAAACTATCATCCTTTCGAACGATATATCGAGATGTGTACTGAATATTTCACACTTTAGGGTATTGTTATTGGGTTTCAGTGAGAATATATCTTCTTTTTGCTTCAGATTCCTTTTAATCAATTCTTCGATATCGGTTATTTCATAGTTACCTGCAGGTATTGCGATTTCTTTCAAAGTTTCATTTTCGTAATAGTAGAATTTCTCGTTGTCGATATTAGGTATGGAATTGTAGGAAGTGAATCCCAACAATGCTAAATAATATTTTTTGTCTGGCCTCAGCACAATCGAAATCTGCGGTGTAAACGAGAATGTATGATTGGTGCTTGTTAACGTGAACAACTGAGACATGATACTAATAAAAATTTATTGAAACATCTCTATTTATATTTTAACATTAATAGATGGAATAAGTATGATCTCATAAAGTATGGGTCGTCTTTGCAAACTTCTTCTATCAACACTTGCTTCTCGTGATGAGTTATTCCCTCGTCCTCCATGATGTGAGAAATCTGCTCAGATAAACATTGAGAACATAGTTTGCGTGGGGGTTGTGGACCATCGCAATCTTCATCGACATGTTCCTTACACTGCATATGACGGTAAAGGTATTCGAACATATGTTCCGGAACCTCATTCTGATTGAGAAACACCACATCCAAATGTTTTAGGATGTATTCCATCGGTAGAAACATTAAATTCTTACGTGTAAGTTCACTCGTAGTTTTATTGATAGCCTCGATCAAATTATCGTAAATAAAATTAATTATTGTTCTCAAACTACTTCCTCCTTCAGTTTCGCATATGTATTGTATTAATGCCGAAGCGAAATTCATGATGGTTGTTACTCGCTAAATGTTTAGGTAAGACTGAGAAATTTCAAACACAAATGTCCACATATTACTTGATTGTATTTCTGAAAAGGATCGTTGTTATAGGAAATCCGAACGTTCCCACCCAGATATCGAACGAGTTCCTTCGGTGGTTTCAAATTTCCAAACGAATCAAAATACTCTACATCGTTGCCGTTTTTCTTGAATGCTACCCAATGAGTTCCGCTGTTTTCCACTGAATCTAAATTTAAAATGATGCGTTCTTGACACCACGGTTTTCTAGGTAGATTGGCTCGCATAAAGACACCTCGAAAATGTGGTATTTTCATTTTATTTGCGAAACGCACCAAATCCCGATCGTTCAGCGGTCTATCATAAGGTAGCTTTATTGGAAGTTTTTTTGTTGCTTCTTCAAAAACAATCCCAGGCCTCCTTTAGCATTTCGTCTCAAATATAAACCTTTACCCAACGATTCCATAGCTTTGTTGTGACGTTGATCTTCTTCAAGCTTCTTTTTCGCATTCTTAGCATTCATTACTGCATTCGCTATGGTACTCGCACCTCCTGCAACCGATCCTTAGGCTCCTAGAGCTCCTAAGATGGGTAGTAATAGTGGGAGGAATCCTCCAGATTTTGGTAGTGGTATTACTCTTGGTACTCTGATACGCTTTTTACCTCCAGCTCGTTTAATCGCGATCCGTGCGGCTTTCAACGCGTTCATAGCGGACTTTCTCAATGGAGAAGATGGCTCCATTGACTTTGGGATGCTTCCAACGATATCTTTCCGGAAACAACATCGTCGTTGTCGCCTCCGTTTCTTGATACCCATACCCAGTTTTCGTTTAACCTTCATCCCACCGGTAACCAATAAACTAGAGAGTCTTTCACCTGCGCTAGCGTCTCTTGATTTAACTCATTTGCAAGCAGCGTCCTCTAATATTTTATCGGCCTTATGACGTTCCTCCAGAGATTTGTTTTGTGAATAAGCTATATCGTGTTCGCGACAAGCGGAATCTAGAGGATTGATACCTTTATCACCACGTGCAAGACGCTTTTCCAATTTAGTTCCAGGACCACAGAATTGATATGAATTAATTTGTAATTCAAACGGGATCTTGTTTATGAGTGTATTCAATAAACCTTCACCTTGATGAATCAACATTGGTAATGAGCATACGCTCTGATGATTTTTCCTTTTATACGTTATCATTGAGTAGAAATGGTTCACACGATGAAGACCGTTCAACAAGAACAGACACTTCCAATCGAGAATTTATATTTAAAAGTTAGAAATAATCGCGTTGGTAAACATGGTAAACTGTTACCAAACTCTTTTCGTGCTTTAATTTGTGGTCCGAGCGGATGCGGAAAAACAAACGTTATGTTATCGTTGTTATTCAATCCAAATGGTGTCAAGTTTGAAAACGTTTACGTATACTCGAAGTCATTATATCAAGATAAGTACATACTGTTGCAGGAGATTTTGGAACGAGTAAAAGGAGTTGGTTATTTCCCATATGAAGACAATGAAGAAATTATAAGTCCGAACGATGCAAAACCAAATTCTATTTTCATTCTTGATGACATATCCTGCGAGACACAACAGAAAATTCGAGAATATTATTCGATGTGTAGACATAGAAACATTGACGCATCATATCTATCAGACATACTCCAAAATTCCTAAACAACTGATTCGCGATAATTCTAACCTGATCGTGTTATTTAAACAGGATGAAATAAATCTAAAACATGTGTTTGATGAGCACGTATCCCTAGACGTTACTTTCGATCGATTCAAAAAGATGTGTCCTATGTGTTGGATGGAGAAATTTGGAACATTGATAATTGCTAAAGATTTCGATTTGAACAATGGAAGATACCGCAAAGGTTTCGATGTATATATCAAAGTGTGAACGTGAAATCTTCAGCAAATACACAATGGACGCTGAACGGCTAGCACGTAAGCGAAAAATCGCTCAATTGGCACGATCTATACGCAAGAAATATCTCACATTGAAACTGGGTAAAACGGAAGAGGACGAGTCGTTCAATAAATTATTTAAACCCATATCGAAACCACTTCGGGAAATAATCAAATCCAATAATACACCATTGATTAAACGTGAAATAAAGCAAGAGAAGGATGATGCGGATGGAGAGGAGGAGGAGGAGGAGGAGGAGGAGGAGGAGGATGAGGAAGATAAAAGAGGAACGGTATTGGATGTAAGCGATGCAAGTATGAAAACTGTTATTGAAGAGTCTGACAGCGATGATGATGAGTATGACGTATTAGAATCTTACCCAGAGTTACTTCAAAAATATATCGGTGATTATTGGTCAGGGAGTAGAAAAGTTGATAAAGTTTATGGCCCAGTTTACGATTCTAGTTCGTTGTCATGGTTACTAGGAGGTAAATTATCGATTTTAAAAATAGAGATACAATCGTGACACAAGGGAGAAACTTCAAAAGTACCGTCGGTCTGTGTGAACTTATATTCTATGACAAACCTAGAAATTTCACTAAGAAAGATAAGATGAATTACAGGATGATTCTGAACTTGACAAATCCCCACAGAAATAGTGCTGGAAACTTGAAAGGTACTCGAAGATACAAGTACATTAAAATAATTCGACCTCTAATTCATGAGGAAGCTCTCGGTAGCGGTATGCAATTGACATATAACAACGAACCAGTGGAGTACGTGTACTGGGACGATCCAAACGAACTTGTGGAACGCCTAAAACTATTGATTGCTTCTCAAGAAGCTGGGAATACGTCGCACGATAATGAGATTGTTGCAATTATAAATGAACTTCGAGAGGCAGATATCATTTATTAGATGAGATACAATAGCGTTTGAAACAGTTATATGATGAGTCTCGACAAGTTTGGTAGGAGATCTAGGAGCGGAGGAGACGGTGTAGTGAACAGCGTCGATGTTCTCCGAATACGCTCGATGTTTAAGAACGTTTTGACTCATACACCAGACGGTGATGTGGATATTAAAAATTTGAAAATTTCCAATATGAAAACACCTACTTTAAATAACGATGCCGCGAATAAGAAGTACGTCGATAGCGCGATAATTGAAGTGGAAAAAAGGTTGAAGGAACTTCTTGACAAGTATGCAAAGGCTAATAATCTTATGAATAAAGCTTTAAAGAATCTCCGAACCGATGTGCAGAAAGTGATAGACGTATATAAGAAACAGACTGAGGATGATATTGCGAAATTAACTAATGACATTCATAATATAACTACACAACAAAATGTATTCATCACTGGTCTGAAGAATATTGATAGCAAATTGGTTGTGTTGGGAGGAAATTCTGATAGAGTCAATCCTAATGCGATAATTCAGCATGTTGCAACAAGGTAAAGAACAAGTTGAATATGAGCTTCATCAACCAAGTAGAAAGAATTTCAAACGCCGTCGAACAATCATAAAAGGTTTAGATGATCTGTGGCAGATGGATCTGGCTGAAATGGGTAATTATGCGGGTGAAAATCGAGGATTTAATTTCATTTTAGTGATGATCGATTGCTTCTCAAAGTATCTATGGACTCGTCCGTTGAAAACAAAATCGGCTGAAGAGAATCGGAAGGCTTTTGACTCTATTTTTTTGAAATCTAACGGGCGTATACCCACACATTTACAAAGCGATCAAGGAAAGGAGTTCTTCAATAAGCAATTTAAAGAGTTGATGAAGAAACATAAAATCAATCAATATAATACTTATTCTGTAAAAAAAGCAGCCATTGCAGAACGCGTTATTCGAACGTTGAAAGAAGCGCTCTATAAACATTTCAGTTTGAGTGGGAAATACAAATGGTTTGATATACTCGAAGAGATCACTGAAAAATATAATAAGCGTAAGCATAGAACGATCAATCTGGCTCCGTGTAAAGTGAGAAAACATAACGAAAGTGAGATATTGAAGCGATGCTACTCACACGCCAAGCTAGTTCTACCACACAAATACAACGTTGGAGATGTGGTGCGTATCAGTAAGGCAAAACATATTTTCGAAAAATCTTATACGCTTAATTGGTCAGCGGAATTATTTAAAATTATAAAAGTTAAAATTACGAACCCTGTTACTTATCTACTCAAAGACATGAAAGATTCCACAATCACCGGATGCTTCTACGAAGAGGAATTACAAAGAACGAAGCAACCCGAAGTATATTTAATTGAGAAAGTACTCCGTAAAAAAGGTAATAAAATGCTAGTTAAATGGTATGGTATGGAGGATAAGAATTGGATACAGAATACCGATATAGTATGATCTGCGCATGTTCAGATAAATATTTGGTATGTGTTGGTGGTAGAGAAGTTTGAATGCAACAGTCAGTTGTTGCGAAATGTCTTTGCAAGATAGTCGGTTTTCCAACGCGAATAGTAGTAGTAGTATTAGTGGTGATGAAGAGTTGGATAGAATTTTAGAAAAAATCGAAATAGCCTCAAAGCATGAACAATTTCTATTAATGAATACTGTTTACCCACTGAGAGAAAATTTGGAGGTTAGATGTGGACTAAGCCCTGTGAGGAAATTCACTTCAACTATCTCGTTGCATCAAAGAAATCGATATGGAAAACTCGTCTTTGGAAGATACGAATGGAACGACTTCATCAATATAGTGCGGATGAAGATCAAGGAATTCTTTGAGAGTCAACATGCACATTTCGATTCTACACCTATAGCATGTGGATATTATTGTCTAATATTACAGTGCGTCTATGCGAATAGCGTTAAAGTACTTCAAGTTACCAAGCACAATACTGATTTTTATTTAAGCGAGCAAGATGTACGTGAAATCATTAGAATTAACGATGAAGTGTTATTTCATCGAGTGTCGTTCCTTGAACAACTTGAATTTTGTTCATATTATTATAAGGTCATTGCAATAATTAAATCAATGAGGGGTCTTGCTAGTTATATGGAACTTTTGTATTGTTTTATAGATGTTGCACCAGAAAGCTTATTAGCTAATACCCTTAGAGAGTTTATGTTTTCGCATAAGGATAAAATTATGTATGATTTAGAGCTTGAGTGAGCAAGATGTACGTGGGATCACTTACCATGCTAGTGGATTAGAACTCTTGTATTGTTTTATCGATATTTCATCAACAAAATTTTTGTTTATTAACTAATACACTTAGAGATATGTTATTTATATATAAATAAGTTTATGTATGATTTAGAACAATAAATGATTTTTATGTAAAATAGTCTTTCGGTTTGCTGTAAAGGGAGAGAGGAAAATGAAACAAATCATCATCATCATAGAAATATTTTATTTATTTTCATAAAACAATAATAAACATAGATATGAAGTATGAATGATAATATGATGGATATATAAACTTATACAATTATGGTGATAAAGAATAATGACCATAAGGTAAAGTGTTTATCCCATTACCAATTATGTGTCTTTTGCTGTCGAAAGGGCTGAGGGCAATTTTATTTTGTTCGATTGTATACAATTTGAAATCGAATGAGCGGATAGATCTTTGTATGCGATACATCTCAATGCCTTCTTCTAAACATCTAACATAATCTTCGAATGTGATTGTGTTCCGCAACACATAATCCCGCACCCCCATCGCTTTCTTTGTTGGGTTACGATCCTGAACTGTATGACTATACATCTTGGATCTTAACCCTACAAACTTATCCATAATCATCCCCCCATTCTCGTCCTTCATTAAGCCGACTACTTTTTTATTTACAAGTGGAATCTCAAAGTTGTTGTTTAGCGCATAATCGCTCGTATCGAATTTATAAATATATTTATTGATGATGTTCTGATAAATATCATCATCAGTAATTATATGATAGATCAAACTATCTGTGTCAGTATAACATAATCTTATCATTTCAGGATCTTTATGAAGTGTAAGCATGAAGTTGTAATGAAAATCGTACACACATGTTTCAGAAACGTCCAAAATCGTCATACCCACATAAATTGGTTTATTGAATAACACTTCTAATTTATTTTGTTCAATGGCCACTAGGTTCTCTTCAAATATTTTACTACTATTAAAATTGGGTTGTGAAATATAATAACGAGCTCCATAAGGTCCATACCATTTGTTGAATAATTTGACCGCTCTATGCTTCCGCACGTTCTCCATCGATTTCCCGAAAATAGCATTGATGAGCAACTTGAATAGTGCTATCTCAAAGGCGTTCTTAGAAGCCGCTCTCAATCTAGTATTCAAATCAATATAGGCTTTCGACCACGGCGCTTGTTTAAACTCTAGAACTCTATGGACTTTTAGTTAGTACCATTCCTAAAGTCAAACATTGTTTTAAGTTTCTATAATGAATGATATATCTTGATTTTTTATGAAAAGTTGTTAATAATTTTGGTAATTTACTACCCGGTGGAGCTGTATGAGTTGGACAAAGAGGGAGATCTTTATGATGGTCATGCAATGTTGTAGGATACTCCAAATCAACCTCTAGAATGTACCCGATAGGGCTTTCATCGGAAACATGTTGTACGTCGATATTATCAACATTTTCAACCCACTTAAACCCATCGTAAGGTAAATATTGAATCATAGCCCACCCATATAGATTACATACATCGAAATACATTAAATAACTATTTTCTTCTTGTGGATTATGATTATGCATATATTTATTGTTGGCTTTTGCAAATCGATTACTGCATTGACTCACACCCCCTCTAATCCCCCGTTCCAAAAATAATATCATATCGATATCTTTTAAATATTGTAGTGATACGTTTGTATATTTTAGCATACAATCCCATGTGAATGATGGAACAGTGAAGTAGTGTGCGGGATCTAAATCAAACAGGCCCACGCATTTGTTTCGGAAATTCTCGAATACATCAGCCAGCAATAAAACGTCTGTTTTCAAATACAAATCCGAATAATCACCTAAATTTTTACACTCAAATCGATCCCAAACTGATTGAGCGTGTTGATAATCTTCCTCACTTATCGATTCATCTCGAAGTTTATTGAAGAATTTCTCGATCGGAGGAAGATTTTCATCGTTTAATTTCCCCCACTCATCCATGTGTTCGTATGGGAAAACTCCTTTACGTGTTAAAAGTTTGAAATTTTCTTGAGATAAGTGGGAAAACTCACGTTTCAAAATAGTCAAGTCATCCTCACTCAAATAAGAGACTAATTTATCTAAACTTGAATCCAAAAATCTACACGAGTCTATAAATCGGAATTTAACAATAGAATTTGTGGAGCTTCTGGTGAAACTTATATATTTCTCTTTATTCAGAGGGAGCACCTGAATATTTTGTTTAGACGATCTAGCCAAATCTCTAATTAATAAAAACATATCGTACCCACTCAAATTGTGAGCTACGACCGGTACCACAAATTTATATTTATAATTCAAATTGCAATCTTGGTGAGCTAATCCTCGATATTTTCCTGTAAAATGACAATGATCTTTAACACGAATGTCACCCTCTTTGAACAACACACCACAAATGTGACATTTGGTTTCATACATTATACTGACTATACTAATTCCACCAAAATCAATGGGTATATTACATTTTAGTTTTAGATCGATGAATTCTCCAATTTTATCTAATTGTTCAGTCAACCATTTAGCCGGATTAGGCCCTCTATAACTATTGTAACGTGATAGGGAATCGTTGAAATGACATTTCAGGTAGAAGCCTACACTGTAAGCTTCATGTAGCTGCTTTCTGTTTGTATATGAATTTGTACTAGACTGAGAGCAGTTTTGGATGGGTAATAATAGAGCTTCAAAATCAAAGTAGATAATAAAAGGTACAGGCAGTTTGTTTGAATGATTTTTAAATTTCAAATAATCCTCTTCGGGGAATGTTATTTTACAAGTATTCATCTTACCACAATCCTCGATATGATAATTGTACTTAATCTCACTTTTGAAATTATTCAAACATCTCTCACATAAGTAAGTTTTATTTCTGGTGGTAATTTGAGAATTTACTGATCTTGATAAATTTTTAATTAAACAGTAATGAAATTTCACTATCGGATTTACTTGAATGGAGGAGGAGGATGATGATTCCTCTTCGCGGTAATACTTGTCTTGAATCAATAATAAATTGAAGTGTTTTTCGAGTTTATTTTTGGTTAGGTACGCAGGGAGAACCTTTAATTTCTCCCCATTTTCATTTTTACATAATTGTAGAACAAACACATGAATAGAAATATTATTATTTTTCTCAAATACAGGGATTTGTGAAATGGGTAGGGGAAATGTTAAATTTTGCAAATTCAAAATTGTACTAAAATGCGGATATGAAGATACTCGATCTGGATGTGTGTTAGTAGCAGGATACAATCCAGCTGTTACTGCCCAAGCAAAACAGTACTCGTCATAATTTTTAATGTTAATAACTGCACGCTTAAGTTGGATTTCTTTAGATAAAACAATATAGGACGATCCTGAATTGATAGTTTCATGTTTATTAATATTGATTTCTAGACTTATCACATCTCTGAGGCTCCACCCACTCTCTCTTTCAGTGAATTCTTCCAGTTTAACTTGAAGTTTACCAATGACATACTCCTTAAACCACTCCAACAAATTGGTCAAAGTATCTATTGGAGCGGATTTTGTATGAAAATATTTGAATTCTACCTCGATAAGCTCTTCATTAACATTGGGTTTGATATATTCACAAAAAAATGTTGTGGTGACTTTAATAAAATTGTATATATGTAAAATTTTGACAACTCTAGAACTAAAGAGATTAAAAGCATCATACAAAAAATTTAATGGGTCTAAATGTGAAATATTTATTATCAACCCAGTTCGAATTCGTTGAGAAAATGCAGACTTACCATCTTCCCAACGAATACGATCGCTTCGATTTTCATTTGAGGGGGCGGGTTTATTTCGAATTTGTAATAAAATTTTGAATCTTCTTATATGCCCCACATTAGCTTGAATTTGATTTTTCTCGCCTAAATTGAGTGAATCTTTAGTTAAATGCCTATAAAAAGTTCTAATATATTTAGTACAAAAATCTATCCACTTTTGTGTCTCTTGAGGAGAGAATTTTGATTAAACGAGGTTCTTATGAGCTTCACCGATAATTCCAACAATTTCAGAACTAAGTTTTGCGATGGACGACTCCATAATAATAATGAGATAAACACCTCACCTTACAATAAATAAAACAATTTTAACGTTAACGCTGCTACTGCTACTCCCTCTCTGCTCCTATATCAATACTTGTCGGTACTTAATTTTTCCTCCCCTCGGAAAAGTTAGTCTATAGTTTTCTACTATTGGAGAAATTTTATCACGTTTTCGTAGGAACCACTGAAAACTCTGCAAGCTCCACCAGAACAGCTGCACCAAATTTTAGTTTTGGTTGGTTTCAATCTCTTGATCTTATTTTCGAAAAATCCGTTTCTCTAAAAACAAAAATGAAAGTCCTTGATAACATACAACAACAAAGACGAATTTTACATGTAAAATTCGAGTGAAAAACAACTTATTGATATGGAGTTGATTTGAATTGTTTCAATTTGAAGTGAAGAACAACTTATTGATATGGAGTTAATTTGAATTGTTTCAATTTGAAGTGAAAAACAACTTATTGATATGGAGTTAATTTGAAATAATAGTTTTCTTAGTAAAATAATAATATAGACTCACCTTTTAGATATAAGCACTACACAAAACACGAGTTGATTGTTTAAGGATCGAATGTATAATGACTAAGATCATGCAATCGCATTCCTAGATAGCTAATTCCACTCACAGTTGCTTACGTAAGTAATGACTAATGAAACGATAATTAAATTCGCTTACTAGCAAGTCTAGACTAGAGTATATCACTTATTGTTATTTGTTTACCTAATGAATGAATCCATTGTATTCAATTATTCTCGTATGAACTGAATGTGATGACGTAGATGTATGCTAAATTAATTGCTTCCACGTGTTCTCATATACTCAATGTGGTTTCTGGTGTAATAATTTCATATACGTAAGTAATCATTTAACGTTAAGGAAATTTGTAGGTTATTTTAAAAATTCATTATTTTTGGAATTACGGTGTGGTTCAATAATAAATGACAGTATAGCTACAACATGAGTCAAATTTTTGAAATTCCTCGCGCAAACATCAGCAAAACACCTCATAGATGTCGTCCTTTGACGTTAGCTGTTCTGACATGGACATCAAGCTATGATAGTTCATTAATATATCGTTTTTTTTTTTTAATTGAGATGGAACTTCCCGCGCGAAAACATCAACAAAATACCTCATAGATGTCATCCTTTGACGTTAACTGTTCTGACATTGACATTCAGCTATGATAGTTCATCGGTTTATTATTAGATGGCGATATAGGCTACAACATCGGTAACATTTTGAATTGGAGTCTCATAGATGTCGTCCTTCGACGTTAACTGTTCTGACATTGACATCCAGCCATGATAGTTCATCGGTTCATAAATTTCCCGCGCAAAAACATTAACAAGATATATGATAGTTCATTAATATATCGTTTTTTTTTTAATAGAGATGGAACTTCCCGCTCGAAAACATTAACAAAATACCTCATAGATGTCGTCCTTTGACGTTAACTGTTCTGACATTGACATTCAGCTATGATAGTTCATCGGTTTAGTGATAGATGGCGATATAGGCTACAACATCGGTAACATTTTGAATTGGAGTCTCATAGATGTCGTCCTTTGACGATAACTGTTCTGACATTGACATCCAGCTATGATAGTTCATCGGTTCATGAATTTCCCGCGCAAAAACATTAACAAAATACATCATAGATGTCGTCCTTTGACGTTAACTGTTCTGACATTGACATTCAGCTATGATAGTTCATCAATTAAGTGATAGATGGCGATATAGGCTACAACATCGGTAACATTTTGAATTGGAGTCTCATAGATGACGTCCTTTGACGTTGACTGTTCTGACATTGACATCCAGCTATGATAGTTCATCGGTTCATAAATTTCCCGCGCAAAAACATTAACAAGATACCTCATAGATGTCGTCCTTTGACGTTGACAGGTACGCATGACGGTTCATTCATAGATGTAGTCATTTGAAGTTAACTGTTCTGACATTGACATTTAAGTATGATAGTTCATCGGTTCATTAAGAGATGGCGGTGATGTAGCTATAACATCAGTCATATTTTGAATTGTGACCTCATAGATGTCGTCCCTTGACGTTAACATTTCTGACGTTGACAGGTATGCATGACGGTTGATCGGTTCATTCATAGATGTAGTCGTTTGAAGTTAACTGGTCTGACATTGACATTTAAGTATGATAATTCATCAGAAGATGGCTGCGATGTAGCTACAACATCAGTCATATTGTGGTTTTGACGTTTATTCTTCTGACATTCGCTTCCAACGTCGGCCATGATAAACATCACCAAAACACCTCTACGTTTGAATTTGGCGGGTCGATGACGTCACACGCCCAACTAACTTCACATCCAGACCTCTACTGTAGAAAGTTCTATAATCATCGTAAGCTCTATGGACACGTTTGAATTTCGCGGGTTAGTAACGTTCCATACAACTAACCTCACATCCAGACCTCTATGGTCGGAAGTTCGGTGATCATCGTAAGCTCTATGGACACGTTTGAATTTCGCGGGTTAGTAACGTTACATACAACCAACCTCACATTCTATGACCTAGACCTCTATGTTTGGAAGTTCGGTGATCATCGTAAGCTCTATGGACACGTTTGAATTTCGCGGGTTAGTAACGTTACATCCGAAGTTGCGCGCGCAACATCCGGTCGATGAGTCATTTCCTGGCGTAGAACTCGTCCACTTAATCTACTCACAGCTAATGTGAATTGAGGAGGTGCACCATCATGCATAAACCAAAGGTCACGACGAATGTGTAAGGGCAAGTCTTCCAACAGTCCAGGTAGCCTTTGTTCCAAAAAGTTCAAGTAGTTCTCCCCGTTCAATCGATCGGGTATAACGGTAGGACCAATAATAAAGTTATCCACAATTCCAACCCAAACATTGATTTTAGTTTGATTCTGAAAATATGTAACTTCCGTTCCATGAGGAATGGAGGTTAAAAAGACCACATCTCGTGAAAGTATCTTCGTCTGAACAGAATTCTTCTACAAAAATTGGGGTTTGCGTTTTGTCTTTGGACAATAAGCCGACAGAAATCTAGCCGATGACCTGGATCCATGGGCAATAAGTCTCGAACTGTTTTAATATGATAGGGATACAACAGTTCTTCTTTCAGTACATTATGAACTAATGATTTTGAGGCTCCAATACGGAGTCCCAAACGTAGTGTGCTTATCCCATGTTCAGTTTCAACCGCTTCCAATATCGCTTCTTCGAGCTCTAACGTCCTTTTTGTCCGTCTGCGTCCAGTTTCTCTGCGATTTGCTTCAAATTTGCCAGTCCCGGGATGTTTGCCGATTTGGAATTCTGCGATGCGGATATCTTTCCCTTCTCCGGCCAAAATTGCAGAGATTCGAAAATTAATTTTTTCAAGCTAATTTGTTGATTTTATCAAAATTTTCTAAGAGTAAGAAAAGTTTTCAAATTAGATAAGCTATCCACATAAAAAATATCGAATGAATTACATTGACCACAAAAAAGTTCTGGACACTTTTCCCGTTACATCCTCAAGTTTGAGCCATTTCTATG
The DNA here is from genome assembly GCA_958510875.1 of Endomychus coccineus. Taxonomy (NCBI): domain Eukaryota; kingdom Metazoa; phylum Arthropoda; class Insecta; order Coleoptera; family Endomychidae; genus Endomychus; species Endomychus coccineus. The sequence goes on along the minus strand of OY294067.1, from coordinate 183,738,903 downwards.
GTCTTTAAGGCTCTGTGCTCCACTCTCAAGAATGGCCATTATTGACAGTAACTCTAGCCCCCTACCGGGTAAACAAGACACTTGAGGCAAGAGTAAGAAGACTCATCAACTTTTTTTCGAATCAAAGAATCTTTGGTTTTATTTTGGCCACGCAGTTCGAGGACAAACTGTATATATATATATATATATATATATATATATATATATATATATATATATATATATATATATATATATATATATATATATATATATATATATATATATATATATATATATATATATATATATATATATATATATATATATATACAGAGGCCAGTGAAACGGACCCGCTTGGGTCGGTTTTAATTGGCCTAGCTAGCTCAATTTAAATTAATTACTCTCAGGGCTCGTAGTGAAACGTGCCTTGTGATTCAAGACTGGTGAATTGCCCGAGCGCCAACTGCTTGGAAAAAAACTATAAAACTGAATGAAGCTTCGCGAAACTGGCAAATTTGAAGCAAATCGCAGAGAAACTGGACGCAGACGGACAAGAAGGACGTTAGAGCTCGAAGAAGCGATACTGGAAGCGGTTGAAACTGAACCTGGGATAAGCACACTACGTTTGGGACTTCGTATTGGAGCCTCAAAATCATTAGTTCATAATGTACTGAAAGAAGAACTGTTGTATCCCTATCATATTAAAACAGTTCGAGACTTATTGCCCATGGATCCAGGTCATCGGCTAGATTTCTGTCGGCTTATTGTCCAAAGACAAAACACAGACCCCAATTTTTGTAGAAGAATTCTGTTCAGACGAAGATACTTTCACGAGATGTGGTCTTTTTAACCTCCATAATGAACATTTCTATGCTGATGAAAATCCTCATGGAACGGAAGTTACATATTTTCAGAATCAAACTAAAATCAATGTTTGGGATGGAATTGTGGATAACTTTATTATTGGTCCTACCGTTATACCCGATCGATTGAACGGGGAGAACTACTTGAACTTTTTGGAACAAAGGCTACCTGGACTGTTGGAAGACTTGCCCTTACACATTCGTCGTGACCTTCGGTTAATGCATGATGGTGCACTTCCTCAATTCACATTAGCTGTGAGGCGACATTTGAATGCGGAATATCCAGATCGCTGGATAGGTAGAGGACACGATGCACCAGTGAACTGACACGCCCGCTCCCCTGATTTGACGCCTCGCGACTTCTTCCTATGGGGCTAAAGCTTATGCAGCTCCAGTTAACCCAAGGGAGAAATTGTTCCAACGAATTAATCATGAAGCGGATTTATTGAAGAATGATCCTGAAGTACTAGCCAGAGTTCGAATCAATTTCTTGAAACGAAACATTTCGAACAATTGATGCCTTAGCGATTTCCCAAAAGTTTTTGTTGTTTCTTTTGATTTAGCATTTGTTTTTCCTAAATAATCACATCGTTTCCCCATTACTATTGTTTTTATTATTCATGTTTTACCGAGATATTAACCATTTCAGTGTAAGTGAAATTTTGAGCCATAATTTCATAAAATTTGTACGGAAAGCAAAGTAAAAACTGACAGTTTTGAGAATAAATTCTCCAAACGACATTAGAAAAGCGGAGGCAACTAAGGTATTTTAATCAAGTAAAATTAGTAAGCCAAAATTGCAGAGACTCGAAAATTAGTTTTTTCAAGCTAATCCGTTGATTTCATCGAAATTTTCTAAGAGTAAAAAAAGTTTTCAAATTAGATAAGCTATCTACGTAAGAAATATAGGGTGAATTACATTGACCATAAAAAAGTTCTGGACACTTTTCCCGTTACATCCTCAAGTTTGAGCCATTTCTATGGTCTCTAAGGCTCTGTGCTCAACTTTTAAAGACGACCATTATTGACAGTAACTCACCTGCCAAATATTGTATGGGTCCTCCATCACGTTCTCAAGTTATACCGAAAAAGCAAAATTATTTTTGCAACTTTGAAGCCCTTTACCGGCTAAACAAGACACTTGAAGCAAGAGTAAAAAGGCTCATCAAATTTTTTTCGAATCAAAGAATCTTCAGTTTTATTTTAGCCACGCAGTTCGAGGATTCCCTGTATATATATATATATATATATATATATATATATATATATATATATATATATATATATATATATATATATATATATATATATATATATATAGATATATATATATTCTTTTATTAATATTCTTATACCATTTGTAATATTTGTATGCTTTCTTGGTATATTGGTTCGTATATATACTGAAAATAAAATGAAATAAAAATTCTTTCTGACGTTTCGACAATGTTTATTGTCTTTATCAAAATTGTAAATTAGTGTTTATATGTAATTTAGAAAAGAATAGATGATTTCGATTAATGAAATGCGTCTGCAGCCGACTTGTGTTTTAAGATCCAATTAAAACTGCAGAAAACATTGGATCGGTTGTGTGTGAAAGAGTAATGTATGGCTGATTACAATTTGAAATGGATTGAATTTGATTAAGTACAAGACATTCTAAGATTGTATAATTATGAATATCTATGATTATTGTATGAATTAGTTATTCTATGATAAACACTCTATCCACATCTATTATAATCAACTATTCAAGTTTGAGATAATTCTACAGAATTTAACCTCAAAATTGTTGCTTATAATGTCATAGTTGAATAATGCGTTATCTTTTTCAGGTTGAATTTTGAATAGACATTTACAAGTGTCTGATATTAAGTGGTTCTAATACTCTCAATTGAAATGTTTCCTTGAATTGAAGATAAGCATTATCTAAGTACTCACTATTGAAAATGATGGGATTATCATTGATTTTTGAAAACTTTGTTATTATTCTTAAACTTTATATATATATATATATATATATGTATATTCTTTTGTTGATATTCTTGAACCATTTGTAATATTTGTATGTTTTCTTGGTATATTGGTTCGTATATATACTGATAATGAAATAAAAATTCTGTTTTGACGTTTCGACAGTGTTTATTGATAAAGGCAATAAACATTGTCGAAACGTCAAAACAGAATTTTTATTTCATTATCAGTATATATACGAACCAATATACCAAGAAAACGTACAAATATATATATATATATATATATATATATACATATATATATATATATATATATATATATATATATATATATATATATATATATATATATATATATATATATATATATATATATATATATACATTCAAACCTGGAAGTTTTATATATATATATATGTAGAACTGGATTCTCGGGTATTGATCCGCATTGTGTGGTTTCGGTCCTCAAAAGGACCAATTTCACGACGTTTCGGCAAAGTCGCATTTGCCATCTTCATGTGATTCGACCGTAGAGTCTGGAAAATCTAGGCGAACTTTCCAGACTCTACGGTCGAATCACCTGAAGATGGCAAATGCGACTTTGCCGAAACGTCGTGAAATTGGTCCTTTTGAGGACCGAAACCACACAACGCGGATCAATACTCGAGAATCCAGTTCTACACATTACGTCCGCGAGAACCTAAGAAGAAACATATATATATATATATATATATATATATATATATATATATATATATATATATATATGTATATGTAGATATGTTCATTCAGAAAGGTTTGTTAACGAGAATTTCAGTCTGTAGTTGAGCAATCAAAAGAAAACTATTTTTTCTATACATATATATATATATGTTCTGCTTCAGGTTTCCGTGGGCGTTATATGCTGTGTTGGGTTGCCGAGATATACTAATCGTTGTCGTAGATTGGTTTCAATAGGAACCGTTGATATGACGACGTTTCGGCACAATCTCATGTGCCATCTTCAGGTCTTCTCTTCAGGACTGCTGCTATGCTTCGAGTTAACTTGAAACTGATCTCCGTTGATCCTGTTGGTATTGTATATATCCTTACTGGGCTACTTCTGCCTCAGGATATCCGGTCTTCACTTCCGGTCTAGCTGTTGATGTGCATCCGGTGCATGAGCTCGTCCTTATCAGTTTTGAGAGGATGTAGGTGATAAGGATTTTATTTGTAAAGAGTATACAGGGTGTGTATAAAAAGTGTGTCACATGAGAGAGTATACAGGGTGTGTATAAAAAGTGTGTCACATGTACAGGATCACGTGACTATCACATGACAGCTGTCATGGCGGAGCTAAGATACAGATTGCTTCGTGAAGATGTCGCCGCTGAGTGACAGCTGTCATGGCGGACCTAAGGTACAGATTGGTTTGTGAAGATGTCGCCACTAAGTGACAGCTGTCATGGCGGACATAAGGTACATATTGCTTCGTGGAGATGACGCCACCAAGTGACAGCTGTCATGGCGGACCTAAGGTACAGATTGCTTCGTGGAGATGGCCCCACCAAGTGACAGCTGTCATGGCAGCCCTAAGGTACAGATTGCTTCGTGAAGATGTCGCCACCAGGTGACAGCTGTCATGGCAGACCTAAGGTACAGAATGCTTCGTGCAGAAGTAGCAACTACATGACAGCTGTCATGGTGGACCCAAGGTACAGACTGCTTCGTGGAGGGGGCTCCGCCACTTCTAGGAAGCAATCTGTACCTTTGATCTGAAGGTACAGGCTGCTTCATGGAGATGTCACCACCACGTGACAGCTGTCATCGAAGGTACAGACTGCTTCGTGCAGATGTCGCAACCACATGACACATGTCATGGCGGACCTAAGGTACAGATTGCTTCGTGAAGATGTCACCACCACGTGACAGCTGTCATGGCGACCCTAAGGTACAGGCTGCTTCATTGAGATGTCGCCACCTCATGACAGCTGTCATGGCGGACCAAAGGTACAGGTTGATTCGTGTAGGTGTCACCACCACGTGACAGCTGTCATGGTGGGCTGAAGGTACAGGCTGCTTCGTGTAGGTGTCACCACCACGTGACAGCTGTCATGGTGAGCTAATGGTACAGGCTGCTTCGTGTAGGTGTCACGTGACAGATGTCATGGCGGACCGAAGGTACAGGCTGCTTCGTATAGGTGTCACCACCACGTGACAGCTGTCATCGAAGGTACAGGCTGCTTCGTGTAGGTGGCGCCACCAGTTCGGCTATTCCGACTCGTGTGAATCCAAGATGACAGTGTGCTATCACAGGGCAGACGTTTGACGTCACAGCATAAAGGTACAGACTGCTTCGTGGAGGTGTTGCCACCCGTTCGACTCGTCCGACTCATGCGACTCGTACGGTTTTGAAATCACATGATCTGTCACGCGGTGAGATATGGTGTCTGTCACTTCGACGGAGTGTCTGTCGCAAGGTGTCATGGTGTCACGTACCATAGAGCTGAAGGTTATAGAGCTAACCCAACTCGAAACCATAGAGCATCATGGTGGTGGAAAGAGTTGTCATGGTGTCTGTCACGTGAGGTCTTCATCGAGGTGTCATGTCGCGTCTTGGAGGGTGTGACGTGGTGGATCCATGAAGCATCTGTCACGCGAACTGTCATGACGGATCTATGAATGTCAACCATAGCTTCATAGGTATCAAATGAAAAGTCTTGATATGCAGAATGTTAATTTTATTGAATTGAAGATCCTGCGATCATAGTTTACGAACGATGATGACGTCTCGGGAGGCATCCATTTTTTCAATCCGGCGACCATAGTTTACGAACGATGATGACGTCACTGCTTCGAACCGATGACAGTAACTGATTCAATCTGGCGACCATAGTTCACGAACGATGGTGACGTCATCATCGTTGACGAACTATGATGGTCAGATGAGGAATAAAATGCGAGTAATAATAATGGCATCTACTCATTATTCATCACACTGTAAAATTGAAGTTATAAGACTGTTGAATACATAAGGTGTAAAAAGTGAATAGGTAGTACATTCATGCACATGTTGTATCTCGTGATTCAACACTCCGACACGTGCTTCAACATTAAGACACGTGTTCAGTCACATGTTCAGACACGTGTTTTAATAATCAGACACGTGTTAAGCACGTGCTTCAACATTCAGAGACATGCTCTACTCAGACATGTGTTCAGACACATGCTTCAATACTCAGACACGTGTTTAGCACGTGCTTCAACATTCATACCTATTTAACACGTATTTGATACCTGATTTTGAGAGAAGCGTAGAAGTACCTAATAGTACAATATAACATCATCAACTAGTATATAAACAAATGCTTATTAACATATGATTCAGTATGATTTCGATGCTCCTTTAGACAACATGAAGATTGTCAAGCAGAAAGACTCGTTGAACATTATGAATTTAGGACCAAGCATTGAAAATATTGAACAATCACAACGTCACAGCTCTTTGCTGCCAAATACTTTACGAACAATAATCTGTGGTCCAAGTAATTGTGGGAAAACAAATGTTATGTTATCTCTATTGTTAGATGCAAACGGTCTGAAATTTGAAAACGTGTACATAGATTAAAGTCTTTACACCAATCAAAATACCAGTTACTAAAGGAGACATTGAAGAAAATTGAGGGGCTTGGATATTTTCCTTGTACCGGAAGTGATGAGGTCATAGACCTCACAGGAGCGAGGCCTAATTCAATCATAATATTCGATGACGTGATGTTTGAGAAACAGGAGAAAATTCGTGCTTATTTTTCAAGAGGGAGACACAACTCAATTGATAGTTTCTATCTTTGCCAGTCTTTTGCTAAATGTCCAAAACATGGATTGCGCGACAATGCCAATTGCTTGATTATTTTCAAACAGGATGAGCTCAATTTGAAACATATATTCACCGACCATGTAAGTACCGACATGTCACTCGAAAAATTCAAAGAGATATGTAGCGTATGTTGGAAAGATAAATATGGATTCCTCATGATAAACAAAGACTGTTATATGAACAAAGGACGTTATCGCAAAGGTTTTGATAGTTATATATACATCTAACATGTATATATACTTTCATTTGAAACAGACAACCCGCTCAGCATGGACGTGGGTATGAGTAACATGCTAAAAGAAAAATAACAATTGAAGAAAAAAATTGGGAGGTAGCAAACGTTATGAGGAAAAAATATATGGCTGTGAAATTGGGTAAAGCTGAAAATGATGAGATTCTAGATAATATGTTCAAGAATGTATCTAAACCTCTGGAGGAAATTGCGAAAAATGCTGAAATAGTCAAACGAAATTCGTTGGTTAAACCTGAAAGTATTGTTTCTACAGCAACACAAATGGAGAACAGACCAATCCCAAATATTATAACTGAAGGAGAAGAGTTCGTATGTAACCCCCAAAATACTGAGGAGGATGTGTTTACCCTCGAACCTACTATCGATCAGATTCGTGAAGAATTCAGAAAACATAAGAAAGATAATGCAGAGGCTACAGAGGAGTTTGTGCAACCATACCCCACATTAGCACGTCATTACTTGGAAGGATTCCTATTGGAAATACGATGATAGAATGGGATTGCAATATAATTCAACTTTAGACAAATGGTTCATGGGTAATCAACCTATAGAAATTGATAGTGAGAGAAATATAATTATCAAGGGTACTCCGTTCAAGGGTACCACAGGACTGTATAATTTGATTTTTTACAGAGATGTTCTACCTGATACTTACACTGTGGAAGATGGGAAAAATTACAGTCAAATGACTAGTGATCATAGACGCAATAACGATCCAGCTGATCGAATAAGAAACATTGTGAAATACAAAAATGTACTGAAACCTTCGATCAATTCCATGAAAAGACCCAGAGCCAAAACATACACTGGAAGTGCATATATCAAAAATGATATGCTTGAATATAACGAGAAACCTATCGAATATGTTTATTGGGATGACGTTAACGAAATTGTGGATAGACTGAGACTTCTTGTTGCATGCACGCATGCAGGTAACCATAATCATCACAACGAGATAATCTCTATAATAGAAGAATTGATAGAGGCAGGGGTAATTGAACAAAAACCAGATGTAAGACAAATTCATCACAGTTATAAAGATGGTTTCAATGGATAAGTTTGGCAGAGCCTCCTCTTCCATGTGGATATATGATACAAATGTATTCAATAATAATTTCAAACAAGTTCACGGACAAGGATTATTCCTAACGAGCGATGGAAGTTATGATATGGAAAATCGTAGATTGTGCAACTCAAAATCACCGAATGATAATGGAGATGTTGCAAATAAGGTATATGTTGATAAATTAACACACAAACTGAATCTGAAAACGGAAACCAGTCTTAAAGATACCTTCAATGTTAGGGTTGATAATTTGATCAAAGATATCAACAAGGATCTGGATGAACATAAATTAACGAATGAGAAGGTTATTCTCAACATTGATAAATATCTGTTGAACATTCAGAATAAATATGATGGAATGGGGATCTATATAAAATCAGAGTATAAAACAATCAGTGATAGTGTGAGGGAAAACAGAAATGAATTGAAAGAGATCAATAACACATTTAACAGTGTGAACATGCGTCTAAATGACATTACTAGTAAAGTGGAGGCGTTAGAACGACGGATGAAATCTGTGGAACCTTCTAAGAAGAGACCCTCATCATCCACAACAACAAAGCAGGGCTCTATGAAACGTATATCTCCAAATCCTGTGAATATACCCAAAAAATTGATTCTACACTAGATTTCCACATTGATAAGATGAGTAGAGAACAAGTTGTGCATGAGCTTCATAAGCCGAGTAGGAAGAATTTCAAACGACGCAGAACAATCATAAAAGGTTTGGATGATTTGTGGCAAATGGATCTGGCTGAAATGAGTAATTACGCTCGTGAAAATAGAGGATTCAAATACATTTTGGTTATGATCGATTGTTTCTCGAAGTTTCTATGGACACGACCGCTGAAAACGAAATCAGCCGAAGAAGTTCGGAAAGCGGTCAGTTCTATATTGCTAGAAGGACATCGTAAGCCTGGGAATCTGCAAAGCGATCAGGGAAAAGAATTCTTCAATAAACACTTTAACGATCTAATGAAGAAACATAATATCAATCATTATAATACGTATAGTGTGAAAAAAGCAGCCATTGCTGAACGTGTCATTCGAACATTGAAGGAATCGCTCTACAAACACTTCAGTCTTCGCGGGAAATACAAATGCCTTGATGTACTTGAAGAAACCACAGAAAAATATAATAAACATAAACATAGTAATATAAATATGGCTCCAATAAAAGTGACGAAACAGATTGAGAGCGAGATATAGAAGCGATCCTACTCACACATCAAGTTAGCTCTGCCTCAAAAATACAACGTTGAGATGTGGTACGAATAAGTGAGGCTAAACATATTTTTGAGAAGGGATTTACGCCCAATTGGAGTACGGAATTAGTTAAAATCATCAAAGTAAAAATTACCAACCCGGTCACATATCTACTAGAAGATATGACCAACGCACCAATCAGTGGCTGTTTCTACGAGGAAGAATTACAGAAAACAAAACAACCCGATGTGTATTTAGTCGAAAAAATATTACGAAAGAGGAGGGGTCAACAGTATGTGAAATGGTTGGGTCTAGATAATAATCACAACAGTTGGATCAATAATTCGGATCTCGTTCAATGAACCCATCATTAACCATTTGGAGATTATTAGGAACAAACAAATAGCTGGAATATTATTGACTCGAGGGTATGGTTATTATAAAATAACAAAATTCCGTGAATATGAGGGTGAATCAAGAGTGAAGATTATAATATTTGAACCATATATTGTTAAGATTATACTTAAGTCTTTTGTATTGAGAAAATTTTGAAATTAATAAAAAATATTATTTTGAGATCTTTGGTCCTTCTCCCTCCCCTCGTTAAATAACGGTGCAATCTTGAATTCTCATCAGTCTGTATGGAAGCGTACGTAGGAGAAGGGGTTCTCAATACGCTTATAAACAAGCTCCCGTTTGAACTTCATATTCCTGGTTATCAATTCTGTGGTCCCGGTACAAAATTAGAAGAACGGTTGAGAAGAGGAGATTCAGGTATCAATCCACTCGGTAAAGCTTGCCGCCAACAAGATATTTCATATCTGCGAAACGCTAGTTTGGAAGGACGTCACGAGGCGGATAAAATATTAGAGAACGCTGCTTGGCAACGTGTCAAATCTAAAGACACAAAATTTGGAGAAAGGATTGCCGCTTTCGGTGTAAATAAAATTATGAAAGCAAAGAGGAAATTGAAGATGGGTATGAGAAAGAAGGTTGAGTTCGGAAGTGCAATTGTCGATGGGGTGAGAAAAGTTATGAAGAATAAGTTTGACTCATCCAATCTGAAGAAGACATCCCAAACAGCGTTGAAAGTTGCACGAAAACAATTCAAAAAAGCAGGTGGTCGGAAAAATGTTCGGTTACCAAGAGTAATTCCTATTCCAAAGACTGGAGGATTTCTATCATTTTTAATACCTCTGTTTGCCGGCTTATCAGCTGCTGGAGCATTGGCGGGAGGTGGTGCAGGCATCGCTAAGGCCGTCAACGATAGCAAAGCAGCTCGGAAAACCTTGGTGGAGACGGAAAGACATAATGGAACAATGGAAGCTATAGCTTTGGGGAAACAAGGATCTGGTCTGTATTTGATAAAGTATCGCAAAGGTCGTGGTCTATATTTAAATAAACATCCAAAAAACTGTCAGTTAACCTACCCAGAAGACCTCTGACCGATCTCGATCTACGAAAACTAGCAAAAGCTCTGAAAATTTCCCATTTTAGAGGAGTATTTATGCGTGATGAACTGCCATCCAACGGACCATGGAAAAACGAGCGTGGAATAGTTTATTTAGATAGCTCGGATAATGGAGGCACTCACTGGGTTGGGTTTAATAAAGTCGGTGATACAGTTTTATATTATGATAGTTTTGGCAATTTACGCCCCCCTCGCGAACTAGTGGATTATTTCAAAAAGTGTAAGATATTATTCAATCACGATAATTTTCAACAATATAACACTTATAATTGTGGTCAGTTATGTTTAGATTTCCTCTCTAACACTTCAGTTGTGCTCGACTAACCCTGCATTTATTAGTATATAAATAGATTGTTGGTAAAGTTTTCATCAATCATGTCTCAGACGTTCACTATCACGGGTAAGAGCTCCCGCTTATCTGTAGATTTTCACCCACCTATAGAACTAGATCCTCATTCATATTATTCTATCGCACTTGTTGATTTGCATACGTACAATAGCATTCCTAACATAAACATGTGAAGGGTGAGGAAGTAGTAGTAACTATACCTACGGGGCCCTACGAGTTGACAGACATCGAGGATTTCATACAAAGTGCAGTTTGAGGGATAGGAGTGAAGCAAGAAGAACGTGACCGGAAATTATCAATAAAATCTAACAACAACACTCTACACACAGAGCTGAAGATTGATTTTGAAGTGAATTTTATTCCTAAAGATAGTATAAGCGAACTGTTGGGATTCAGCAAAATGAAATTGACATCTCGTGAACTACACGTGTCTGATCGACCTATAAACATAATCAAAGTTCAAACTATCAGAGTGGAGTGTAACTTAACCGCAGGAGCATATTATAACAATAAGATAGCTCATACGATATATAAGTTCTCACCTCTTGTACCACCTGGATTTTCCATTGATATAGAGCCGAAGAATCTTATTTATCTACCGGTCATCAGCAAGACGTCCTTCGATAACATCACACTGAATATTTTACATCAGAATTGGAAACGGGTAAATTTTCGTGGAGAAGAAATTATTATACGGTTGGAGTTGAAAAAGACCGCTAGGGATTATGGCTTCCAACAATAAATAATAATCCAATACTCACCACCGCTCATTATATGAAAAAAATTCATCTGAGAAGGTTGTTGTTGTTGCAATAGCCATCACTTGAGAACATTGGTTTGGATTTCAGCAATAAAAGACATACCCATAGTGGTCATCAGTCATTATCTACAACGAGTTCAAGGGAGAAGGTTGCTTCTGTATCACTATCATTGGAAAATATAAATTTTTTGAAGTCCCTTGGTTACAATGTCGGAAAAACTTCAAATATTCAACGAGCCAAACTTCATTGAAGACATCATCCGAGAAGAAACTCATACCTACTATCCCCACACAACATCTTTTGGCAACAGCGATGAAATTGAGATATTAATCAATCAACAAGATGTGTTGGTAGATTTGGCCTCGTCTGCTCTATTCATCGAGGCAGAATTCCAGCCAGAAGCAAGTGGTGATGGTGAATGTAAACTAACGAATAATTTCGGAGCGTTTCTCTTCGAATATATCAGTTATGAATTGAATGGAAGAGAGATAGACAAAGTACGTGATCCTGGTATTGTCAGCACCATCAGAGCTTTTCTAACATATGCCAAACATGAATCTATACCTCTAGCTATTTCTGGATGGTCATTTAAGGATGCATTGAGTTCAGTCTACAATAATAAAATCAATTCATGGATACCGTTGAATTTTCTACTAGGCCTATTCATTGACTATAACAAAGTTTTGAGTGGAAAACATAAGCTGCGCTTGATAAGGTCTCGAACCGATAACGATTGCTATACTAATAGCACAGGCACGAAAACCGCTAAAATAAATGTGAAGACGATAGCATCAAAAGTGCGACATGTGTTTCCAAGTGATCAACTTAAATTTCAAATGTTGGGGAATTTGAGTGCTGAGAAGCCTATTTTGATTCCATTCCGTAGTTGGGATCTGCATGAAAATCCGTTGATGAAGGAAAGCACTCGCGACATTTGGGCTGTTAAAACATCAATGAATTTGGAACGTCCTAGATATGTGATTATAGCTTCCCAAACTGATCGAAAAAATAAACCTGTTAAGCACAGTGCATATTTCGATAATATAAACTTGCTAAATGTAAAATTATACTTGAATTCAGAGTGTTATCCATATGAAGCAATGAAATTGAATTTCACCGACCAGCAAGCAATACGTGGAAGCATACCAGATGTATTATGATTTCCAGAAATCATTTTCAAATAAAATAATGAGTGAGCCCATGTTAGATTATATAGCATTCAAGAATAGAGCAATTTTTGTGATTGACGCTTCAAAACAAAACTATGCTATAAAGTCATCAACAGTTGACGTCAAACTAGAGATGGAAAGTTTCTTGAATTTCCCCAAAAACAGCAGGGCTTATTGCATCATCATTAACGATCGTATAATGGAGTATTCTCCGATTACAGGATCAGTTCGGAATTTGGTGTGAAGAACCAGGTGATGAATCATAATGTTATAATTTTAGTTCTAAATGATGTACTATCAAAATGTATTTTTCCCAATAAATATTATTATTATTATATTTGATATTTTATTTCTCAAACGGTAGGTGGTGATGTTAACATCCGACGATCAGTTTGTAAACTATGGTAGTCGGTTGCTGGAAATGAAACAAATTGAAACAACTAGTGACGTTATCAGTCAGTTATCAACGTTTGCAATGAGATCGAAACGGAGAGATACCCCCCACCCACACTATTTACGTTCACGTTCTCACATATGTAAGAGAGAATCATTTCAGAAAATGTTCAGTTATAAAAATGAACTTAGCAGCGTGCGTTCGTGATTCAAATGTGGCTACATGGTCCACCAACAATTTTATTGAGTTAACAATTAATGAAGTGCGTCTAAAATTTGGGGTCGATACAAGAAACGATAAAAGAAACTATTTATTTTGAAATATTCCACTAAACCAACTCGTTCTGATGAATGAAGATCTATTGAATTGGTTAGGTTATCGCGGCAAAAAATATCATGCTAAAAAGGGTGTTATGACAAGATTGTTGAGAAAAAACCCGCATTTACACCATTTAGAAATTTGTGATAAGACTGATGCACGAAAGAAATATTATGTTCTAGATGCTATTGATTTCGAATCATTATTGATGCAAATGCGAACTCCTAAAGTCATCGAGTTACGTGAACTGTTTTCGTTAATGAAATTTATTATGATGAAATATTGTGAGTACGAGAAATTCTATGAACAACAAGAACGTCAAAGAGCTGAGGAACGTGAATGTCTTGCGAAAGAACGATCTCAACGCTTATCTCAACAAATTTAAATGAATGTTATCACCTTACGGAATAACATTGCACCAAATATTGTTCCACCTCCTATAAATTTCGGAAAGAGACGAAATTTAGGTAATTACTTTGTTTTTTATAATAAAATTTATATAATATATATTATTCAGGATTATATCGAACATCGAATGATATGAGACCAGAATGGTACCTAATGCGTCGACAGGAGGTTAGTTGGCGTGATGCCGACAGAAAATTACAAAATCGAGGAATGCGATTAATACGTAAATGGTCTAACATATCTCATGCTATCGATATTGGTAACGAAGTGAAACAGAATTTCCGCCGCGATTTGGAATGGTATGCAAGAGGAAATATTATTCATGCCGCAGAAGAAGAGGAGGGTGAACAATTGATTAGTGATATCAACATCGAGTCATTGATAGAATGTGTTATCAATCACAAAAATGAAGCTTATGAACTAGCAAATGAAAATGTCAATATATTGATGTAAACATATTAAGTTCTTCTATTATTTCAAAAAAAAAAATAAAACCGAGGTAACTATGAAATGCGCTTGCGTTAATGTTTATATGTATGTTTCATCATTCAAGTGTTCATCATCGTTCGTAAACTATGGTCTCTAAATTGAATTACTTACCATCACCGGTTTGAAGCAGTGAAGTTATCACCATATATCGGAATTATTGTTATCATTCCTTTTGTTTTATTAAAACACTTATATCTTCATACAATCATTTATTTACATGGTAAATAGCCTTCTTTACATATTTAACAAACATTTTCAACATTAGTACTGATGGAGAAGATAAAATTGCATACAAAATTGCGAAAATTTTAGAAATTTCTTCGTCTAGTGAGGATGATGTACGTGTGAATGGTGTTGATATTGTCTTTTGTATGACATGTGGTAAACATGATGATTGTTGGAGCAATTGCCTTTCAGCCATATCTCCCTCACTCCGATCAAAGAATAAAAGTTTAAGTTTATAATGTATGGTGGTACGATTGTCTTGGGGAATGTTGAATGCGAATACCTCTAATTGATTATCGTTGATTTTTCTAAAATTCATCGGAATCCATTCGGTACGGTTACACCACCCACCACTCTCGGTTGCAACATCCTTCAGACAAATATAAATGCGCTCAACGTGTTGGGGAACGTTAGCGTATAGAATACCATTCAGAATTGTGGTTAGAATCACGAAATTTGTTTTTAACATCCCCACTCCCATCATTATCTTCACTTTTTACACTTGTAAATGTATTCAACAGTCTTATAACTTTTATTTTATCTTCGTAAAAATTCAAGTCTCTTCTTAGTTCATGAACTGTCTCCACAAATTTTCAAGGTATACGTGTGTATTCTTCAAAATATATATGCATAATGACACATTTACAAACTTACTGGATATCTTTATCAAAACCTCCAACTATTCACATTTACACATAGAGTTCTCAATATCAATGTGATGAATAATGAGTAGATATCATTATTATTACTCGCATTTCATTCCTCATCTGACCATCATAGTTCGTGAACGATGATGACGTCATCATCGTTCGTGAACTATGGTCGCCGGATTGAATCAGTTACTGTCATCGCTTCGAAGCAGTGACGTCATCATCGTTCGTAAACTATGGTCGCCGGATTGAAACAATGAATGCCTCCCGTGACGTCATCATCGTTGATAAACTATGATCGCAGGATCTTCAATTCAATAAAATTACCATTCTGCATATCAACACTTTTCATTTGATACCTATAAAGCTATGGTTGACATTCATATATCCGTCATGACAGTTCGCGTGACAGATGCTTCATGGATCCACCACGTCACACCCTCCAAGACGCGACATGACACCTCGATGAAGACCTCACGTGACAGACACCATGACTACTCTTTCCACCACCATGATGCTCTATGGTCTTGAGTTGGGTTAGCTCTGTAACCTTCAGCTCTATGGTACGTGATAGCCACCATGACACCTTGTGACAGACACTCCGTCGAAGTGACAGACACCATATCTCACCGCGTGACAGATCATGTGATTTCAAAACCGTACGAGTCGCATGAGTCGGACGAGTCGAACTGGTGGCGACACCTCCACGAAGCAGTCTGTACCTTTATGCTGTGACGTCACACGTCTGCCCTGTGATAGCACACTGTCATCTTGGATTCGCACGAGTCGGACGAGCCGAACTGGTGGCGCCACCTACACGAAGCAGCCTGTACCTTCGATGACAGCTGTCACGTGGTGGTGGTGACACCTACACGAAGCAGCCTGTACCTTAAGCCCACCATGACAGCTGTCACGTGGTGGTGACACCTACACGAAGCAACCTGTACCTTTGGTCCGCCATGACAGCTGTCATTTGGTGGCGACATCTCAATGAAGCAGCCTGTACCTTAGGGTCGCCATGACAGCTGTCACGTCTTCACAGCTGTGACATCTTCACGAAGCAATCTGTACCCTAGGTCCGCCATGACAGGTGTCATGTGGTTGCGACATCTGCACGAAGCAGTCTGTACCCTCGATGACAGCTGTCACGTGGTGGTGACATCTCCATGAAGCAGCCTGTACCTTTGGACCAAAGGTACAGATTGCTTCCTAGAGGTGGCGGAGCCCCCTCCACGAAGCAGTCTGTACCTTGGGTCCACCATGACAGCTGTCATGTAGTTGCTACATCTGCACGAAGCATTATGTACCTTAGGTCCGCCATGACAGCTGTCACTTGGTGGCGACATTCTCACGAAGCAATCTGTACCTTAGGGCCGCCATGACAGCTGTCACTTGGTGGCGCCATCTCCACTAAGCAATCTGTACCTTAGGTCCGCCATGACAGCTGTCACTTGCTGGTGCCATCTCCACGAAGCAATCTGTACCTTAGGTCCGCCATGACAGCTGTCACTTAGTGGCGACATCTTCACGGAAAAATCTGTACCTCAGGTCCGCCATGACAGCTGTCACGTGGTGGCGACATCTTCACAAAGCAATCTGTACCTTAGGTCCGCCATGACAGCTGTCACTTAGTGGTGACATCTTCACGAAGCAATCTGTACCTTAGGTCCGCCATGACAGCTGTCACTTGGTGGCGCCATCTCCACGAAGCAATCTGTACCTTAGGTCCGCCATGACAGCTGTCACTTGGTGGCGCCATCTCCACGAAGCAATCTGTACCTTAGGTCCGCCATGACAGCTGTCACTTAGTGGCGACATCTTCACGGAGCAATCTGTACCTTAGGTCTGCCATGACAGCTGTCACTTGGTGGCGACATCTTCACAAAGCAATCTGTACCTTAGGTCCGCCATGACAGCTGTCACTTAGTGGTGACATCTTCACGAAGCAATCTGTACCTTAGGTCTGCCATGACAGCTGTCATGTGATAGTCACGTGATCCTGTACATGTGACACACTTTCAATACACACCCTGTATACTCTCTCATGTGACACACTTTTTATACACACCCTGTATACTCTTTACAAATAAAATCCTCATCACCTACATCCTTTCAAAACTGATAAGGACGAGCTCATGCACCGGATTCACATCGACAGCTAGACCGGAAGTGGAGACCGGATATCCTGAGGCAGAAGTAGCCCAGTTCATCTACTTGCGTCTGATTGAGTTTGTTGGTCTGTTGCGTTCGAGCGATTTCGTCGGTTCGTTGCTTTCGGGCGAGTTTGTCGGTCCGTTGAATCAGTCTGGTTGACTGTTCTCCTGGGTGGTTGAAGGACTGGTTCCCAAGCAGTTGGTAGTCTCTGTGTATCATCTCTTGTATCAAGATTTGAAGGTCGCTTCTCGATTTCGATAGCTTCTCTTATGATGCGTTTTCTCTTGTGCTACAGGCTGGCTAGGACTCGGGTGTTGTCAAAATTGATTTCATAAGTGCGGCTTCTCCGTGGGTCCGCATGAAAAATGTATCTTCTACATATCGTAGCCATAATTCTGGTTTTTCGCTGGCTGTTTGGATGACTCGTTCTTCAAAGTCTGTCATAAACAGGTTGGCTAATACTGGGGATAAGGGTGATCGAAGGGGCACCGATGAGATCACCCTTATCCCCAGTATTAGCCATCCTGTTTATGAGAGACTTTGAAGAACGAGCCATTCGAACAGCCAGTCAAATACCAGAACTATGGCTACGATACGTAGACGATACATTTGTCATCTGGACCCACGGAGAAGCCGCACTGACAGAATTTCCGAGTCACATAAACGCAATTCACGAGAAAATCAAGTTCACTATGGAGTTCTAGAGGAACAACCAACTACCCTTCCTAGATGTTCTTGTGAGCAAGAGAAACGGCAATATAGGACACACCATATACAGGAAACCAACACACACAAATCGTTACCTGAATGCCCAGTCACATCACCATCCATCACAACTTCGAACCGTAATAAAAACACTCATAACCAGATCAGACCGACTAATCGACAATGACCACAAAAAACAAGAAATTCAGACAATACAAACCACGCTGCAACAAAATGGGTTTTCGGAGAACAATATCAGACGAGCACTAAGGCCCCGACGCCAGATGGATCGAACCACAGAAGGAGAGAAAGAAAAACCTGTCGCCAAAGCCCATCTCATATACGTCAGAGGTACTACTGAGAAGATCAGCAGAACACTCAAAAAACGCAACATTGAGACAAGTTTCAAAACAACAAGAAAGATTGGTCAAATGCTGCCCAACGCTAAATCAAAAATAAATCTGGACACACAAGGGGTCTACGGAATACCATGCATAGATTGCGAAGGAAGCTTCATAGGACAAACTAACAGAAGAATCAACATTCGACGTTAAAAACACCGCAATCCTGTCGCAAAGCAAGAAACAACATCATCACTTGGCGAACATGTGAGAAAAACTTCACATGAAATCGATTTTGACAACACCCGAGTCCTAGCCAGCCTGGAGCACAAAAGAAAACGCATCATAAGAGAAGCTATCGAAATCGAGAAGCGACCTTCAAATCTTAATACAAGAGATGATACACAGAGACTACCAACTGCTTGTAAACCAGCCCTTTAACCACCCAGGAGAACAGTCAACCAGACTAATTCAACGGACCAACAAACTAGCTCGAACGCAACGAACTGACGAAATCGCTCGAACGCAACAGACCAACAAACTCAATCAGACTCATCAAACCGGCAAAATCATCCAGATGTAACAAGGATACATAAAACACCAACAGGATCAACGGCGATCAGTTTCAAGTTAACTCGAAGCAGAGCAGCAGCCCTGAAGAGAAGACCTGAAGATGGCACATGAAAGTGTGCCGATACGTATAGAAACCAATCTACGACAACGCGAAGTATATCCCGGCAACCCAACACAGATTATATATCTATATGTAAAGAGTTGGAAGAGCTGGAAGTCGGCTCAGCCTGGAAATTCCCTAAACCGTCACGGGCAAAAGGACAGAGGTACCTCAATCGTTCAGACCCTGTAAATACAAAGAAAACGAACAGTACCTTGGCATAAGTTCGAGGGACCGATAAACAAATCAGAATGAATAACCAATACGATCCTACAACTGATACTGTTATTTCCCAAACTGTATAAACACTATATAAACAATATTGAAATCTTGAAGAGAATATTATTACAATCAATCAGTCTGAAGGAAATCTGAAAGAAATTGAGTTACTACAATTTATATTTTAAATTTGTAAAAATAAAGATAGTTGCTGAAAAGAAATATAATTAATAAGTTAGAATTTGTCTCTTAGCATAAAAACTGATTTACTTGATTCGATTCGTACAAAGGAATTGGGGTTTGCAATTTATACAATAACTTTCACAAGCATGTCATTGGTATTAATTACGATCTGAAAAAGAAGTAATTGAGTTCCCCACTTCTTTGCCCACCCAGAACAATATTCAACCAAACCTATAAGTCTAATCAGACATAACCTTGTGTACTTAATGTACCAGGTTACAGAATGGTGAATCTCAAATTCACGCAACACGAACACGTGAAAATTGCTGGGTTAAACACGAAGAGTAAAAATACGATATTATCAATCTGCCTACGACTCGTTGAATTATTCTTGTACATAGAATAAGAAAAATACCCAATGATGCGAAAGAGATTACGCGATGAATGCTGTGAGGTTTGTTGAGAATTATTTCCACTGAAATATATCGACGTTCAGGGATTGTACATATCCTGAATTTTAATTACGGAATCAAATCAAATTAAGAAGTCCACGATATCAATAATATTTCAATAACAGATTAAAAATGACTATTAGACAAAAGAATTATTGAATTTCAACTTACCTCGTCAGGCATTAACACGACAATGGCTTCCTGAAATTTCCATTTTCATCTCCACCCCTACTCGCAAATCGCACGCCGAGCGACGTCGAGGAATACTTATTTCAATAATCGATTTCCTATTGAACGGGTAGATGCCTCTGGTAATTCATACGAGATAGGTAAGTCTACAATTCGAACAGAAATCGTTATTCTAATCTTTACAGCGTTCTTCATACAAGTAACGTTGGAAGCGTTATATTCCTCCTTCACCACGAAAAAAATGTATGGAGTGGAGCTTCAAAAAATTGTTTAAGAGAAAATCATAAATTGGTCTTGACATAGAGACTGGTTGACCAATTCCAGAATCGCTATACTCAGAAGAGGCTTATGGTCTTGTAACGAAGCTTTAATTTCGAAAGATTATTTAATTCAGATCAGGCAATAAATACGGATGTTACATGTAATTTCAGTTTGAACAGTTCATTATTTCAATAGATATGAATGAATTCCGAATGTGTATTCCATGATTGCCACTTTTCTAAATCTCCGTAATTTGAAATAAGTATAATTATTCAAATAGATGAATCTAATTCACGCCCGTTCAAAATTGCATTTCATTCCGATAAAAACATGTTGCAAAAACAGGGGCTGGCCAGTTAAGACACCAAACTTTGTGCAGCCTTATATATAAAAAGGGCGAACAACCTAAAAAAACTCCGATAACACTTGTTTACTCCGCTGGGAGGAACTGGTGTGATATCATGAGCGCGAATTTTAGATCTAAAAAGTAGCGTCACTTTCAACCATTGTTCGGGGCATAAGTAAAAACTATTGGCACAAAAATAAGGATTTGGTGGAGCAGACCTGTCCAGAACCTCGGAAAACATATAAAAGCCGTGACAGCCGAAAGATCGCTCTCTTTTGTGATTTCGATTTTGATCAGTGAAGTAGCTCTTGTGTTTTTGAATTTCGAGCCGTACAGTAGCTCTTGTGTTTTTGATTTTCAATCAGTGTAGTAGCTCTCTTGTGTTTTCGATTTAAATCAGTAAAGTAGCTCTCTAGTGTTTTTTTTGAATTGTGAGTCAGAGATTTAAAAGCTGTGAAATAACAATAGTGTTCCGTTTGTGTTTGTGAATTTTACAAAAAGTAAATGATAGCAGATAGTTTATATTTTTGAGCATTACGATATATTGATTTCCGTAATTTATGATTGTTATTGTAATTGGTGAACGTTTGTACGATACCTGAGTTCCGTAGTATTCAGTAATTTGAATTGGTGAATTTGAGTTTATCCTAGTCATAGGTCGAATCGCGTAAGATTTGAATTCGCGCGTGAATTGAAATATTCAAGTAATTGTGTGGTGTGTACAGAGTGTGTATGTTTGAACGACAGGGGCGTCTTTGGTATATTTGTGCACACTGTGTCACTCCAGAAGTATAAGTATATCCTGAGACGACCAAATCACCAACGGCTTGTGCACACTGTGTCACTCCAGAAGTATAAGCTGAGGGTGGTTGTGTGATTGTGTGATTGAGAATCGTAATAATTCCCTTAATACTATGAGAAGTCCTCGGCCGTGGATATAGGGGTTATTGCAGATGTGATAGTTAGGGTTTGTGCACACTGTGTCACCCCGGAAGTATAAACCCTAATTGTCTAGGTTCCGAATCTGTAGAGTGTATCAAATCTAACACTGTCACACAATTACCGGGTACTCCGTGAAAGTTAGTACAAGGGTTGGTGAGATGACAGAATAAACTCAATTAGAGTAATTAACCGAAAATAGTAAAATCTGATATCGTACAATCGGAAAACTAGTGCAAACAATATTTTCCGAACAAACCGAATTAATAACCGAATATATCGTAGTGTGATTTGAACATTCCATTCATTAGTGCTGCTATCTAAGATTTACCGCATACCGCTCATTACGCTGAGACCTGTTTGATTCGTACTTTTCCGCAAATTGATCATTCTGAATCATTCATCAACCGATCCCGTACCGCCGAATTAAATTTAGTGAACGAACTTGTCGTAGAGTTGATATCTTGAAAGAGTTTTCATTTACCGTTTGAGCTTCATTACATTTTCCGTCTGGGTGTAATTTTTTTGTGAAATAATACCGTTCAATTGCATTTATATTGATTATTCTGAAAGTGTACTTGTTAAAATCATTATATATTTTAATATTTGGAATTCCCTGTTTTATTAAATTATTTCTGCTCCATCTTTAAGTTATAACCAGGTATCAATTGTAATTAAAGCCTACAATTTCGATACTGTTTTCTGCCCATTGGACTCTGGTTATACTTCACTGTAGCTACCCTAGGGACAAGGCTATCTTCAGATAGCATAGTGACGAGCCTTGTGGAGAGGACCCTAGCCGAAGTCTTCAAAAAGGAGTTAACCTTTGGTAAAAATCTGGCGCCCGAGGATTCGAAGCTTACGCAGTGAGCAATTTAACGAAAGGCCGCAAGGGCACGTTATAGTCTTCACATAAATAGTGGTTGACCAATTCCAATATTACGATACCCAGAAGAGTTTTGTATTCATCACATAAATATTGGTTGACCAATTTCAATATCACGATACCCAGAAAAAAAATAAAAATTGAAAATGAAAATACAAATGTTCTACACATTTTATAATAAGGAATCATCCACAATTGTTCAGTTGAACATCCCCAAACGGAATACTATAGAAAAAAATCAACAAAAGATATACCATCTAACAGCATATGGATTCCAAATATCCTCTACAGGAAAAAATTAACATAAATCAATGATATACCATACGGATGTAATCCAAAGGAACAAAAAATTAACAAAAACAAAAATATATACCAGCTCAAATAAATTTCAGTATCAAGGTAATTAGTGATTCTATCTGTAACTTCATACGAAAATTACACAGATATGCAGTATCATTCCAAAACAATTAAACAACAGAATCGAGTACTAAAGGATCAAGACAACATTATACTCAATCACCAATTGAACCGATTATTGAAGAATCAAGACAACATCAATAACCCGGCACAATTGTGTTGCTCAACTTGGAAGTACCAAGCCCAATCCCCACATTCGAGATAGAAAAAACATTACCCTTCCACCGATACATAAGCAAATAAATGAAGTAGCTGGTTTATTTGTGAACATGTTCTTACTTAATTTTCCCACGCGTAAGTGTAGGTCCAATTGGAAGTCTCCTACACTCCAGACTACAATAGTGAATGGAAGTTTCCACTTGTTATTCCCAAACATGAGTGTAAGAGCAATTTGAAGTCCCTTACACTCCGGATTATATGGTGAATGGAAGTTTTCACTTATAACTTCACGCACCCCACGTTGGGCGCCAGTGGAACGGCCGCTGTTTGTCAGTGTAACGGATCACTTTGTCCCTGAGGATCAGTAGTGATAAGTTGCCCCAACTAGCTCAATAAGAATTACTCATTCTCAGGGCTCGTAGTGAAACGTGTCCTGTGATTCTAGACTTTATGAATTACCCTGAGCGCCAACTGATTTGGAATAAACAAACTAAAAAGAATTCACAGTCAAGAATCCAGACACTACGAGGTGGATAAAACTTGATGTATATTTAGAAAAATAAGACAAAGTTCAACTTAACAATTGGATTTTATTCCAATAGGAATTTGGATAACATTAAAAGGATATACAATTCTTGTATCGAACAAAATGAATAGGTATGATGTAAATCAAAATTAAAATATGAATTATATGGAAGAATTCGATTATAACAACAAGAAACCTTTAGTTTTAATTTCTACTACAATGAAATCAATGAAATATAAATTTAGTTATGAACCATGAATTCACTTACATTGATTAACAGAAGTTATCAAATTCAAAATTAGATGTGAACCTTTAAGTTCGATTACTAAGGGAAAAAATTAGTGAAACACAAGTTCAGTTGGATAACAAGAATCAGTGAAATGAAAATATGGTCATTCAAACTAATTAATTTCCCAAAGTGTATAAACACTATTTAAACAATATTGAAATCTTGAAGAGAATATTATTACAATCAATCAATCTGAAAAGAATCTGAAAATAATTAAGTTACAACAATTGATATTCTAAATTTGTAAAAAAATTAAGATAGTTGCTGGAAAGAATTATAATTAATAAGTTAGAATTTGTCTCTTAGCATAAAAACTGATTTACTTGATTTAATTCGTACAAAGAAATTGAGGTTTGCAATTTATACAATAACTTGCACAAGCGTATCAGTGGTATTAATTATGATCTCAAAAAGCAGTAATTGAGTTCCCTACTTCTGTATCCTCCCAGAACAATATTCAACCAAACCTATAAGTCTAATCAGACATAACCTTGTGTACTTAATGTACCAGGTCACAAAATGGTGAATCTCAAATTCACGCAACATGAACACGTGCAAATTGCTGGGTTGGACATGAAGAGTGAAAATACGATATTACCAATCTGCCTACTACTCGTTCAATTATTTTCGTATAAAGATCAAGAAAAATACCCAATGATGCGGAAGATTATCTCAGAATTATGCTAGATAACAAAGTAATTACGTGATGAATGCTGAGAGGTTTATTGAGAATTATTTCCACTGAAATATATCGACGTTCAGGGACTGTACATATCCTGAATTCTAATTACGAAATCGAATCAAATTAAATAGTCCCTGATATCAATAATATTTCAATGGCAGATTGAAAATGACCATGAGACAAAAGAATTATTTAACCTCAACTTACATCGTCAAGCATTAAAACGACAATGGCTACCTGAAATTTCCGTTCTCATCTCTACCCATACTCGCGAATCGCACGCCGAGCGACGTCGAGGAATACTAATTTCAATAATCAATTTCCTATTGAACGGGTAGATGCCTCTGGTGATTCATACGAAATAGCTTAGTCTACAAACCGAACAGAAATCGTTTTTCTAATCTTTACAGCGTTCTTTATACAAGTAACGTTGGAAGCGTTACACACTATGTCGTCCGCATAACTCTGACAGAGTTTGTTGGTGTCACTTCTACACTTCTATATAGAGAGAGGCACAAACTGTAGTTCCTTCACTCCACAAGGCATCCTGGATTCCATCTGTCAGTTGCACCAATGCTGTCCACTGTAGTTTTGCCCATTTGGTGAGCATGCTGGCATGGGTACAGGAGCACTTGTTTCAAGATTACTGTTCTGGTATGTAACGGTCATCTGAACTGAAACTACTCCAGATTTAATATTTCCAAATGAGTGAATAGGTTCGGAATCATATCTCACTGCTTGTAACACTCAAACTTGTAACAGTCGGCGGGGTAGCGTTAATACCTCATCGACGTGTTATATGAATTTGAAAATTGTTTGTTGGAACCTGTTCGGGTTTCAGAGATCTTAGTTGATTCGTGTACCCTTGAGGTTCCTTGAAGCTGCCACCACTAGGTGTATCTTTCAGCCCACCTAGAAGCTGTTTTTGACAACGATGCCGTGATCACTTCCATGGGACCGCCCCGTACAATTACTTATACTGTAACCAACTTCCGCCCAAATGACTAATTTCTGTGAAAGATTAGATGTCCCCCAAGGTTATGGTACGGTCATGTACCTTAGCAGACCTGCCTGGGTTTCTTACAAGTAAGAAAGTCAGAGTTCTTCTAGTTTAGTTTTGTTGTTGGTATTTGAGAAATGCTCTTCCTACAGAAGAATAATGTCTTTGCCTTGAATAAAATGACTACAAACTTTGTAGCTATTTATTAACAGAAACAAATCATTAACTATTTACAATATACACAATTATCAACAATCAAAATATCTATACAGAGTTTTCACTGGAAATGGCAACATTTATAAGACAGTGATATTCGGTCATCCCTATATGATATACGCTATTCGATTATTGAATCTAAATGATTCCGCGAATGTTTTTTATCACGCTCACTAACAGCTGATATCTCGATTAGGTCAATATACCCTAACACGACGTAAGAAATGAGAATATCAGATTGTCCACGTCTTCCTGAATTCGACACGGAAATCTGTTTACGTGAGAGGTGACCAGGCACCAGTGTACTACTGTGTCTCTCCTTATGACAATTTATTACGCCTCGGTTAATATTTTGGTTTAATACAAATACGGGATCAGTGTTCGGAAGAACATATTACTATTGAATTTTTCACGGAGAATCTCCAACTTGAAATGGAACTCAATCTCTTTACGGAAACTCTTAATTATTAACTAAACTGGTATTCATCATTACATTCATGTGAAACGATTGTCAACACTGAATCGTCTCGTAGTATTTGATTGAAAATCGAGACAAAAATTGCTTCTTTACGGAAGATATTATTAAATCATGAACGGAACAGCGCCTCTCAATATATTCAGGAAAAACAATCGTCAACACTTGACTGTTTTCTAGAATTATTGAAATATGAATTCAGCAATTGAATCTTTATGGAAAAATATTAGTTAACAAAGTCCATTTATCGGATTAAATGGAAAAACTCTACTTTCGGTATATCGGGTTTTACTGCTTCGGCTACGGCGGTCTCCTAGCAAGTGATCTCTATATGGGAGACCGGCGTCCTTTTATACTCTGAAGTTGACGCGTCATGTCATTGAGAATGTCGCCGGAACGCGGACTCGCTCATCAGTAGCTACACTCTGCTGTCGTGTTTTTATACATATAGTGTAACAAAGTTTGATTCATTTATTTCGATAGAGGTGACTTACTTGTGCAATAATATTAATAAGTAACGACGCTTCGTTACAATACAATATCTATTCAGGCGTAAATTCTGAAGGTCGTATTCGCCGAGAGGTGATCAGGAATTACCAGTTAAACTAGTAAATCAAACTGAATAATAAATATGTATTGAATAAAAGTTAACAAAATTTCGTACATCAAAATCCAACAAACGGTCATAAGATTAGTCCGAAATTCAGCAATGGGAATGATACATGAATTCAAAAAATGTCAAGTACAGGTTGACCCTAAGTGGGAACCTGGGAAATTATCAATGTCGCTAGTTCTACCCCCTTCGCCAGCGAGCGAGTTCTTGTCCATGTTCTCTTTAGAGAGTTGAAATAAATGAAAGAATAATTAGCACAACACCGAACAGTGATAGATTGCGCGCTCGATCACGCAGATAATTGATAAATAAACTTCAAACTTGAGGATTCCTCCCTTTCTGGTAAGCTGGTGTAAACCTAACGACATGATACTCTATCATCTCCCCTGAGTAATCTCCGATAAGCGGAATTACAATTGATCACAACTTATCCTGAATAGCAGGAAAAATATATAATAACAAATTAAACATTGGCGGGCGGAGCATGATCCGGTGATTAAATAACCACATTATATTATATTGCCGATATAGAGGTTGAAGTCAATATAACAGTTATTCTTTGGCAATCAAAATGCACTTACCCTGTTGGTCTGATAACCCAATTTCCTCTCGAACCCCTTGTAGAGATAACGCACGAAGGATTTAAACACTCGATTTCTACATTGAATTGAATTTGGTATGATGGGAACTTGTCACAAAATGATTTTAAATAAGGGAACAAACACTTTACGCGAGACGCGGAAGACGCGAACAAGTCCAGCGCTGCTTTAGCCCCAAAATATTCATAACCCTTATTGCAATGAACACAAATTGATGAATTAATTTAGTCTCTATACATTTCTGAAATTTAGTTTGTCTAAATCTTGACAACATGATATTAATTGATTTGATTTAATGTGTAACGAAGCTTAAAATTTTGAAATATCATTTAATTCAGATCAGGCAGTAAATACGGATATCACATGTAAACTCAGTTTGAACAGTTCAATATTTCAATAGATATGCGTGAACTCCGAATGCATATTCCGCGATTGTCACTTTTCTAAATCTCCGTAATTTCGAATAAGTCTAATTATTCAAATTGATGAATCGAAATCATGCTCGTTTGAAAATTGCATCAATTCCGATGAAATATGTTGCAAAAACAGGGGTCTGGTAAGTTAATGCATCAAAGTTTCGAACAACGTTATGTATAAAAAAGGCGAACAACCAAAAAACACCGATAACACTTGTTCAGTGTGCCGAGAGAAACTAGTGGAGCATCATGGTCGCGAATTTTAGATCTAAGAAGTAGCGTCACTTTTGAGCATTGTTCGAGACATAAGTACAATACCCTTGACACAAAATAAGGATTCGGTGGAGCAGACTTGACCAGAACCTCGAAAACATATAAAAGCCGTGACCGATAAAAGATCGCTCTCTTTTGTGCTCTCTTTGGTGATTTCGATTTGCAATCAGTGCTGTTTTTTTTTTGTGATTTTGATTTTCAATCAGTACAGTTGCTTTTTGGTGATTTTGATTTCCAATCAGTACCGATGAGGTGTGATTATTATCAGAGTTAATTGATTATCCGGGTTCAAGTCAGATTTAAACTGTGAATTAACCATAGTGTTCCGTTTAAGTGATTTGTTCCATGAGGTAATTGATAGCTGAATAGTTGATATTCTTGGGTATTACGATATTTTGGTTTCCGTAATTTATGATTGGTAACGTTTGTACGATATCTGAGTTATGTAGCATTCAGTAATTTGAATTGTTATATTTGAATTTATATTGTCATAGGTCGGACCACGCACGATTTGAATGCGCACGTGAATTGAAATATTCAAGTAATTGTATGGTGTGTACGGAGTGTGTATGTTTGAACGACAGGGGCGTCTTTGGTATATTTGTGCACGCTGTGCCTGTACAGGAAGTATGAGTATATCATAGACGACCAAACCGCCAACGGCTTGTTCACGCTGTGCCTGTATAGGAAGTATAAGTCAGGGTGGTTGTGTGATTGAGAATCTTGATAATCATCCCTTATTCGTATGTGAAGTCCTCGGCCGTGGATGTAGGTGTTATTGTAGATACGATAGTTAGGGTTTGTGCACACTGTGCCTGTACCGGAAGTATAAGCCCTAATTGTCTGAAATTCTGAATCTACCAAGTGTATGAAATCTAACACTGTTATACAATTAACGGACACTTCGTGGATAGCTAATACAAGGGTGGGTGATATGAAAGAATAAACTCACTCAGAGTAATTATCCAAAAATACCGTAAAATCTGATATCGTACAAGCGGAAAACTAGTGCAAGAAAATATATTCCGAACCGACCGAATTTTAACCGTTTGATATATCGTAGTGTGTTTTGAACATTTCACGTATTATTGCTATCTAAATGATTCACCGTACACCGCTTATTACGATAGGATCTGTTTGATTTGTATTTCCCGCAAATTGATAAATCATTTGTCAACCGATTCCGTACCGTTGATTCGAAATTAAATACGGAACATATCGTAAGAAATAGATATGTTGTAACAGTTTTCATATACCGTTTAAGCTCCCTTACATTTTCCGTCTGGGTGAATTTTCCTAAATAGTACCGTTCAATTGCATTTCACAAATTGTTCCGAAAGTGTATTTGTAATATTAATTATATATTTTAATATTTGGAATTCCCCGTTTTATTAAATAATTTCTGCTTCATCTTCAAATGAGCTAAGATTTAATCAGGTATCAATTGTAATTGAAGCCTACAATTTTGATACTGTTTTCTGCCCAATGGACTCTGGTTATACTTCACTGTGGCTACCCTAGGGACAAGGCTATCTATGGATAGCATAGTGACAAGCCTTGTGGTGAAGACCCTGACAGAAGTCTTCAAAAAGGAGTAAACCTCCAGAAAATCTGGCGCCCGAAAATTGGGAGCTCACCGTAGTAAGCAGAATACCGAAAAGCGACAAGGAACACGTCATAAATGCCACAATGAAGCATCCCTGTGGACATATAGCAAGCTGACTTACCGAACAAGTAGGTAGTTAAGAACTATCACTAGGTGGTTGAGAACTGTTTTTATCAAATCATTGAAGCGGGGGTCACCACACGCTCAAAGCTCAGAAAATATGTTCAATTTGGAATCCCGGGAACAAAGCACGCCGATGAATTATAAATCCACCTATCGCAATTCAACTCAGGCGAATGAATCGTGAGTGATGGGTCTACTCAAGTTCACGTGGACTTTTCCTGACTCAGGAGAAAGCAAGTACCGTTGACGAAGTTCTTTTGAAGATATAAATGGTTCTGGAAAAAATTGATAGATATTGGTGACATATTATAAATTAGTATCGTGGATAATGAAAATAAATTATTCAGTCGATTTTGAATTGTAATTCAGAATTGGATCATACTTATTGCGAGTTATGTTTGAATCTGTTTCTAATTTTCCTTCATCTTTCCAAAATTGTGGAAGACAGGTGGAGGAGTGTTCAAATATATCGTTTTATAGAGGATTCCTGATGTGGAAATAATTAAATTAGACCTGAAATCTAACCAAATTAAGAATATGTAGATGTTCCAATTGGAAATATCGATTTTCCGATATTTTACCAGGCCTGATTCATCAAGTTTTTGATAACGGCTTGTACAATTCAGAATAAGCGTAGGCAAATGAGTAAATATTCCAGTTCGTAATATAACTCATTCATAATTTGTATTCGTATTGCCAAATAGTCGCATTCAGTTGAGGGTAGAAACTACCTGGAGATTTAATATTCTCGAGTTAGCTTATAACTACCACTAATTTAGAGAAATGCATTGAAGATAATATTAAATTGCGGCTATAGCACTATTACTCCTGGATCGTCGAAAATATCATAGTTTAATGTTTTACTATTTTATTATTTCGGATAGCAAAGAAAATAACCTATATTTTATACAGGGTGATTGATTGAGAGAGTTGTTGTAGCCGTTATTTTATGGTAATTCATCATATTGATAAAGGAAATGAACAAACACAGTATACAAAGTATATACTATCAGTGTATACAATATCTATACTATCAGACGTTAAATGCTCTATAATATTACTAATTTACTACATTATTCTAAGAACTAAGTTACATTGTTTGGGAATACCTCGGTCTATTCAATGAGATTATTAATAACCTTAAATAGGCTGGAATGGATTAGATTCACTTGGTCATCAACTAGGTAAATTGTAGGATCATTTTTATGTTTGAAGATATCAAGTGATTCTAATAAATTTAGTTTTGAGCGTTTCTTTTTACAGAGAAGTAAGATCCTTGTTCAATAATATCCTAGAAGCTGTGCTTCTTTTCCAAAAGATGATTAGGAAAGGTTGTATCTGATTTTTGTTGAATAAAGGATCTCCATACCTAATATTTTTTGAGCAGGTCTGGCCTACAAAATCTGAGCCTAGATGCAAATTTTTGTTTATTATTATTCTCAAATTTGGGGTAAATACTATGGACGGCATTTTTCTCCTGTTCAGTGATAACTCACAGTGTTAACGTCTGAAAATGACAATCTAACTGTCGAAACTGCAGTCACTTTTCGTACTAAAATTAGTGATATTATACACCGAAGACACATTGTGTGTTCACTTCCTTTATCGATATCATTGTTCTAAATTAATTTCATTCAAAACGAGATCTACTTTCTGTTCTGTAGAACTATATTCTCAGTACTTTACTAACAACTTTCATTTGCGAAATCAATGATCCAGCGAATTTTGCGGAAAATTAAACATACCAACGGATTCCCGCAGTATTTCCATAACATTTTTTATTTATCTAAATTTAAGGGTAGTAAGAGGCCCATAATTTTCTATAATATTCATTTGATCATAGCTTTTTGTCGTATGTGGAAAATAAACCAAAAGGAAACGATAAGAATAATTTTCATATAACATGAAGTTATAAAGTTATAGATGCTACCAATTACTGAAGAGTTTGCCGATATTAGTTACTCCGGAAATTATTAGTTTCCTAGTCCTAAGAACTAGTCTAAAATCAAAACATATAATCGTCAATAAACTAAACAAAATATTACCATATCGATAACATATAAATGGCTAGGTACCTATTGAACAAAATGACGATCTAAGTTTGGTTTTCATTAGTTTAATACATTAAATCTCTAACTAACTATGTATGTCACTATGTGGGAAAATATTTGAATAATAATAAAAATGAAATGCTACATTTTTATAATTTCATGGTGACAATAAGCAGACTGATTATATTCATCATAATAAATCTCCAGGTACTTCGCACCCCTCTGTGTCGTCCACTATTTATCAATAAGAACAGAACTTCTGAGAGAGTTATAGAAGGAACTGGAAATTCACACATTTAACTATTTGCCCCATACCGTTTTAGGAACAAAGCAATACAATGATAATCTATTGACAAAAAATCTTCGAAAACCCATAAAATATATAGTATTAAAGAAACCATAGTTACAATATGAATATAAGGAAATTATCAACAGATAATCACATAATATTGTTTTCGATTGTGTACATCATTTTGAAATCACATTTATTTATTACTACCTATTCAAATAGTTTGCTTAAAATTTTGGTTGAATAAATAAATAATTAAAATTCACCTGAAATTTTGTTCTTTGTCGGTTAAAAGTTTTTATAGCTAACATGGATTATTATTTAGAGTTCAATTCCATTGTATTTATAAGCTTCCAATTTCAACTACAATAATTCATTCTGGAACATTTTAAATTCTCTTCATTATTTATTCGTGAATTATTACAAAATTTTTGACTAATATTCTCATCAAGAAATTCATTTACTAAAATTCTAATCCATATCTAGTTGACTAGGTATTGGTTCCTCTGATATTATAGATCGAAAAAACTAAGATGAGCCTAATGAAAATCAAAAGCAGCAATTCCTATTATTTCAAATACACAGCTACTCGAAGAAACATACAGGATTGATTGAGATGGAACATTACAAACATTGAGTATTCTATAAATAAAAACAGTTTTGATAACTTGTATACATGGGAGTATAATCATTCTTGCCTGATACGAATTCTGCATTTTCAATCTTTCAGTTATAAACCATAGATTTTCTAATCTTACCATGGGTTGTCTCAATATATCTAATAGTGATTGTATTAAAGTTCCATAAAATGTATGAAGAGTTTCATTTATTCATCAGTAATAGAACAAAGCTACATAGATGGGAGACAAAATTTTTTTTGTAAACTATTAGCGAGTGAAAGTTTACAAGTTTACGCAATTTAAGTATAAATTTCTGATAAAAATTCTTCCATATTTACAGGTATAATTGAAAGTTTGAAATAAATAATGTAAATAAATAAATGATATTAGTGAATACAACTTTATTCAATTGAAAAAATTTTCACCTTTATCGTTATTTAGATGAAATTATATAGGTATATTTTGACTATTCTTCATTTTTATTTTTTATAAGGAATTTTATTAATGAAATTATTGAATTTTTATGGTTTTTGAATATAAAAAATTTGTTTATATTTATAATTGAGAATAACAAATTTGTGTCGATTTCGACCATGCATTACCGAATAATGAATTTTTTTATTGGCTTCGAAAATTGCACATGAAAAAATGCATTTTTTCAATGCAGAAATGCTGTTTCTCATTTGCACGAGACTCAGAAAGTGGGCAAATGGAGTAAATGCATCAAGGAATCGGATGCAAAAAACCGCATCTCGATCCATCTTACTGCACAGGTTTTCGGACCTTTGGGCTATTCTTGTGTTAATTTTCCTCGACTATATCTCTGGACTCCGATAAGGTTTATCAGCTGTGTAGCATGTACAGGGTGTCCTCGAATTGCGTGGCAAAAATAAAACCGAAGATTCTTTGATTCGAAAAAAATTTGATGAGCCTTTTTACTTTTGCCTCAAGTGTCTTGTTTAGCCGGTAGAGGGCTTCAAAGTTGCAAAAATAATTTTGTTTTTTCGGCATAACTTGAGTACGTGATAGAGGACTTTTACAATATTTGGCAGGTGAGTTACTGTCAATAATAGCTGTTTTTGAGAGCGGAGCATAGAGCCTTAGAGACCATAGAAGTGGCTCAAACTTGAGGATGTAACGGGAAAAGTGTCCGGAACTTTTTTGTTGTCGATGTAATTCACTCTATATTTTTTATGTAGATAGCTTATCTAATTTGAAAACTTTTCTTACTCTTAGAAAATTTTGATAAAATCAACGGATTAGCTTGAAAAAAATAATTTTCGAGTCTCTGCAATTTTGGCTTACTAATTTTACTTGATTAAAATACCTTAGTTGCCTTTGCTTTTCTAATGTCATTTTGGCATTTGGAGAATTTATTTTCAAAACTGTAAGTTTTTACTTTGCTTTCCGTGAAAATTTTATTAAATTATGGCTCAAAATTTCACTAACACTGAAATGGTTAATATCTCGGTAAAACACGAATAATAAAAACAATAGAAATGGGGAAACCATTTGATTATTTAGGAAAAACAAATGCTGAATTAAAAGAAACAACAAAACTTTTTGGGAAATCGCTAAGGCATCAATTGTTCGAAATGTTGCCCATTTTCCTGAATACACAAATTAATTCGTTTCAAGAAATTGGATTGAACTCTGGCTAGTACTTCAGGATCATTCTTCAATAAATCCGCTTCATGATTAATTCGTTGCAACAATTTCTCTCGTGTGTTTACTGGAGCTGCATAAACTTTCGACTTCAAAGCACCCCATAGAAAGAAGTCGCAGGGCGTCAAATCAGGGTAGCGGGCCGGCCAGTTCACTGGTGCATCGTGTCCTCTACCTATCCAGCGATCTGGATATTCCGCGTTCAAATGTCACCTCACAGCTAATGTGAAATGAGGAGGTGCACCATCATGGATAAACCAGGCCACGACGAATGTGTAAGGGCAAGTCTTCCAACAGTTCAAGTAGCCTTTGTTCCAAAGAGTTCAAGTAGTTCTCCCCGTTCAATCGATCGGGTATAACGGTAGGGCCAATAATAAAGTTATCCACAATTCCAACTCAAACATTGATTTTAGTTTGATTCTGAAAATATGTAACTTCCGTTTCATGAGGATTTTCATCAGCATAGAAATGTTCATTATGGAGGTTAAAAAGACCACATCTCGTAAAAGTATCTTCGTCCGTGAACAGAATTCTTCTACAAAAATTGGGGTTTGCGTTTTGTCTTTGGACAATAAGCCGACAGAAATCTAGCCGATGACATGGATCCATGGGCAATAAGTCTTGAACTGTTTTAATATGATAGGGATACAACAGTTCTTCTTTCAGTACATTATGAACTAATGATTTTGAGGCTCCAATACGAAGTCCCAAACGTAGTGTGCTTATCCCAGGTTCAGTTTCAACCGCTTCCAGTATCGCTTCTTCGAGCTCTAACGTCCTTCTTGTCCGTCTGCGTCCAGTTTCTCTGCGATTTGCTTCAAATTTGCCAGTTTCGCGAAGGTTTGCCGATTTGGAATTCTGCGATGCGGATATCTTTCCCTTCTCCGGCCATTGCAACGACAAAGTCCATAAATCAATAACGTATCAACCATTTCAGTGTTAGTGAAATTTTGAGCCATAATTTTATAAAATTTTTACGGAAAGCAAAGTAAAAACTGACAGTTTTGAGAATAAATTCTTCAAATGCCAAAATGACATTAGGAAAGCAAAGGCAACTAAGGTATTTTAATCAAGTAAAATTATTAAGCCAAAATTGCAGAGACTCGAAAATTAATTTTTTCAAGCTAATATGTTGATTTTATCAAAATTTTCTAAGATTAAAAAAAATTTTCGAATTAGATAAGCTATCTATATAAAAAATTTCGAGTGAAGTACATTAACCACAAAAAAGTTCTGAACACTTTTCCCGTTACATCCTCAAGTTTGAGCCATTTCTGTGGTCTCTAACGCTCTGGGCTCCACTCTCAAAAATGGCCATTATTGACAGTAACTCACCTGCCAAATATTGTAAAAGTTCTTCATCACGTTCTCAAGTTATACCGAAAAAACAAAATAATTTTTGCAATTTTGAAGCCCTCTACCGGGTAAACAAGACACTTGACGCAAAAGTAAAAAGGCTCATCAAATTTTTTTCGAATCAAAGAATCTTCGGTTTTATTTTTGCCACGCAGTTCGAAGACACCCTGTATTTGTTTTGTGATGTTTTGATAAACAAGTAACTGAAGTACCGAATAGATTTTTCAACGAATATGCGTTACTCCGATTCTCATAGAGTAACGGGTACCCGAGTAACGAATAGTTACTTTTCTGACAGAACTAGTGCAAAGTAAAAACAGTACGTTTTGTGTACGTTTACAAGTTGTGGAAACCAATGAACTTCATCGAAAAAACATCATCAAAGTGATATGAGCATGTTTTCAAGTAATATTTTGATACTACTTCATATCATATTACTATAGATATTAGCCCCGATGATGAAGGTCCCCGGCGCACTTACTTTCTCATTATGAAAAGGTACCTTGAAAATTTTAATTTTTCAAGGTAAAATGGCTTAAACATATATTGAAGATATATGAAGTGGTTTCAAAATAGTACTTGAAAGTTTTTTTGATTTTTGATTTTATAACCTGTATATCACCAAATAGAAACCTTTTGCACTAAATCTTCACATTCTGAGTGAAATATTTACTTCAGTAAATGAAGGTATTAATATTCAAATTTTTTTGTTATGAGCCGATTTTGATCAGTGAGGGCTCATTTTCTTCGTAATGATGTCTAGAACAAAGTGCGGGGGTTAATTTTCCTGACTAATTGTTTATATTGTTAATAGACAATAATCAGTATTAAACAAATACGTGTCTCAGAGCATTATAAGAAAAAATCAGAAATTACAGGTTTTAAGCAAGTAATTGAATATTTTCAAGTGCTAAAGTAATAAACAAAGGTTCACAAAGTGTTGATTAACAAATTAACGAAAAAATTAAATTCAGCCCGCTTGCGCGATATTAGACTTGATTTCGGATATTTTTAACTCGATGAACACGAATTTGTTGATACAATTGCAATGATTTGTTTATTTCGTTTGTTAATAAATAATTTATTGATTAACAAATAAACGAAAAAATTAAATTAGGTCTGGTTATGCGATTCTGGACCCGATTTCGGATATTTTCAACTCGATGAATACGAACTAGTTGATATAATTGCAATAAATTGTTTATTTCATTTGTTAATAAACAATTTGTTAATTAACAAATAAACTAAAAAATGAAATTAGGTGGTTATGGAATATTGGACTCGATTTCGGATATTTTTAACTCGATGAACACGAATTTGTTGATATAATTGCAATGATTTGTTTATTTCGTTTGTTAATAAATAATTTATTGATTAACAAATGAACGAAAAAATTAAATTAGGTCTGGTTATGCGATTCTGGACCCGATTTCGGATATTTTCAACTCGATGAATACGAACTAGTTGATATAATTGCAATAAATTGTTTATTTCATTTGTTAATAAACAATTTGTTAATTAACAAATAAACTAAAAAATGAAATTAGGTGGTTATGGAATATTGGACCCGATTTCGGATATTTTCAACTCGATGAGTACGAACTAGTTGATATAATTGCAATAAATTGTTTATTTCATCTGTTAATAAGCAATTTGTTAAACAAATAGACGAAAAAATGAAATTAGGTCTGGTTATGCGATCTTGGACTCGATTTCGGATATTTTCAACTCGATGAACACGAATTGTTCATTAACAAATGAAATAAACAATTTATTGCGATCATATTACCGAATTCGTGTTCATCTAGTTGAGAAAATCCAAAATCGCATAACCAGACCTAATTTCATTTTTTCGTTCATTTGTTAATTAACAACTTGAACTGTTCCATTGATTTCTTCATAATCTAATTGTTTGATAATGGCACTTCGGTGTTGAAACTGTAGTTACGTTTTCACGTTATTATTAATAAAAGTGGTATAAAAACAAAGTAGTTATTCTTTCTTATAATCAAAACAAATTGTTTATTAACAAATGGAATAAACAATTTATTGCAATTATATTACCGAATTCATTTTTTTAAATCATTTGTTAATCAACAAATTGTTCATTAACAAATGAAATAAACAATTTATAGCTATTATTAAATCACCAAATTCGTGTTCATCAAGTTGAAAATGTCCGAAATCGAGTCCAAAATCGCATAACCAGACCTAATTTCATGTATTCGTTTATTTGTTAATTAACAAATTGTTTATTAACAAATGGAATAAGCAATTTATTGCAATTATATTAAAGAATTGATTTTTTTATTTCATTTGTTAATTAACAAATTGCTTATTAACAAATGAAATAAACAATTTATTGCATTTATTAAATCAACAAATTCGTGTTCATCAAGTTGAAAATGTCCGAAATCGAGTCCAATATCGCATAACCAGACCTTATTGAATTTTTTCGCTTATTTGTTAATTAACAAATTGTTTATTAACAAATGAAATAACAATTTATTGCAATCATATTACCCAATTCGTGTTCGCCTAGTTGAAAATATCCGAAATCGAGTCCGATATCGCATAACCAGACCTAATTTCATTTTTTCGTTTATTTGTTAATTTACAAATTGTTTATGAACAATGAGTAGGCTTTGTGAACATTTGTTTATTACTTTAACACTTGAAAATATTCAATTACTTGCTTAAAACCTGTACTTTTTAATTTTTTCTTTTTATACTCTGAGACACGCATTTGTTTAACAATAATTATTGTTTATTAACAATATAAATAATTAGTCAGAAAAATAAACCCCCGCACTCTGTTCCAGATATCATTACGAAGAAAATGAGCCCTCACAAATCAAAATCGGCTTATTATAAAAAATCTAAATATTCAGGTCGATTAGACTTCATTTACTGCACTAATTATACATACGCCAGATGTTCAATTATTAATGATATTTTCCCCGAAGTACAAAATAAAGTGAATTTCCATTATGACCTCAGACCTAATGAATTTCACCTCCATGTACTTGTTCTGTATGTAATATACACCTTCAGACACGTATTAACTACAGAATTTCAACGGCGCAGTAGGTTTTCTAATATTCAATTTTGTAAAAGTGAAAAACTTTAACATATAAAATTGATAACTAAATATACACTCGTGAAATAAAAACTACATTTGCAGTGACATCCATATTCACACTGCAATTGTTGTACATTTCTTGTGGCATCTTTTATACACATTCGATTTGTTGTGGCAACGATGCCACAATTTAGGAAAATTAGGGGTTCGTATCTCCCCTGAAACAGAGTGTATCGTGACGCAAGTCGGTGTGGAGTGTTTCTAAATTCAATTGGCACTCCGCGTGTGTGTGTGTATGTGTATGTGTATGTGTATGTGTATGTGTATGTGTATGTGTATGTGTATGTGTATGTGTATGTGTATGTGTATGTGTATGTGTATGTGTATGTGTATGTGTATGTGTATGTGTATGTGTATGTGTATGTGTATGTGTATGTGTATGTGTATGTGTATGTGTATGTGTATGTGTATGTGTATGTGTATGTGTATGTGTATGTGTATGTGTATGTGTATGTGTATGTGTATGTGTATGTGTATGTGTATGTGTATGTGTATGTGTATGTGTATGTGTATGTGTATGTGTATGTGTATGTGTATGTGTATGTGTATGTGTATGTGTATGTGTATGTGTATGTGTATGTGTATGTGTATGTGTATGTGTATGTGTATGTGTATGTGTATGTGTATGTGTATGTGTATGTGTATGTGTATGTGTATGTGTATGTGTATGTGTATGTGTATGTGTATGTGTATGTGTATGTGTATGTGTATGTGTATGTGTATGTGTATGTGTATGTGTATGTGTATGTGTATGTGTATGTGTATGTGTATGTGTATGTGTATGTGTATGTGTATGTGTATGTGTATGTGTATGTGTATGTGTATGTGTATGTGTATGTGTATGTGTATGTGTATGTGTATGTGTATGTGTATGTGTATGTGTATGTGTATGTGTATGTGTATGTGACATTTTGATTTTGTCGTGTTATGAATGATACAATAAGATGGGCTGCTCATAAAGTTCCCGTTTTTTAGTGGAAATAGTTTATTAAAAATTGTCAGACTTTGCTTAACTAATAGTGCAAAGACTTGTGGAAAGTTTAATCAGTGTTTTCAATCAAAAAACATCGCAATTCTTCAAAATAAGTGGATAGTTTGAAATAATTGAATCCATAGTGATCAGCTTGTAGCTTATCAGCAACTGTTTTTGTCTCCTTCACCTTCTTTTTTGCCTCCCAAGATAAAATCGTAGTTATTCCTTAACCAGTGCAGGAGTGATAATATTTTTCTGAAGGGAATAATGCATAAAAATGGAATGTTCACTGTGCAAGGAGATAAAACAGCCATCCAAAGATGCAAAAACCCCTTGCTACTCTTGTGACTCTTGTAGGCGCCTAATATGCCTGGAATGCAGCGAACTTTCTCCGTCAGAAATAAGATGTTTACCATTACAACGGCGTTTACTGATGTTTCACTGCAAATCTTGTCGTAATAACGATTATGTGAATCTTTTACAAAGTAAAATTGAAGATTAAAGAAGCGTTAATCAACGACAAACTTGAGATCATAAAACTGCTTCAAGAAAAATTGCATAACTATGAAAATGAAATGATGAATAAACACTCTTATGCGAAGGTATTAATTACAAATGGTAATCAGAAACTAAATTCCAAACCAATAAATGTACCTGACTTAATTATTAAACCAAAAATCAAACAGCAATCAATAATAACCAAACAGGATATAGACAACAAAATAAAATTAGCTGAATTAAAAATTGGTGTAAAGAAATGTATAACTACAAAAACAGGCTCAGTTGTTATAAAATGCCAGAGTAATACAAAATTAGAAGTCTTGGAAAATGTTGTACGTAATAAGTTACAGGATGAATATAACATCGAACGAAGTAAATTAAGGAAACCCAGAATTAAAATTCTGAATTTTGACCAAGAAATGACCTTGGAAGAAATTGAAAAGTCTATTATCAATCAGAATGATTTGCCTGATGATTTAAAGATTACTTACATTAAGAAAGGTCGTACCGGTAAGAATATAGTATTTGTTGAATGTTCAGCTGCAATATTCAAAAAGCTAACAGGCACAAATAAAGTGTACATCGGATGGGAAAGATACGCAATCTACGAGGACCTAAATATACCTCGATGCCACAACTGCCATGGATTCTACCACAAAAAAGAAAACTGCCCCATTGATCACGTTATCTGTCCCAAATGCAGTGGGAATCATCAAGAAAATGAGTGTACAAAAAGTACTACTTGCTGCGTGAATTGTGTGAAAAGTAATCAGATATACAAGGTGAATTATAATGTGAGTCATAAGGCAATGGATAGGGAATGTCCCTCTCTGGAACATCAGGTTAAGATACTACAAAGCAAAACCGACTATTACACATAATGGTTCTACTGGACGAAGAAGTTATTTTACAAGACCTAAGTTTAGTCTACGAAGAACATAAGGGAAATTACCTGAACCCAGAAGAGTATGCAACTCTATTCAATAATACGCCCAATAAAGTGCTGAATATCATGCATTCTAACATAAGAAGTATAAGAAAGAACTTCAATGAGTTCTTGGCCATGTATAAAACATATGCATTTCACAGTTGTGACATTTTTATTTTGAGTGAGTGCTTTCGGCTGGAATCTACTGATAACTTCAATATTCCTGGATATGATACCACATACAATGGTGCTGACTTCAATAAAAATGATGGGACAGTGATTTTAATCAAATCTAATTTAAATTATAATGTCGAAAACATCAAGCTTGCGGTAAGTGGTGTAACCTTATCCATTTTGAAACTTGCTTGCAATGGCTTATCTTATAGGATCATTGGCGTATACAGGCCCTGTCCTAGCAATTTGACTGCATTCATTGAAGAGATTGACAACTTTTTCATGATGAGCGAAGTTAGTCCCAAATTTGAATTTTTCATTGGTGACATTAATATAGATATTATGCAAGAAGATGATGTAAATGTAAATAAATATATTTCCGTCATGACTAAATATGGCTTTAAACCATACATTCGAAGGCCCACTCGTATAACAACAGATAATGCCGCATGTTTAGATCATATATTTGTCAAAAGGGAATTCAACCTAACTGGAAAATATATACCAAGCTCATTTATTATTGAATGTAATATCACAGATCACTATCCTGTAATGATTAATATTAACAGGGAAGGCAATAGTAATAAACATAACAAAAATAATAAAACTACCTTCTGCGGATATAATATTGCAAAACTAAATAACGTATTATCACTAGAAAATTGGCATAATGTTTTACAATCTGGCCATGCACAACATGCTACTAACATACTCTATGCAACCTTTAATAATCATTTAGAGGCAAGTAAAAAGATATTCAAGAAAAATACTAATGAATCTAAAAAAATTAAGCCTTGGATAACAGCAGGTTTAATACAATCAATAAAACATAGAGACAAAATGAAAAAAATGCTCAATTGTAGATACTCACCTCTTCTAGAATTAGAGTACAAACGTTATAGAAATCATTTAGATAAACTTCTAAAGCAGACAAAAAACGAATATTACTTGAACGAAATACAAAATAATCAATATGACATGAAGAAAATTTACCGTATTATGAGTGAGGCTACCAATGAAAAAAATAATAGATTATCCAACAAATTCCAGGTTGTTGACGAACATGGCAATGATTTTGATGATGATAATGAAAGGGCAAACTACTGTGTCAAATATTTCACCAATATAGGTATCGATATGCTAAAAAATGTCCCTATTCAACAATTTATGCCGCCACCTATTACTCCAAATCGAAATTCCATGTTCTTAACCCCCGTAACTGATACTGAATTGATACAACAAATATCTTCACTAAAAAACAATTGTTCGCCCGGAATAGATAATATTACCACCAAGATGATCAAAAATATACACATTCACATACTGGTCCCTCTTGTACACATTTTCAATCTCATCTTCTCAACAGGAGTGGTCCCGTATCAGTTCAAACAATCCATAATAACTCCTATATTCAAAGCAGGTGATAAAACAAAAATAAATAATTACAGACCGATAAGTGTTTTAAACAACTTCGGTAAAATCTTTGAAAAATGCCTCAAAAATCGTTTAATGGAATTCCTCAAAGCTAATCAGATCTTGAACGACAATCAATTTGGCTTTCAAGCAGGTAAATCAACAAGTGATGCCATGTACACTGTAGTAAACGAAACTATAAGCATCCTGGACAAGAGTAGTAAATGTATAGGGGTCTTTCTAGATCTGGCGAAAGCATTCGACACAGTGAACCATCAGAAACTCCTTTCTATTCTTGAAACAAATGGGATTCGAGGTACTGTGTTGGATGTTTTCAGCAATTATTTAGATAATAGACAACAACAAGTTAAAATCCATGACTCGCTAAGTATTCCGACTACCGTCAAGATAGGAGTACCTCAAGGGACGGTACTGGGACCAGTACTCTTTCTGCTCTACATTAATTCAATGCTTTCACTATCCAATGCTAAAATTGTTTCCTATGCTGATGACACTGTTA
Organism: Endomychus coccineus; assembly: GCA_958510875.1. Classification (NCBI taxonomy): domain Eukaryota; kingdom Metazoa; phylum Arthropoda; class Insecta; order Coleoptera; family Endomychidae; genus Endomychus; species Endomychus coccineus. Next base: position 183,695,093 of record OY294067.1, on the reverse strand, counting down.
TCTTATTCGAGGGTGATTCTTGGTCACAAGTTAAATTACATGTCCAAAGTGAACTAAACATAATAACGAATTGGCTGAATGCTTTCCAACTATCTCTGAATGTCGAAAAAACGCACTATATAGCTTTTTCTGCCAATAATGCAAATAGACCAGAGTTCCAGAATATTAGCACCACTAATCTAAATAAAAACATCACAGAAGTTAACCAAATCAAATACTTAGGCATTATAATCGACAAAAATCTCAGGTGGGAAACTCACATCAACTACTTAACAACAAAACTGAGAAAACTGATTTACAAATTTTATATACTGAGAGAGATACTGTCGACTAAACTGTTACTTATAGTATACAAATCACTTGTGGAGTCACTCCTGCGCTATGGTATACTAGTGTGGGGTGGTCTGTATGAGAACTCATTACAAAATCTCAAAGTCATCCAGAATTTTATATTAAAAATCATTTTTAGACGAAAAAAACGTTCCTCGACAAATGCATTGTATTCTACAGATATATTTAATATTCGGTCATTATATTTTCTAACAATTTTAATATCGGCCTATAAGAGTAGTCAT